>CM021100.1:43567714-43952385 GCA_007115665.2 Sequoiadendron giganteum
CGGAACCGGGATCGGAATTAAAAATGAATTTGGCTTTCTTCGAATTTTCAATTTTCATATTCTATTTCCATTCCTCTTCCACTTCCGACTTGGTCATCATTATTTTGAAAGAAGATTTTCTCATTATGCGTGGAGCCGGACATGAGATGGAAATGGAATCAATATCTTTAGAAAACAAAAATTCTCAAGTTCTAGATCGATTTCGATCCCGTCTCCGCCTAGATTGACCATGACATCATCATCAGCCGACAACTCCACGATTTAACCTAGGTCGTTAAAAATGAAAAAGGGGCTTAACACTACATTCATATGACCATGGGGAACAACTGTATATCCTTTTAGGGCATCATATTCTAACTGATTGACAGACACGAAACCCTAATCTAACAAACCCGATAAAACTAGAGCACGGATTTTGAACCTTACCATTTACCAGAATGCCAAACGCGACAAAAACCCTAAGTAATAATGAATCCAATCTACCCTAACTCACTGTAAAATCTCTAATCTACCTCACTGTAGATTTCTAATCTAACTAACCACCATTTAAAAACCTAAACTTAAATCAACGCACTGTAAATCCAAATCAGCACGACACAACCACGACTAAAGCGTGAAAGCGACTGTGCCCTAAAAAAGAACTAAAAATAAAACAAACAAAAATGAGGAAACAATCAGATCAACAAAAATAAAGCAACCATTCAAACAAACATGCCAAGAAACATGAAATCATTTGAAAACAACATGATTCCAGACATGGGAAAACACATATACTAAACATGCAAAAGTAAATAAAACGAAGAACAACAATAAGAAAACCTACCTCGATTACGCAAGAATGCAGCTAACCTTCTGAACTGATCTGATTGCAACAATCTTCTCCTCCTTCAATCGATTTTCTCAAACGAACTCCACTGCTGCTCTCCCATGTTCTTCAATCTCAATAATGATAATAATGACTCCTTTAATCCTTAAATAAAAGTAAAAATGAGGATTTCAACCTACTCGAGCGACTGTCATTAATGCATTAACATGCAGTTAAGGTGGAGTCAGAACTGAAAGTGAATCAACACTTCACAATAGTGCGACTTCAGTCAAAAATTCAACGATCCAAAAAGTGGCGGGGGCGGAGCTAAAATAGAAACCAAAGTTCGAACCTTTTGTGAAATTTCCAAACTTCCTTCCCATTCTGGTTTTGGGTCCATCAACTAAACATAATACAAAACAAAACCCAAAAAGTAAAACCAAAGACCGACATAACAAAACTAAACAAAAAGACAAGACCAAAACCAAAAGTCAAAATAGCGGAGGTGGGGGCGGAGTTGATTATGATTTTGCAATTTTTGGTAAAGACTAAGTTAGCACCCCCTCTGGTTCTGGGTCTGCTGAAGACAAAACAAAAGATACAAACAAAATATTGTCGGGATGGAAACCAAAAACAAGTTTCAAAGGAACTTTCAAAACTCGATTCTGTTTCGGTTCCGATTCCGACAGAGAAACCAAAGAAAAATAAAGCATTGGCCAAAACTAGACTCCAAACTTTGTTTTCAAAAACAACTAAGTACAAAATAACAAAGAGGGGGACCCATTTTGACCAAGGCAAAAGATGGGGTGGTTATGCAAGGCATAACAAGGATTTCTTCCAATCTGGTAAGATTCTTAAACAAATGAATCACAATTTCATTGCTCTTATACCTAAGATTAGTGAGCCACTTTTAATGTCTGACTTCCGAACTATTAGCCTATGTAACACTATCTACAAAATTCTCTCTAGGATTCTTGTTAACCACCTCAAACCTCTACTTGACAAAATTATTAGCCACACTCAAAAGGGGTTTGTCCCGGGGAGGCATATTCTTGATGTTGCTTTGACTACCCATGAACTAATCCACTCTATGGATAGATGTAATAATGCGGGAATGGTGCTTAAACTTGATATATCCAAAGCCTATGATAAGGTTTAGTGGGAATTCATTCCAAAGGTCCTAGCTAAGTTTGGCTTTAACAGTCAGGTCATTGAGCTCATTATGGAATGTGTTAGAACTGTTAAATTCTCAGTCTTGGTTAATGGATCCCCCTGCGGTTTCTTCTCCGCTGGTAGGGGGCTCAGGCAGGGAGACCCTCTCTCTCCCTACCTCTTTATTATAGCTGCTGATGTGCTTAGAATAAATTTTACTAGTTTGCTATCAGAGGGCTCCATATCTGGTGTTAGAGCGGCTACCTCCCTCTGTCCGATTGTTGTGCAGCAATTTGTGGATGATACTTTCTTATTTGGGAAGGCTTCGGTGTTGGAAGCTAGGAAATGGAAAGCCTGTCTTAATAGCTATGCATCCTGCTCTTGGCAGTGCATCAACTACAACAAGAGTAAGATTTACTTCTTTAATTTCTCTCCTAATTTGGAAAACAGGGTGACTGCGATTCTCGAATGTGTCAGTGATTCTCTCCCGTCGGTTTATCTGGGGCTTCCACTTACGGTCAAGGAGGTTCAACTGGAGTTTTGGAACTCTATTCTGGAAAGGATTCAAAGGAAGTTAGCTGGGTGGAAAGGATCCTTACTTAGTCATGTTGGCAAGTTGCAACTCATTACTGCGGCCATACAAGGTATCCCCACCTACTTTATGACTATCTTTAGGATGCCTATGTATATAGTGGAAAAGTTGGAAAGGATTCAAAGGAATTTTCTTTGGGTCAGGACTGAGGAGAAAAAGAAGATTGCTTTGGTTAAATGGGAAAAATTTAGTCGGGCTAAATCTAATGGGGGGCTTGGAATAAGGAAGATTGCTCCCTCTAATAGGGCGCTGGTTGCTAAGGTTGGGTGGGATCATTTAAGGAATTCCAAGGACTGGTGTAAAATCCTGAATGCCAAGTACCTTCAAAACCCCACCCTCTCGGTTCTGTTATCTGGAGGAGTATTTGTAGCATTCAAGGCCTGCTAAAAAAGGGGATAAAATGGAAAATGGGGAATGGGACCAAAATTAAATTCTGGGAAGATGCTTGGCTCTTAGATTTCCCTTTGGCTACTTCCAACTTTCGGGGGGTGATGATTGTTGCTCAAAGATTCTTTGGGACCTTCATCAGTGACAATGTGTCTGGCCCTCCTGGTGCTAGGATTTGGAGAGAGCTAGCCCTTTGTTGCCCCCACTCATAGGATCTTAGTCATCTTGCTAGATCGATTCAGGTGTTACTTTCCAGTTTTAGATTTCCTTCCTATGATAGAGAGGATGAATTCTTTTGGGCTTTAGATAAACAAGGGAATCTCTCAGTCAAATCCACTTACAGACTGCTGACTAATGATAGTTCTGAGGAGGAACACTAGAGGAAGGTTTGGAATAGGCGCATGATCCCTAAAATAATTTTTTTTTGGTGGACGACCTATCACAATAGGATTTTGATCCAGGATAATTTGAGAATCCGGGGATTATGCTTTCACAATCGATGCTTTCTCTGCAAAGAGGGGGAAGAAACTGTCATTCATCTCTTGCTTCACTGCCCGTATGCTGCTGAAGTTTGGGGGATGGCCTTTGAGAAACTTGAGGTTCAGTGGATAATGAGCAAGGATCTTTTATCATTTATTATGGGCTAGAATGGGCCTTTTTTGCATCCTCTGGTTTGCAAAATTTGGAGGAAGACCCCCCTATCATGGGTTGGTGTTTATGGAAGGAGAGGAATAACTGGGTCTTCAAGAATACTGAGCGGAGCCCCAACGAGGTGTTTGGGATTGGTGTTAGGCTCATAGAGGAGAATATCTTCCTCTTTGATGGAAAACTTCCTAAGTTTGGGCTAAGGGATATGAAATAAAAATGGCTAAGAAATGGCACCAAGACCTAAATGCTAATGCTTTCGACAATAGGAAAATTTTAGCTAGGAGGAACACCAAATGGGAGCCTCCGAATCATGGATGGTTTAAAATTAATTTTGATGGTGCTACTAAAGGGAGCGCAGGAAGGGCAAGTATAGGTGGGATTATAAGAGATTCTATGGGAAACATGGTGGCAGGGTTTGCTGGTGGCATAGGGATTCAGTTGGCCCTTGTTACTAAGGCTCATGCACTGTTCATGGGACTCAAAATTGTTGTTTCTCTAGGAATTGTTAATCTTCATATTGAGGGAGATTCCAAGGTGGTGATGGATGTTGTGGAAAAGGAAATATTTATAGGTTGGAACACTAAGGACATTTTATTGGATGCTAGCTTTCTTATGTCTAATTTAAGAGACAAAAAAGTGACTCATATTTACAGAGAAGGTAATAGTGTGGCGGATGCGTTGGAAAATCATGGCTCGGGGTGGGATTCAGCTAGATGTTGGAGGAAAAAGGAAGAACTACCGCTAAACATTCAAGCTTTGATTGAGTGGGAAAGGGCTTCCATGGTCAATAATGACTTACAACTTCTGGATGACGAGGACTGAAGGGGGGGCCCATTGGCAATTTTGGGTGTGTTGGTGGATTAATGCCTTTTGGGGTATGAAGGACAGGTGGAGTGCCATGGGTAAAGATGAAAGGGTGTGGAGTAGGGGAAAGGGCATTCACGTGTTGTTTCTTTGGGATGGGAGAATGGGTATAGCTTATAAAAAAATGATGATGAGATGGCAGGGAGGAAACTTAATTGATGTGATCAAGCTTAGATTTGGTGACATGATGCGGATTATTTGGAATGTCGTGATTGCTTCTCAGGAGGATGACGGTACTGTGAGTTTTAAGTTTTGGGGGAAAAGGTTACTTGGTTTATCTCCTAATTATTTTTGGAGAAGTGAGTGTATGAATAATGATGGGACCATCCAAGATGCGTACTGGTTGTATTCTAGAGGTTTCACGCCAGCTAATTTAACTAGTGGTTCCTTCGACTTCTTATGGTTGGTTACTAGTTTTAGCTTGTTGGGTTTTCTACATGGGATGTTGTACCTTTCCTGCCTTTCCGCCAACTTTTGGCTCCTCCATTGTTATCAAAAAATCATTAATTGTGGTGTCTTTTCTCATTGTTGCTTATTTCCCCTCTACGCATGTAAATGGCTTGAGGGGATTAATTGCCGCAAGCCCTGCATTAAACATCCTTGTATGATATTTGTGCACAACGTTCGTCTTTGGTATTTTCTGCATTTCAGTGTTTTTCCTGAACTTCCTGATAGAATGGGTGGAGATCGGGTTCAGACGGAGCCGGATAGTTGTGATGAATTATGGAATAATCCATTGGTCTAGAAAATTTGCATGGAGGGAGGTATTTCCCCACTTATGGAATGACTGGTCGGCCATGATCCTATTCTTTCAGGACAATTTGCAAGTTCTTGGAAGGACATAAGGGTTTCTATTGGGGGGATTTTGTTTGAAGTTAGTGAGGAGGTCATTGCGCAGGCCACTGGCTTGAGTTGCGATGGGAAAAAATACCCTAAGCACACCAAAAAGATAGACCACGAGAGCCTTAAGGCTTTCTTCAGAGGTGAGGAGACTCCGGTCAGGAATCAAGTGGGGTTCGAAAGAGCTGAGCTCCCCAAGCCATGGGATATGGTCTGTATGGCTCTGATGAAATATGTGATGCTGGAAGGTAGGTACAAAACTTGGTTTTTCTATCACTTCCCTCTACTTAACCATCTCAGACATAAAATGCTGCTTAGCTTTCAATTTTTCCTTCTTATGGACCTGGAGAGCTCGGTGGATAAATGTAATGCGGCGGCCTGTCGTAATCCTGGTGATCTCTCGCCTCTCCCGCTCCATCAGGGGCTTATCCTTCACGTATACCACTTCCATCTTGCCCTCTGCCTGCCTAAAGCCATCTTTGTCTGTGTTGAGAATATTGATCCCATTTCTTCAATTCACAACTCCCCGGCCGAGTCCATGAGCCCCCCTCGGAAGCCTGTAACTTATAATGTGGGGAGTGTCAAAACCAATTTGGCCACTAAGAAGCTTAAGGGGGGGTTAGGCTTGGCTCATGCCAGGGTGGCAGAAGGGCTCTGTGAGCTAAAGGCCACCCAAGTTGACATGGCTGCTAATGTCACTAAGTCGAAGAAAGGCAAGGAGAAAGGGTTGCAGGCTGCGACTGTTAAGGAAGGCAAGGGCAAGGGCAAGAATGCAGTTGGGACTGATTCAAGAGGGGAAATGGTTATGGGGACCATGAAGCTGATTGGTGGGGAAAGTGGTAGGAGGAGATCGGGGAGGCTGGCCAAGAACAGTAAAAAGAGATTAATTATTAAGGACTCGGAGGTGGAGCAGTCGAACAACAAGGGTTACAAGAAGGAAGAGTCTAATGATGAGACTGATAATATGGGGGAGAAGCCCCTGCCTACTCCGATGGATAGCAAGACTCCTTGCCATGGCTCTAACTCACACACTCCATTGGTGACTGAGCTTGGTGAGATGCAGGAGACTAGGGATACTGGGGAAGATTTAGATATGGTGGCAAAGAGATTGAACACCCTGGACAAAAGATTTAGGGGCTTGACCCGCTTCACAATGAAACTGAGCCACTTTGTTACTAGTGTGCTGTCAAATGTCATAAAAGAGGAACTGGAGGGGAATAATAGCCAGGAAAACAAAGAATGGGTGGGCGATGAGGCGGTGGACCTCCTGATCAAGAACTAGGATAATGCCAGTTAGCTGCACCTATTTGTGGTCTGTCGGCTATTTTTTGGCTATTTGTGTGCTATCCCTGGGCTGTCTCTAGTTTTTTTCTGTTAATGTTTTCTATTTTTGTTTTGTTCCTTTTTGGCCCTAGTGGCTCGTTGTGAGGGGTACAATGCTCCGTAAATGCTATTTAACTTTTCAAAAACATAGTAATCCTCACTTCATTCATATGAACTTCATTGTGGTATTATCACTTTGTTGACAACATTCCATCATTAACATTAATTAATCAAAATATGCAATACAAATCTCAATGAGCACTAGACTTTGGAATTTGCAAGAGTTTGGACTATCCCAGTGGACTTACTACTTTCACCATTTTGTGATCTATAAGAACTATATTGTAGTCTCAACTAAGGCCAACCATTTACTCTTTCATTTATGATAATTATTGATGCAGGAGCATCCTTGGTTCTTTGCAATCCCGCATCAACCAAAAATATTTTATTTCAATTTTTTTCTTGTTCTTGTCCAGTTCAAGTTGGCAGATTCAGTATTTCATCATATTTTCTCACCAGATCATGTGGATCTATGTTTTCATCATAGACATGTTCATTTTCCATATTCCAAGATTTCGGCATGATTGGATCTTTTTCCACCAAGTTATCACTTTTGGATTAAGTGGCAGTTTGTTGAACCAAAACCAGAATGGTTTCAAGCCTAATGACTAGTTTGATCTCTTGTGGATCCTTGAGGTGTGATTCAGGCTGTTCCATGGAATGTCCCTGACCTTAATTTTAGGTCCACACTTCATCATATGCACCCACTGAGGAGAATTCAAATTGAAGGCCAACCTATTTCATGCACATGGTACATTTTCTTCATCAGAGATTGTAATGATCTTTTGCTGACGCGGATGATTCGAGACCCATGGATGTGATATAAATCATTGTAATCGATCATTAGGAAGTGGATTAAGTAGATTTGAGATTTCATATGTAATATTTCAGCTCGCATTAAGGAGAATATAGGAATATTATATTTTGAGCATGTTATATCAGGCCTATGGACCAAATCTGTAAGCATAGATGTGGCCGACTGTATGTAATCAAAATTTATGACAATAAGAATTTTTTAATCTACATTTGCCTCCATATTCTGTGTTTCTTCCATTGCATAAATCTTTCTGCATGATCCAAATAGTTCTCTTTGAGGACCCTCCTACCGTGACTACACCATATTGGTATCATAATGAGATTCATTCCATGAGAGATCATCAAAGTTTGAAAAGTCCTATTGAAAATTTTTTGTGGGGTGGCAGACTGAGGATCCAACCTACAGCTACATAGGACTTGTGTAAAGATGACGGGAAGAAATTGTGGGGGAAATAGAGCGCATGGAAATGCAGACCCAACTATAATGGAGATGTTGAGAGGAATTGCTGCTAGATTAGAAGCAGTCGAAATGGCCTAGAGGAGAGGTCAACCAGTTGATGATGTGAGTGATGAAGAGGTAGAAGAACAAGAAGAAGAGGAAAGAGGAAATCAACCTAGCCTTGATTAGGGAGAAGAGAGGTTCATAAGAGCCCTAATCAGAGTAAATACTGAACCACATTTCAATCCACCAGATTATAATGGTAAGTTGGATTCAGATGAATCGCTTGATTGGATAATGGAGGTGGAGAAATATTTTTATTTTGAAGGTACCACCAAAGACAAGAATTTGAAATTTTCTTGTACAAAGTTGAAAGGAACTGCATCCCTTTGGTGGGAAAATTTGCAAACAGATATGCAAAGAAGAGGAAAGGAGAAGATAAAATCATGGGATCAGATGGTAAATAAGTAAAAAACAATGTTTATGTCTACAAACTATGAAATTAGTTTATTCTGATGGCTGCAAAATTTGAAGCAAAAGGATTCAAGTGTGACAGAGTATACATAGGAGCTCTACAAGTTGAATATCAGATTCAGAAATTCAGAGGATGAGACCAAGCAAGTAGCTAGATATGTGAATAGCTTGAGGTTGTCTATACAAGATGAGCTCAGTTTGATTAAGTTGGTGAGTGTGGAGGAGGCATATCAATGTGCCCTAAAAGTAGAAGAGAAGCTAAATAAAAGACATGAGCAGAGACAGAGAGGAAGAGGTGGAAGATTTCAAAGAGGAAGAATTTTTACTGGAGGAGGAAGAGGATATTTTCTTGATCAGAATAAAGATAAGGAAGTCTATAAGAATGATAATCCGTATGATAGAAATTATGGAAACTCTTACCGAAGAGGAGGATATGGTGGTTACCATAATGAGGGTTATAGAAAAGGTGATAGAGGACAAGAGAAAAGAGTATTCAGGGGAACTTGTTTTAAGTGTGGTGGAGAAGGACATAGAGCATTTGAATGTAATCAAGGAGAGACAAGAATAAATACAAATAATATTAGAAGAACATCCTTTGCTAAGGAGGATCATGTTGGATCATCTAATCAACCAGAAGAGGGAGAAGTTTTGGTGAACAAAAGAGTATTGTGTCAAAGTGAGATGGAGTAGGAACCGTTGCAGAGAAAGAATTTGTTCCAAACCAGATGCAAGGTAGCTGGTAAATGTTGCAGAGTGATTAATGACTATGGAAGCTCTGAGAACTTGGTTTTGGAAAAATGGTGACCAAATTAAAGTTGGAAAGATTGAAACACCCAAATATTTATCAGATATCATGGATTCAAGATGAGCATAAGATACTGGTAAGTGAACAATGTTTGGTGAAATTGAAGATAAGAAATTATCATGATGAAGTTTTGTGTGCTATCATACCTATGGATGTATGCCATGTTTTGTTGGGAAGGCCTTGATAGTATGATAGACAGGCTATTCATGATGGAAAGAAGAACACATATACCATTGTTTCTAATGGGATGAAGTAGACTTTGTTGCCCTTGGAGGATGTTCCTAAAATGGAGGTTTGCACGAATGCTAGAATTTGTTTGGTTGATGGAGGGAGATTCCTTGGACTAAGACATGAGAACATGTGATATGCCTTAGTTCCTAAGAATTTTGAAGACTTGAAGCATGTAGAAGAACATCTGGAGGAGATAAAGGAGTTGCTAGTAGAATATGAAGCTAGCATTTCAGAGAATGTACCTGATGGATTGCCACTTGTGAGGAGTATTAGTCATTGCATGGATTTGATTCTTGGAGCTAGTTTTCCTAATAAAGAAACACATCGGATGACACCAATAGAGAATGAAGAGTTAAATAGACCAGTGCAAGAGTTGTTGAGGAAGGGTTTGATAAGAGAAAGCTTAATTCCTTGTGTAGTACTTATGGTGCTAGCACCCGAGAAGGATGGAGAATGGAGGATGTGTACAGACTCTAGAGCCATAAAAAAAATTATAGTGAAGTATAGATTTCCTTTTCCCCAGATGGATAACATTATGGATTATTTGAGTAGAGCTAAATAATTTACAAAGATAGATTTGAAGAGTGGATATCATCATATCAGAATCAGAGAAGGGGATGAGTGGAAGATAACATTCAAGAAAAATGAAGGATTGTATGAGTGGTTGGTGATGCCTTTTGGCATAACAAATGCACTGAGTACTTTCATGAGGTTGATGATTGAGGTATTGAAGAAATTCTTGGGTAAGTTTGTGATTGCATATTTTGATGACATATTGATTTTCAGTAAGAGTAGAGAAGAAAATTTGTTGCATATAAGACAAGTTTTACATAGGTTGAGAGAAGAGTAGTTGCTAATAAACATTAAGAAGTGTAGTTTCACGAAGAAAGAATTGGTATATCTAGGATTTGTGATATCTGCTGATGGATTGGAGATGGATCCTGAGAAGGTAAGAACAATTGTTGAATGGCCTACACTAGAAAGCATTGGAGATGTAAGATCATTTCATGGATTGGCTATTTTCTACCAAAATTTTATTATGAATTTTAGTTCTATTTGTAGTCCAATGACAGAAACAATGAGAGGAGATAATAAATATTTTAGGTGGGCATCTGGAGCAGATCGGAGTTTTGAGTTTTTGAATCAGAAGGTGACTCAATAGCTTATGTTGTCTTTACCATACTTTAATAAGGTATTTCAGGTAGACTATGATGCAAATGGAAATGCAATTGGAGCAGTGCTAAGTCAAGAAAGAAGACCAATAGCTTATTTAAGTGAGAAATTGAATTATGCTAGGAGAAGGTATTTAGTGTATGACCAAGAGTTTTATTCCATAGTTCAAGCCTTGAAGAAGTGGATACATTACTTGTTTCCTAAGGAGTTTGTGTTATATAAAGATCATCAAGCATTGCAGTATTTGAACATTCAAGGTAAGTTGAGTCAGATTCACATGAGATGGGTGGAATTCTTGTAGAGTTATACTTTTGTTTTGAAACATAGGAGTGGAAAGTCAAATAGAGTCACTGATGCTTTGAGTAGGAGAAGGAATTTATTGGTAGAGATGAGAGTGGAGGTATTAGGCTTTGATGAATTGAAGAACTTGTATGAGGAAGACTCAGATTTTGTAGAACCTTGGAGAGCTTGTAAAGAACTAGTCTTGGAGGATAGGAGTTAGTGGTTGGATTATTTCATTCAAGAGGATATGTTATTTAGAGGGAATTAGTTGTGTATACCTTAAAGTTCAATAAGGGATAGCTTGGTGAAAGAAAACCATAGTGGAGGATTGGCAAGACACTTTGGAATTGATGAGACAATAGAATTGGTAAGTGAATTACTTTTGGCCAGAAATTTATAAGGTTGTTAGGAAATTTGTGTAGAGTTGCAGAGTTTGTCAAGCTGTAAAAGGGAGTATTTAGAATGTTCGATTGGATAAACCTTTGATAGTTCCGGAGAGACCTTGGGAGGATATCAGTATGGATTTCATACTTGGTTTTGTGAAGACATAGAGAGGTAATGATTCTATATTTGTGGTGTTGGATAGATTCTCCAAAATGTCACATTTCATACCTTGTAAGAAGAAAATAGATGCAATACATGTAACAGACTTTTTTTTCAAAGTAGTCAAATTGCATGGATTACCTAGGAGTATTATTTCAGATAGAAATACAAAGTTTGTTGGTTACTTTCAGAGGACACTTTGGAATAATTTAAAGACATATTTAAAGTTAATTTCTAATTTTCACCCACAGACTGATGGATAGACGAAGGTAGTAAGCAAGAGTTTGGGGAATTTGTTGAGATGTTTGGTTGGGGAGAAGACCGAAAGTTGGGATTTAGTCCTTGCACAAGCAAAGTTTGATTACAATAATTCAGTGAACAAGAGTACCATAAAGAAACCTTTTGAGATTGTTAGTGGAGTTCACCCTAGAGGTATATCAAAGTTGTGAGACATCAACAAGGAAGATAAAGGGAGTGCAAAAGAAGAGGAATTTGGAGAACATATGAAGAAGGTGCATACTCAAGTAAAACAACAATTGGAAGATATGAACTGCAAGTATAAGGAGAGAGAAGATGAAAAGAGGAGATATAAGGAGTTCAAAGTTGGAGATGAAGTGATGGTGTACTTGAGGAAGGAAATATTTGGACCCTATAAGATTTTGAAGAAATTTGATTTAGGAAATGCATATGAAGTAGAGTTACTAGATGGCATGAGTATATCACCTATATTCAACATTTGAAATTTACATCAATACCATGAGTCAGAATTTAGTGAAGATAGTAAATTGTTTTTGGAGAAACAAATTCCTAAACAACAACTAGATGAGATAAAAGAGATTTTGGATATCAAAGATGGGAGGAAAATGTGTGGAAGACAATACAACGTATATCTTGTGAAGTGGAAGGGTAGACCAATGGAGGATTGTTTTTGGATTTCTTAGGCTGAGGTAGAACGTATTGGTTTTCCTTTAGTCCCAAAAAAGTGAGGGAATAACTTTTCAAATAACCCCAGATGTCTGATGTAGGAGCATCCTTGGTTCTTTGCAATCCTGCATCAACCAAAAATATTTTCTTTTAGTTTTGTTCTTGTTCTTGTCTAGTTCAAGTTGGAAGATTCGGTATTTCATCATATTTTCTTACCAAATCATGTGGATCTATGTTTCATCATGGACATGTTCATTTTCCACATTCTAATATTTTAGCATGATTAGATCTTTTTCCGAAAAGTTATCGCTTTTGGATTAAGTGGCAATTTCTTGAATTGACACCAAAATGGTTTCAAGCCTAACGACTAGTTTAATCTCTTGTGGATCCTTCCCATAACTTGGGGATCCTTGAGGTATGATTCAAATTGTTTTGTGGAGTGTTCCCAATCTTAATTTTAGGTCCACACTCCATCATATGCACCCACTAAGGAGAAATTCAAATTGAAGGCTGACCTATTTTATGCACACGTTACATTTTCTTCATCGAAGATTGTAATGATCTTTGGCTGACACAGATGATTCTAGACCCCTGAATGTGATATAAATCATTGTAATTGATTATTAGGAATTAAATTAAGTATATTTGAGATTTGATATGTAAGATTTCAGCTCTCATTAAGGAGCATATAGGAATATTGTATTTTGAGTATGTTATATCAAGCCTGTGAGCCGAATCTATAAGCTTGGATGTGGCCGACTTTTTGTAATCAAAATTTATGACAATAAGAATGTTTTAATCTGTATTTTCCTCCATATTTTGTGGTGCTTCTATTGTGTAACTCTTGTTGCATGGTCTAGATAGTTCTCTTTGAGGACCCTCCTATTGTGACTGCACTAGTTATAAAGGGACTACTAGAACTTCTTTATATTGATGTAAGATATGTTGTTTCATTTGTAGTTAATAACATTAGACAAACCTAGTGATGTTGGTGGCACGATGGACCATTGAGTTTCTACACCAATAGCCATTTCTGGTCCATTGAGAGAGGTATGCAATAGATTAGTCACTTTGACATTATATTTAATCTTTTATGGTCTATTATAGAAAATTGTCTCGATACTTTTATGTAGTTTAATTTCTATTTTGATGGTTGCTACAGGTGGTTGTCATTCTAGATTGTGGATGTGGTAATGCTATAAATGTGTATGATGACTATATGTATGCATTAAGTGATTATATTTTGTTATAAGTCATTCCACAATTCAATTTCTATGTATTAACATCTTTATTTTTTATTGTATCAGTTGAAGGTCTAGAGTGAAGAGAGGAGGACTAGCGAGCGTGTTCGAAAGACAAGAGAACCAACAGTCACTCCATCCAGCCAAATTTCAAAGGTAGAATGGGATCTATTTCCTTCCCCTAGAGGGAAATTAATATGTATTAGGGGGTATGTGTAGGATCATCATGGAAAAAATAGGCCCTTAAGTGGCAAAAAATTCAGAAAAATCAGAGTTGGGCAACTTGACATAAAAATTTGAATAAGTTATCTATATTATTTAAAAAATATGTAAGAATAGAATTTGTAGAAAATTGAATTTAGTTTCTGAATTACTAGGTTTATTTACAAAAAAATAAAATCTATCTGGTGAAAATTTGAAATTTCAATATTGTAGTACTTAAATTTGAGGGAAAAAATAAGAAGTAGGTGTCTGTCTGACCACCCCAACCACATTAAAATGATAATATTTTTTTACAATATTTTAGATATAAGTAGAGGACTCATGTCCTAATGTTATGTATATTTTTTTGTAATTTTTTTCGAAGTAAATAATTAATTATAATTTGTTTATGACAGCTTTAAAAAAATATAAAGACTCGTATGTCTGACCACCTTAACTTGGTCAAAACTTCATGAAATTCATTTTTTTATTTTTTAATATTATAGTATGTGAAGCATAGAATGTGACACATGTTTTGGATTCAAAAAATATGATACCGTTTGAAAGCTATAGATGTTTTTCAATCAGCCTAAAAATCAAGACTTTAGTCATAATTCAATAGAAAATGAATAATAATAATTTATTAATTTCAAAGTAAAGCATAATTTCTATTGGTGGAAAGTTGAGAATCTCCTTTAAAAACCCTTTTCATTTCATCAATTTTGGGTAAAAAAAAGTCGTCAGCCACATACCCATCATATTGCCACGTTTTGGCCCATAATGATCGTGCACATACCCTAGGGTCGTTTGTTGTATGCCTATGTGGAATTTTGGAACATATGTTTTGTACTATTGATATATATGTGACATTTTATGTCCATATGGCTCCTTTGTACTAAGCTTGTATGGATGTTTTGGATATATTGTATGTACTTTTATCAATATATAGCATTGTATAGCCTTACGAATTTTTTATTAAAGAAAATCTTATTTTGCTACTGCCATTCTAGAATGATGTTATCATGCGTATAGTGTAAAATGTATGCTTGAATTTTGTAGGCATGGATTTTTTTAACATCTAATTCTTAATTAATTATTGTCGATTGCTCAATAAGCCCCATCTAAAGTGTATTGTATAATATGCTTCACTTATTCACATGTATAATTCATGTATATTGTGTGTATTCATGTGTATGCATAATGCTTCCAATGCATAGCAGAAAAAATATTTTGGGGAAAAATTTGACAAACCAAAATTATAAGAGTTTTTGAAAAAATCGAGAAAAAATCATATTTAAAAATACGTAAAAAATTGTAGAACAAGAGATAAAAACTATTTTTTTTGAAATTGAAGGGTATTTCCATAGCATATAGGGATATAGAGAGAAAATATAATAAATATTTTAACTAATGAATTGTAAAAAATAGATTTTTGTAGTTTACATTCAAATCGTTGATTACATTGCATTGCACATCTTTCTAAGTCAAAGCATTACTTCACATTGCATGTCTAATAACTAGATGCTGATAGATGACAAAATTTCAATTACAATATAGTTTCTACAAAGTCAACCTAAGCAGTTATGCAATTACTTCACATTGCATAACTAATAACTAGGAGCAGCTGCCAATTGCATTTTCTTATCATGGCATTCTATGAAACCAGATTTTTTCGAGGTATTTTTTCAAATAGTTCACTGCCTTGTCTATGTTACCACATTTTTCATAGATGTATACCAAATTATCTTGTCAAACAGTTCATTGTCTTGTTTTTATGGCTAAAATCCTAAAATAAGAGCTTTCAAAATTTTTATGGATGGTTGGAAAAAATATATCAAAAGCATAATATTAAGCAATAACATAGACAAGGTAGTGAATTGTTTGAAAAAATGCATCAAATAAATGTGGTGATGGAATTCCATGAAAATCCATAGACAAGGAAATGAACTATTTGAAAATATGCCTCAAATAAATGTGGTCTCAAGGTGATGGAATGCCATAACAATCAAATTGCTTTTGATTGTCATGACATTCCATCACCATGAGACCTCATTTTTTTGAGGCATTTTTTCAAAGAGTTCACTGCCTTTTCTATGCTACCACATTTTTGGGTGGAGGAGAACCATTGAATAGAAGTTGTAAACTCAAGGAGGAGGCTTTAGGTTTTGAGGTGTTTTGTCTAAAATAAGGTCAATGAGACCATTTTCTATTGTAATGCATCATTTTAGTTGATAGCTAGGTGTTTAGAAGGTCAAGTTTGCAAAAAGTGCAAAAAATTGAAAAAGGATGTAAAGTTGCTAAAAAGTTACAAAATTGCATTTTTAGGGAAGGAAAACGATCATAGAATTTCAAAAGGAAATTGTAGGTGTTAAGATAGTTAGTGTATTTTTTAAGTTTTCTGAGTTTGCAGTGACTGTATTTTCTCCACTTTTTCTATATTTTTTGAGTTTGCAGTGATTGTACGACTTGTACAATTGCATAATGTTCTAGAAATATATTTTGAATTCATTTAAAGGTGTGATTTGGCCACTTATTTCTTTTTATTTGAGCATCCAACAGTGGATTCGATGTAAGTTTGAGCAAATTCTGTGACTGGTTTTATACCCTGTTTTAAGGTTTTGTAGCCTTTAAAATGTAAACTCAACCCATTCCACTTTTTTTGGATTTTGTAACTTGTGGAATGGGACTAAAAAATCAATAAAAAGTGAGGGAATGTTGAGAGAGTGTAGGGGAGTCTTGAAAATGTGTTGGGCATGAAGCCCTAGAGTGGAAAATTGTGTTTTCCAAGTGGAAAAGAGAGGTTTTGATATGGTAATGAGTGAAATAGGTTGGGGCAGAATTTTTTGTTGTTGAATTGAGTATATTCAGAGGTTTTTAGACTATTTTGAGGTTGTGGAAAGTTTGATTGAGGTCTAGAAATGTGATTTCCATTAAAACCCTTGATTTTTGGCTATAAAAGAGGGGTTTTGAGTTTAGGTATCTTAGAGGGTGGATGTTTGAGAAAAAATTATCGAATATTTGGTTTGGTAACCTATAGAGAGCTACCCAATTGAATTTTGAGTGAAAGGGAAAGTTTAAGGTAGAGTCCCTTTGTAAAAGTGACCTAATTTGAGGCCTAGTTGGTGTTAAAAGCTTGATTTGAGAGAGTTGTATCAAAGTAACTTATTGAGTGGCTATGATATGTTGTTGAGTACCTTGATGGGTGTTTGATACCTTGATGGTCTTGATTTTAAAGGACAAAAGCAAAGAGATATATCCGATTGAGTGAGTTGCCATGCTACAAGGCATAAAGAAGGATTGTTGAGATAAAGAGTATTTGAGAACTTATCACTTGAAAGTTTTTTTTTTGTGGAATTGTGTTGTGTGGTTGTAGGACCTCCCCTGGTTTCTGTAATTTTTCATACATGTCTATCAAATCACTATATCAAATAGTTAATTGCCTTGCTTCTATGGATAAAACCCTAAAACATGTGCTTTCGAACAAGCTATGGATGGTTGGAAAAACTATTGCAAAGCATAATAGCAAGCAATAGCATAGACAAGGAAATGGAATGATCAAACAAAATGATTCAAAGAAATGTGGTCTCATGGTGATGGAATGCCATGACAAGAAAATTTCTATGGATTTTCATGGCGTTCCATCACCATGAGACCACGTTTCTTTGAGGCATTTTTTCAAACAATTCACTACCTTGTCTGTGCTACCACAATTTTTGTACATGTTTACCAAATCATTTTATCAAATAGTTCACTGCCTTGTTGCTATGGCTAAAAGCCTAAAATGGGTGCTTCCAAACAAGCTATGGATTCTTGGAAAAAATCTATCAAAGCATAATAATAAGAAATAACAAAGACAAGGCAGTGAACTGTTCGGAAAAATATCTCAAAGAAATGTGGTTTCAATGTGCTTGTCATGGCATTCCATCACCATGGGACCACATTTCTTTTAGGCATTTATTTCAAAAATTTCACTACCTTGTCTATGATATGACATTTTTCATACATGTCTACCATATCATTTTATCAATCAATTCACTACCTTGCTGCTATGGCTAAAATTCTAAAACAGGTGCTTTTGAACAAGCTGTGGATTCTTGGAAAAAATATATCAAAGCATAATAGTAAGAAATAACATGATGAAGAGGAGTGAGGCCTTCAACCAACTAAACACAAATCCAACTGATACATCAAGACTTTGTTCCTCCAAACCCTATCAAGGGTGATTCTCCTCAAACTTCACTATTTGTCTTGTAGGTCTGTAGACCCAACTTCTTCACCTTTTTTTGAAAATATTACTTCCAAATCTCAAGTCACTCACCTTTTCAAACACCCTTTTAAGATTTAAAAAACATGTCAAAAAATCACACCAGGTCACTTTGGACCAACACCAACAAAACAAGGCTACTACATTGTCCTAATTGGCCAATTAGGCCAAATTTTCAAAGCAACTGTACTCCAAACTATATTTCCATCCCAAATAACTATATACAGTCATTTACCAAACCACAAAACCTCCAAATCCATAATATTTAACCTAAGAACCGCTCCTTTAAGCCCACTTTTACAAAACCCTCATTTTTAGCAAGTTTAGGGTGGGTTTATTGAAAATCCTATTCCCACAACTCATAACACATTTCCAAAGAATCAATCATTCTTAAAATAACCTTCACATGCTTAAAATTCCCTCACAAACTTCTTCCCCAAAGGATTTCAACCATTTCCACTTGTAAACCACTCAATTTCACCAAAACTCATCAAATTGCCAACTAGGGCATCACATCAAACCACTCAACTCACCTCCCCTACTCCAGAAACCATGCACATATGTTCCCTACCTCTAATTATGCCATTCCACTGAGTTATAGTAGGATACAATGGCTTGAATGGCTAAAAAGTCATTTTTACAGAGTCAACTACTTGCATTTGACAACTTTTTCCCCAAGCGAGAATTTGCCACCACGGGAAAAGGCCTTTGAGATAGCGAAAACCGAGAGATTTTATTGTAGAGGGGCCCAGCTTGATCCCATAGGCTTAGACGAGAATTTTTTAAGTGTCACGGTGTCCGAATACGAGCATGTTGAAGTTTGCAACCATTTTGCACTTTGGACTCTTAAGGGATTATGTCGGTTGAATGTAGCTCGGAGCGATTCCACATGTTTCAGTGTGAAAGAGGACCATGCTTAGCATAAAATTACCCAAATAGACGTGTCTCAACCATTTACAACCACTTTTTAATCAATTTGTTAATAAAACTTCATTTTTGCACTTTCTTGCAAAAGTTACTTGACAACATTTTAGCAACTTGACAACTTTTTGTAGACACTAAAATTTGCCCTAGGCTTGTGATTTCTAAATTCTCCATCATTTCCCCTTTTGTCTTTGATAATTTTAATTATTTAATTATTTTCTAAAGTCATAATTCTTCTATTAATTAAATAATTTTAATTATTTAATTAATTCATTTTTTAAAATCTTTATTCCTCCTTGATTAATTAAATAAATTTTATTTATTTAATTGTCACTAATTAAGTCCTCTTCCTTCTAAAATTTAATAAATTCTTATTTATTTAAGTTTTGTCCACTTTCCACTATAATTAAATAATTATTTAATTATTCATCAGCCTTTTCTCTCCTAAATTAAATAAATTCTATTTATTTAATTTGGTCCACTCTCTTGAATTTTGAATTAAATCATTATTTAATTCGAAAGATTCCCTTTGTCACATTATTCTATAATCAAATAATATCTTTATTATTTAGTTATTCATTGGCCACCTAAATTAAATAATTTTTATTATTTAATTTCTCCTCTCACCTCTTTGTCTGTGCTAATATTATCTTCCACCTCAAGTCTTTATCTATCCATGTCTCAATCAACCTCCACCCTTGATTAAATTATTTATAATTTGATCTTGACCGTTGATCCTTATCATTTTGCCTAATTTTTCCTTAACCCTAGTCCATATTACATCTTTCAATCTTCGCCATTGATTAAGACATCTTATTGGCTTTCAATCTCCACCATTCATTTAAATTTGTCTTTTCTATAAAATACCTTACCCTTGTCATTGTCATGGGGGGAAAAATCTACACATATTATGCAAGTATATGCTACTAGTGTGAGACAACAATCTTCAATATTTTTCTAGTCACTTGTCATAGGCTTATTATTTGTACACTCAAATCTAAGGGAAATTATCATATTCAAGAAAAATGGAGAAGTGCAATGGAGGTGAATCAATTGTGGCATGAACATTTGGTAATATTGTTTTATTCTTTATCTCTTTATGCTCATTTGTGCTTCATTGTTTATTAGGGTTTGATTTATATGCTTTATTGCATTAAATTTAATAATTTTAGCCCTAATTACACTTTTTACATTTTTTGACAAATGACCCCAAATCACTTTAAAATGACTCTAAATGACTCTAAAAGTCATGGATGACCTTATTACACCCAAGAAACACAAAATCAACCAAAAACCCAGCTTCTATGTTGTCCTAGACCTCAAATAGGTCAAATTTACAAAGCAAGTATACTAAAAAATTCCTTCCGCCTCCACAAACCTATGGAAAGTCTCTTAGTAGGTTACAAAACCCCCAAAACTAATATTCTTTGCAAAATAATTGCTCTTCTAAACACCTAACTCCAAAACCCTCATTTACACCATTTTCAAAGAGGGTTTATTGAGAGTATGCCTTCCCATACTTGAATCACTCAACAAATACCTCAAAAAACCCTTATTAGGTCTACACATGCTCAAAATCCCATAAAACTCCTACCCCCAAGGATTTAATCCATTTCCATTCTCAAACCACTCAATTTCACCCAAAACGCACAAATTTGCCAACTAGGGCATCATGCTAATCTCAAGAGCTAATCTCTCTTCAAATGTTCACAAGGCCTTTTAAAGGCATTAAAAAAATGACTAAACAAATTCCAATTTTTTTCCCCATGAAATACAACAAGATGACTCTTGAAATTCCATCATTTGACAATAAGTTGCAATTTTGACAACTTTTACACAATTTTGCAGTTTTTGCAATATTTTGGAACTTAGACCTTCCAACCACCTAAATACATATAAAATCACTCATTAAATCATAAAATGGTCTAAATGACATTATTGTTTGAAAAAAAAGACTCAAATACCCCTAAACAACCAAAAGACCTCAATTGTCAACATTTGCATAAAATGCTCTTGGTGCCCCTACACTAGTTAGTGCTTAGGGTGCTTTAATGTTTTTGGTCATGAATAAGGTCCTTCGTGATGTAATGACAAGGAGGTCCAAAACTATCCAAACTGACCTTGAACTTACTTTGGAACCATACCATCAAAGGGGCTCTAATTAGCCCACTTTAACAAAGGAAATCTCCTTCAATCTTTCTACCCACTCAAAATACCATTGGACACTCCTCAAACTACCTCCAAAACCAAAAATTATTCAACCACTAATTCAAAACTCGCTTGCTAAGACCCTCTTTCATGAAACCCTCATTTTTCACCAAATAAGCAGGGGTTTATTGAAAAAACCATCTCCATACCTCATTCAACCTCAAAATATTTTCAAACATTCTTATTTCACCCTAAAAAAACTTAATTCACCTTCAAATTATGCTGTCCTAGAAGTTCTCACACATTTCCTTCTTAAAACCTCTCAATTTAACCTATTTTCACTCTTTGTTCAACTAGGGCCTTCAAGCCCAAACATCCAAATGACCTACCCTACCTTTGCAAAACTTCTATCACATAAAAATCCACTTGATAACACTAAAACAACTAGGTTCTAACCTTCTTCCAAACTATTGCTTTAATCTGCTACTTCAAGCTATGCCTCCTGGACCTAAATTCATGCTTTTTCCATAGGGGCAACATGGAAATATCCACCAAATGTCTTTTCCACGCATTGTATTCTAATATAACTTACTGGAGTGGAATAATTAGGTGTAGGGGGCATGTGTGCATGATTTTAGGAGGAGGCCTAGCCATTTGGGGTTTTAGGCATGATGCCTAGTTGTCAAGAACATGCGTTTTGAGTCATATTTGGAGGTTGAGAGTAGGTAGTGATGGAAAAAACTTGGGGCAACACTTTGTAAGAGTTAATTAAGTAAGAGAAGACATATTTGAAGGTTTTGGAGGCATTGAACCAATGAGAAAAGGTTTGGAGGTGAGGTTTTCAATAAACCCCTCTTGAAACTTGTCAAAAGTGAGGGTTTTGAGTTTTGGAGTGTTGGTGAGTGTTTCTTTGAAAGATGATTGTTGATTTAGTGCTTATGTACCCTAATCATGACTGTCCAATGGTGTTTTGTGTTTGGAAGGAAGATTAAAGGGTACTTGGTTTGTTGAGAGTTTTCCACCCTACTCTGCATCACTTTGGCATGTTTATCAGCATAAAACTATGATATTTTTTGAATTTCAATATGTAATGATAATGCAATATGAAATATGTAGTGTGAGACAATGAAATTTGTGTATTTAAAATTTAAATTTAAAATGTTAAACTTTACCATTGTTCTTGTGTTCAAAGTTGTTTAAACTTTATAATATAACCATAATATAACTAAGCAATATATGATATAATTTAACCAATATTCATTATTTTTTTATTGTGAACTATATAATATAACCATTATTTTTTATGTTATTGTACATTGATATTTAACCATTGCTCAAGATTAAATTTTTGAACAGTTTAAACATGCACATGATGAACAAATTATTTTGATTCTCAACTTCTATATATCAAATTATTCAATAATCAAGTGTATGTCCATATACAAAAATGGCATCAACGCCAACTCAAACAAAGTTATACAAAATGTGGCATATTCCATCTCAATATCTATTCAAAATATACATCCCAAAATGTCTATATCATCCTAAAATATTGGTGGATCATCAAAATGGAGCCTCTTTGAAGCACTCTTTGTCTCTAAAGGTAACTACACAAGAAAAATTCAAACCACAATTGAGATTAGTTATATTATATAATTTAAAATTGAATAACATCAAAATTAATAAACATTGAATTATAATTGAACCCTCAAATTAAAATATTGATTACCTCATATATACGTCTCTTCAAACCGCCAGGAGTCCTAGAATATGCCCCTCTCAAAGAACCAATGATACAAAATTTTGCAATGTCAATATATATATGTGAATTTTTTTTTCAAATTGATACAAGTTAGCATACAATTATCTGTAATAGGAACATATCTACCAAACGCAAAATAGAATAAACACATACCTCTTTAGGAATATCTTTTTCTTTATCTCCTTCATGTGTGTCGACACCTCCTCCCTGAGGTGTTTTAGCACCTACTCCTTGAGGTGTTGTGACACTTGTCAACAAGGATGTGTAGCTCATAACCACCTATACATAAAAAATGACAAGTATATGAAACTACCAATATATGTCGACGTATGTATAATCACTATAAGATCTTAAAAATCTTAATTCAATCGAATTTGAGTTAAATTACCTTTCCCTTATCTACCATTACGCCTCCAAAGTTTGGAAAGCACCACACCTCACTCACTCTAGGTATTTCCTACAAGAGGAAAATAAGATAAACATATAAGTTAATATATAATTTCATTAATGACAATTCAAATGACAAGCAAGTATATAATACATGAATTCAGGCCTAAAAGGCATGGGTTGAAGTAGACAATTAAAGAATTTGTTTTGAAGAAGGCTAGAACCAATTGGTTTTAGTGATATTTGGTGGGGTTTTATTTTTTTGAAGGTTTTCAAGGATTAGGGAGGTCATGTGTATGTTTGGGCATGAAGCCCTAGTTGAGAGAATTGCATTTTTAATGGAAAATTGAGGTTTTAGAGAGTAAAAGTGGGTGAAGTTTGGGGGCAGCATAATATTAAGGATTATTAAGCATGTGTAGGCTTAAACAACTGTGTTTGAAATGGTGATAAGGTCACAGGAGGCCTAAAGATGGGTTTTTCAATAAACACTTATCTATTGTGTGAAAAATAAGGGTTTCATGGAATGAGACTCTAGAAGGTGAGTTTTGGATAAGAGATTGAATAATTTATGATTTTGAAGGTAGTTTAAAGTCTATCTAGTGGAATTTTGGATTGCCAGCGAGTTAGAAAGAGTGTCCCTTTGTAAAAATGGGCTAATTGGAGCCCTTTGTAGTGTTGAAACTCAGTTTAAGTGGAGTTGTTCCAAAGTGACCTATTGAGGTTCTGAGTTATGTTTTGTGAGGGCCTAATGGGGTTCTGAAAAGGTGAAGGTCTTGTGAAAAGATAACCTTTTCTAAAAGATAGTTTTCAAGACATCAAGTTGGAGACCTATAAGGAAACTAGGTTGGAATAGTGAAGAGTTGATGAAAAAGAGATTTGTAAGGGAAAAATATTGGTTTCAGTTTGATGAAATTGTGTTTGTAATTGGTGGTCAATAGTGATGCAAAGCTAGGTGGGCCACATGCACAAACAAATATATCAATACCAAGATCATAAACTTGACTCCTTGATTGGTTCTCCAAACACTCATAAAGCTCAACAAGGAACTAGACCTTCAAAAAACCCAAACTTGCATTTAAGGTTTCCGACACTTTCATGCACTTAAAGAGGCATCTAAAAATATTAAAATCATCATTAAAAATTAACTAAACCACTCTCATATCACAAAGAATCATTCTTAGCAACAAACTCACTCTAAGCCTTCACTAGCTAGTAGCCCTCTTCCAAGGGACTGCCAAACATAAATCTAGGTCAAGAAAACTTATCTAGACTGTACCCAAAAATTTGAATACCCTTTTTCATTCCCTTAAACATATCTCAAACTTAGCATAGACTCCTTTTAAATAAATTCTCCAAAATCCCACTATACTGTAGGGGCAACTAGGCCAATTAAGCCTCTTTTCCAAAGAGACACCTTCCCAAACACCTACAATCAACTCAAAAAACATGGGTAGTCATTAAATAGGTTACCAAACTTAATATTTCACAATTTTTAGAGCTCCAACCACTCACCAAGCTACCAATCCACTAAATACTCACTCTCAAGCCACCAAACCTAGGTTCTCCAAGGAGCCTTATTGAAAATCACTCTTCCCACACTTAACTTTGATATCCAACACTCCAAACATGCCATATGATATCTATACATGCTCAAAAGACTCTCACAAATGACTTCCCCAAAGGATTTCATCCATTCACTCTCTAAAACCACTCAAATTCACTCAAAATCACACATTTTCACACCCAAGGCTACATGCCATGACTCCAAAATGATCTCCCCTACTTCAAGAATCATATTATAACCTATTCCCAGCCTAATTGACTCATTCCACTGAGATAAAGTATATACATTAGGTGGAATGAGCCATTAAATCACTTCATGACCTCAAAACTTGAAATTTAGACTTCTAGACCTGCCTACAGTAAAATCCACCCTAAGAGCTCAAAACAAGATGGATTTTAGTGCCAAAAAAAAAAAGTGGCTAACACATCCCTCTACCCAAATAAAAACACTTTTATTCAATTCCCTTCAGTACGAGCTCATGCAATTGACTACAAAGCAAATAGAGCTTTATTGATCAATTCTTTTACAACCACCCAAGCTTGGTACTCATGCACCAAATCGAGAGAAAAATATAGCCATCATTTTTCATATCTACATTAATTCAATTTTTCAAACCCTTATACAATCAAAAAACACTTGAAAGAAAGCAATGATCAATAACATGACTTTACAAATTCAATGTGCATACTTACCAATCAATCCAAGGAACCATTCGGGTGTGATCTACTCTTTATTGTGTGAAATGTTGCCTCATGTTTAGACTCACACACTTTCCACAAGTTAGTTTTTGCAGGTCTACCCTTATATTTGATCAAATGAACATTGGTGACAATGAAAAGGTTCGAGTAGTGAAGAATCTTTCGATGCGTGCCAAAGTCCTCAAACAACCAAACTGCAACATTCTTAACTGGGTACCTTCTAAGCCATGTTCCAATAACAACCACTGAACCTATAGGATATTCTATGTTTTCTCCATCTATAACTAGGGCCTCCAATTTATTTTTGGCCTTGATACAATGACACAAGTAATAATCTATACCCTCTTCATTGTCTTCATCTACAATCACCACATATACGTGTCCTACATTGATATGTTCATCTTGTTAGATGTATTTATTGAACATCATAATAAAAATTGTAAGAGATATTACCTGGTTCTAGTAGGTCCGATACATGATAAAAGTCAATGGATGATTGCATCTTCATGATTTGTAGAGCCATCGGGAGCTGATAAGTGTCAAGTGGGGTTAGAATTCTTACAAACCATTCGCCAACCCACTCTATTGATTCATAATCATTCCATGCTTGAAGTGTACATGTAGAACAAAATCATGCCATCTTCCATGTATGGATAGTCCATGTACTTGCATTGAAGCTTCTAAAAGAGTGTAGCTTGCTTGATCTTGTTAGTGTACAACAATCCTCATATTTTTCAATGTTAGTGTCATCTACTAAATGAAAAAATCTACAAACTAAAGAATTACCTTCACTACCTGGACCCATTGCATGATTGCACCACTAGACAATTGATCTTGCATCTGTCAACTTTACACTGTCTATGTACTTTAACTCTTCTTGAGCTAGGGCTCTTTTGATACATGCACTTGTTCCATCATGCTCCCCCTTTCCATTCCTGGCCTTTGAGAAGTTCCACATATGTCGAACACCACTGATCCTATGCATCCTGCTCAACCAGTAAAAAATTCTGGCATTCTTAAATTGCAATGTACAGTTATCTAACCAAATGATATGCTAACTGAATGATATGCCCTTGCTAGCCAAATCAACATAGAACATATGAAAGCAACCTTGCAGAAACTCTGTGGAATGTGTGCGATCATCATTGATGTAAATGTGATACTCCCTCAATACTTTCCTATTTTCCTTCGTAGTATCATTTGCATGAATGAAATTCTATATGCATAAATATAGCAACCTGTGTGGAGTTGTAGTACTGTGATTGCACCTTGTTCTATGGTTGTAGTGTGTATTTCTCAGTGAAGTCGACAACTAAAATGATGCTACTAAGTGTAAGCATGTCCTTACATAACTTGAATTGTGAGTCCAACCATTCAGCTGTATGTGTATGCCTTGTATACTCATACACCACTTGATGGTGTAGTCATGGTAGGAGGTTCCTCAAAGAGAACAATATGGACCGTGCAACAAGAGTTAAAAAATAGAAGCAACACAAAATATGGAGGCAAATTAAGATTCAAACATTCTCAATATCAAAAAATTCAATTACATACAGTCGGCCACATCCGAGCTTACAGATTGGGCTCACAGGCCTGATACAACATGCTCAAAATGTAGTATTCCTATATGTGAGCAAAAATATTATAGATAGAATTCTATATTCATCTTCATCATCTTGATCTTGATTGATTGATATCCTAATGATCCATTACAAGCTTTATATATCATATCCGTAGATCTAGAAGCATCCATGTCGACCAAAGATCTTTACAATCTCTGATGAAGGAAACATAATGTGTGCATGAACAGGTTGGCCTAAAATTTGAATTTCTCCATGACATGTGCATGTGATGAAGTGTGGACCTAAAATTAGGGTCAAAGACACTGCATGGAACAATTTGAAACACCTCGTAAGGATCTGTAAGCTATGGGAAAGATCCATGAGTGATCAAACTAGCCATTAGGTTTGAAATTATTCTTGGGCCAGTTCCAAAAATATCACTTAATCCAAAAGTGATAACTTGCTAGAAAAAAGATCCAATTGAGCCAAAATATTGGAATTAGGAAAATGAACATGTCCATGATGAAAACATAGATCCACAAGGTTTGGTGAGAAAACATGAAGAAATACTGAATCTGCCAAATTGAACAAGAACAAGAACTGAATGAAAATATTTTTGGTTGATGCCAGATTGCAA
Source organism: Sequoiadendron giganteum (assembly GCA_007115665.2). NCBI lineage: Eukaryota > Viridiplantae > Streptophyta > Pinopsida > Cupressales > Cupressaceae > Sequoiadendron > Sequoiadendron giganteum. The sequence continues at coordinate 43,595,461 of CM021100.1, forward strand.
AGAACCAAGGATGCTCTTGCATCAGACATCCAGGGCTAATGAAAAGTGAGTCCCTCACTTGGTTGGGGTTAAAGGAAAACCAATGCAATCTACCTTAGCCTAAGAAATCCAAGAAGAATCCTCCACCAGTCTACCTTTCCACTTCACAAGATATTTTTTGTATTGCCTTCCACGAGTTTTCCTCCCATCTCTAACATACAAAATATCTTTATCTCATATTATTTTTGTTTAGAAAGCTACTCTTATAAAATTTTTTTACTGTCTTCACTGAATTCTGCTTCATGGTACTGATATAGATCTACAATGTTGAATGTAGGTGATATACCCATGCCATTTGGTAACTCTACTTCATATGCATTTCTTGAATCAAAATTCTTCAAATTCTTACAGGGTCGAAAATTCCTCATCTTGAACTTGTTGTATGTGCCAACTAGAAATATTTCCTTCCTCAAATACACCATCACTTCATCTCCAACTTTGAAATCTTTATGTCTCCTCTTTTCATTTGCTCGTTCCTTATACTTTCGGTTCATATATTCCAACTATTGTTTTACTTGAGTATGCACTTTCTTCATATGTTCTGCAAATTCTTCTACTTCAACACTTCTTTTATCCTCCTTATTGATGTCTTGAAATTTTGATATACCTCTAGGATGAACTCCAGTAAAAATCTCAAAAGCTATTTTTCTGGTACTCCTGTTCACTAAATTATTAAAGGAAAACTATGCTTGAGCAAGGACTAAATCCCAACTTCTGGTCTTCTCTCCAACCAAACATCTCAACAAATTCTCCAAAATCTTGTTTACTACCTTTGCCTGTCCATCAATCTATGGTTGAAAAGTAGAACCGAACTTTAAATTTGTCTTCAAATTCTTCCAAAGTGTCCTCCAAAACTAACCAACAAAATTTGAATCTCTGTCTGAAACAATACTCCTAGGTAATCCATACAAGGTATGAAATGTGCCATTTAAAAAAATCTGTCCACCACCACAAATGCAAAATCATTACCTCTTTATGTCTCCAGAAAACCAAGTATGGAATCTATGCTGATATCCTCCCAAGGTCTTTTTGGAACAGTCAAAGGTTTATACAATCCAATATTCTGACTACTCCCTTTTGTGACTTGACAAACTCTGCAACTTTGCACAAATTTCCTAACATCCTTCTGAATCTGAGGCCAAAAATAATCCTCACTTACGAATGCTATTGTCTTATTAACTCCAAAGTGTCCTGCCATTCCTCCACTATGTTTCTCTTTCACCAAGTTATCCCTCATTGAACTCTGGTGTATACACAACTGATTTCCTCTAAACAACATATCCTTATGAATGAAATAATCCAACCACTATCTCCTATCCTCCAAGACTGGTTCTTTAAAAGCTCTCCAAGGTTCTACAAAATTTGGGTCTACCTCATACAAGTTGTTCAATTCCTCAAAGCCTAATACCTCCACTCTCATCCTTGCAAGTAAATTCATTCTCCTACTTAAAGCATCACCAACTCTATTTGACTTTGCACTCCTATGTTTCAAAACAAAATTATAACTCTGCAAGAATTCCACCCATCTCATGTGTTTTTTATTCAACTTACCTTGACTTTTTAAATAATGCAAAGCCTGATGATCTTTATACAACACAAACTCCTTAGACAATGAGTAATTTCTCCATTTCTTCAAAGCTTGAACTATGGCATAAAACTCCTAATCATACACTGAATACCTTTTCATTGCATCATTCAACTTCTCACTGAAATAAGCTATTGATCTCCCTTCTTGACTTAATAATGCTCCAATTGCATTTCCACTTGCATCACAGTCTACCAAAAATACCTTATTAAAGTATGCTAAAGACAACACAAGCTGCTCAGTCACCTTCTATTTAAACAACTCAAAGCTCCTATCTACTCTAGATGTCCACCTAAAATCCTTCCTATCTCCTCTCATTATTTCTTTCATAGGATTGCAAATAGAACTGAAATTCCTAATGAACTTTCGGTAGAAACTAGTCAATCCATGAAATGATCTTACCTCCCCAATATTTTCTGGTGTAGGCCACTCAACAATTTCTATTACCTTCTCGGGATCCATCTTTAATCCATCCAATTATATCACAAATCCTATATATACCAATTCTTCCTTCATGAAACTACCCTTCTTAATGTTTATCAACAACTGCTCTTCTCTCAACCTTTGCAAAAATTGTCTTATATGCAACAAATGTTCTTCTCTAGTCTTACTGAAAATCAAGATGTCATCCAAATAGGCAAACACAAAATTACCCAAGAATTTCTTCAATACATCATTCATCAACCTCATGAATGTACTAGGTGCATTTTTTAGTCCAAAAGGAATCACCAACCACTCATACAATCCTTCATTTGTCTTGAATGTTGTCTTCCATTCATCCCCTTCTCTAATTCCGATTTGATGATATCCACTCTTCAAATATATTTTTGTAAAGTACTTAGCTCCACTCAAACAATCCATAATGCCATCCATCCAGGGCAAAGGAAATCTATACTTCACTATGATATTGTTTATGGCTTTAAAGTCTATACACATCCTTCATTCTCCATCCTTCTTAGGTGCTAGCATGACAAGTACTGCACAAGGACTTAACCTTTCTCTGATCAAACCTTTTCTCAATAACTCTTGCACTTTTCTATTCAATTCTTCATTTTCTATTGGTGTCATTCAATGTGCTACTTTATTAGAAAAAATAGCTCCGAAAATTAGATCCATGCAATGACTAATACTCCCCACAAGTGGCAATCCATCAGGTACATTATTTGAAATGATAGCTTCATAATTTACTAGCAATTCCCTTATTTCCTTTGGTTGTTCTTCTACATGATTCAAATCTTCAAACTTCTTAGGAACCAAGGCATAACACATGTTCTCATTTCTCAGTCCATTCAAAAATCTCCTTCCATCAACCAAACAAATTATAGCATTCATGCAAACCTCAATTTTAGGAACATCCTCCAATGGAAACAAAGTCTGCTTCATCCCATTTGCAACAATAGTATATATGTTATTATTTCTATCATGAATAGCTTGTTTATCATACTGCCAAGGCCTTACCAAAAAAACATGGCATACATCCATAGGAATGATATCACACAAAACTTCATCATGGTAATTTCCTATCTTCAATTTCACCAAACATTATTCACTTACCCGTATCTTATGCTCAACTTGAATCCATGCTATCAAATAGGGCTTTGGGTGTTTCAACATTTCCAACTTCAATTTGGTCACCATTTATTTAGAAACCGGGTTCTCTGAGCTTCCACTATCAATAATCACTTTGCAACATTTACCAACTACCTTGCATCTAGTTTGAAACAAATTGTTTCTCGACAATGGTTTCTGCTCCATCTCACTTTGACAAAATAATCTTTTGTTCACCAACACTTCTCCCTCTTTTGGTTTATTAGATGATCCAACATGATCCTCCTCAACAAAGGCTGCTCTTGTACTATTCTTTGTCCTTCTACTTGCTTCTCCCTGATTACATTCAAATGCTCTATGTCCTTCTCCACCACACTTATAACAAGCTCCTATGAATAATATTTTCTCATGTCCTTTATCACCTTTTCAATAACCGTCATTCCTGTAACCACCATGTCCTCCTCTTTGGTAAGAGTTTTCATAATTTATATGGTATGAATTATCATTCTTACTGACTTCCTTATCTTTATTCTGATCTAAAAAAGGTTCTCTTCCTCCTCCAGTAAAAATTCTTCCTCTTCGAAATCTTCCACCTCTTCCTCTCTGTCTCTACTCATATCTTTTATTCAGCTTCTCTTATGCTTTTAGGACACATTGATATGCCTCCTCCATACTCAAAAAATTAATCAAATTGATCTCATCTTGTAAAGATGACCTCAAAACATTCATATATCTTGCTACTTGTTCTGTCTCATCTTCTAAGTGTCCAGATCTGATATTCAACTTGTAGAAATCCTCAGTATACTTTGTCAAACTTGACTCTTTCTGCTTCAAATTCTGCAACTTTTAGAACAAACTGATCTAATAGTGTGGAGGCATAAACTTTATCTTCAACTTATTCACCATTTGATCCCATGATGGTGCAGGAGCACCCATAGGTTGACTAGGAAAACTAATCAATCTATCTTAGTGGAATTTTTTTTGTGATTAGTTGAAGGTCATGTTGACCATAGAGTAGGTGTAATAGGGTTTTAGATCAATAGGAGGCTTAGGATTTTTGTAAGGTGCAAATAGGGCTAGGAAGTTGTATTGCAACTATGCAACATTTGAAATGTTGCTCAATTGGAGCTACAAACAACCAAGAAGAGCCCAAGGGAGAGGATAACTATTTGGTGACCCTATTTATGGGATGCCTTGACATTGGAGTGAGGTTGGAATCCTTTCATACTGTTTAAGTTTTTGAATTCAAGGAAAGCATATGTGAATTCTGTGTGAAATTTCTGGTTTTTGTATTGCAGTGATGCTTTAATGGAGAAGTTTTGGCACTGTAACTTGTGCATGATGTAGGGTAGTTGTTCTTTGAATTTTTTGTGGCATTAGATAGTTTGTTTGTTTAATTTCAAGCACTTCTTGTAAATAATTTTGTGTTCTACACTGTTGTTGGTCTGAACCAGATAGTTTGTAAAGAATGGAGTGTTAGTTCATTGTCCCACCCTACAAATTGTACGGCCCTTTGGGATTAGTGACTAGACTCGATGGGTGTACATATAGTAGGAGTTAGAGTCTTTGAAAGCACAGGAGCTAATGTTGGAGTCTTGTCCAAGGCGAGCCAGAGAAGAGCCCAGTTAGGAAAGACCATAGTGCAGAGCACTTAATTTGCAGAGGTGTTAACTTAGAGACAAATTTCCTTTTGGAGAAGGAAGATATGAGTCTTACCAAGATATGGTAAGGAGGAGGATACCCTACCAATCCATTTGTGAGAGGAAAACCTAGGAAGTTGCAGAGGAGCCAGGAAAGGCCTAAAAAGCCTTAATTTTGCTCATTTTTTAGTTAGGGTATTTGTACGACTAGTTGTGGCCCAAGACCCCAAAAATCCTTGAGAGGTTGGCATATGAACCAGGAATCCCAAGAAAAGATTGGGGTTTTCTTTGGAAGGACTTTGGGAAAAATCCAGATTTCTCGGAGAAGTAGACCTAATAGGGCTAGTAGCCTTCTAGGCCTAATGAAGGAGTTTGGTGAAAGTGACCTGCAGATGGAGCTTGGTGGATCCCTAATACCCCTAGTAGGATGGATTGAAGCTTTTGAAAGTACCTCCACACCTTTGTAAAACCATTTCAAGAAATTGGATGTCAGTAGCCTTTAAGGTAGGTTGAGGGCTAATGGCTAGTGCTACAAGATTGCACCAAGTTTTGACTTGGAAGAAGGAACTTTGTTGATAGTTGGGTTGGCAAGGAGAACCAGGGGATCCTAATAATGAAGAGATCCTATAGGTTGCAAGTGGTGGAGAAAGACACCCTAGAGGTCTTCCAAGAAAGACCTAGAGCATGAATCAGTGATTGATTCATCCAACCTCCCTATCACATGATCTTCTCTTCTCTTTTCCTCTTCTTTTCCTATCTATCTAAAAATTTTCCCACAAAAGGGATACATGTCCTTTCAATTTTGTACAAGAAAATTTCACCTTCTTATCTTTTGTGGTACCTTCAAAATCAAAGTACTTTTCCATCTTTTTTATCCAATCAAGCAATTCATCTGAATCCAGCTTACCTCTGTAATCCGATGGATTGAAATGTGGTTTAGTATTTACTCTGGTTAGGGCTCTTATGAACCTCTCTTCTCCCTTATCAAGGCAAAGTTTATCTTCTCTTTCCCTTTCTTCTTATTCTTCTACTTCTTCATCACTCACATCATCAACTGGTCGATCTCTCCTCTGGGCCATTTTGATTTCTTCCAATCTATCAGTCATTCCTCTTAGCATCTCCATTATAGCCGGGTCTGCATTTCCATGCACTCCATTTACTCTACCATTTCTTCTTCCCTCCATATTTACACAAGTCCTCTATAGTTGTAGGTTGGATCCTGAATCCTCCACCCCACAACAAATATTCAATAGGGCTTTGCAAACTTTGACGATCTTCCACGAAATAAATCTCGCTCTAATACCAAATTGGTGAAGTCACAGTAGGAGGGTCCTTAAAGAGAACAATCTAGATCATGTAGCAAGAGTTAAACAATAAAAGAAACACAAAATATGGAGGCAAATGCAGATTCAAACATTCTCATTATCAAAAAATTCAATTACACATAGTTGACCACATTTGGGCTTATAGAGTGGGCTCACAGGCCTGATACAACATGCTCAAAATACAATATTTCTATATGCAAGTGAAAATATTACAGATCAAATTCTATATTAATCTTCATTATCTTGATCTTGATATATTACTATCCTAATGATCCATTACAATATTTATATCATATCCGCAGATCCAGAAGCATCCACATCGGTGAAAGATCTTTACAATCTTTGATGAAGGAAACGAAATGTCTGCATGAACAGGTTGGCCTCAAATTTGAATTTCTCCACAACAGGCACATATGATGAAGTGTGGAACTAAAATTAAGGTCAATGAAACTCAATGAAACAATTTGTAACACCTCACAAGGATATGCAAGCTATGAGAAATATCCACAAGCGATCAAACTAGCCATTAGGTTTGAAATTATTCTAGGGCCAGTTCCAAAAATGTCACTTAATATGAAAGTGATTTAACTTATCTAAAAAATATCCAATTGAGCTAAAACATTGGAATTAGGAAAATGAACATGTCTATGATGAAAACATAGATCCATAAGGTCTGGTGAGCAAACATGACGGAATATCAAATCTGCCAACTTGAACAAGAACAAAACTGAATGAAAATATTTTTGGTTAATGTAGGATTGCAAAGAACCAAGGATGCTCTTGCATCACCTGATCATGAAAAATTCCCATAAAATGATACAATGGAATCTTATCACTGACCAATTCACACTTCTTTGCTTCTTTCCCATCTTTTAGACTGTATGCCACTTTCTTATACTAGCCAAATTCCACAATTTTGTCTCCAATTTTTTGTGTACTAGCCATGTGTTGAAAAATTAGAAAATGTTGCATACCACCAAAATGATCACATGTGCCATCCAAACATGAGTTGTTAAAAAAATTTCCATTCTCTCTTTCCACATAAAATGGAAGATAAAAATTCCCTTGAGGATTTAGGTGGAGGCCTTATGTTACATTCCTGCAAAACATTGTCAGTATGCATATCTACACATATACGTTGATAAAAATCATAATAGTTAGAAAAATAAATATGAAATATACAACAAAAAGTAGTGTGTGTGTGTGATTTATTTTTACATAAAAAGGCTTTAGCATTTCAAAATACTTTTGACATATTTTAATTTCAGGAAACTTCTATACAAAATCAGCAAAAAATTGGGTTTGAGTGCTATCCAAATAATGCTTTGGATGTGGCTCACAAATTTTACTACCAATTCTCCTTCTTACAACATCTCATTGATTAGGAGGGGTCCTTGTGTTATCCTTCCAATAATTAACTATTAAATATCTCAAGCCTTGAGCAATTCTTTTATCTTTCCATGGCACTCTACCCAAGAATACCCATAACTCATTGCTATTTGGATCCTCCACTCTTTCACACCTTCCTTTGGCTCTCATTAGAGATGATCTACTTATTTTAAAAGACTTAATTTCTTTTGTAGGGTTCACCTTGTTCCTTGTTTGACTTCTTAAGAATGTGATGCAGGAGCATCCTTGGTTCTTAGCAATCTCGCATCAACAAAAAATATTTTAATTCAGTTTTGTTCTTGTTATGTTCTTGTTCAAGTTGGTAGATCCGGTATTTATTCGTGTTTATTTAAAAGATATTTCATACCTATATTTTCATCATGGACATGTTCAATTACCTTATTCCAAGTTTTTAGCTCAATTGGATATTTTTCTGGCAAGTTATCGCTTTCAGATTAATTAAATTTTTGGAACTGGCCCCGGAATAACTTCAAAACCTAATGGCTAGTTTGATTGATCACAAATCCTTCCCATAACTTGTAGATACTCATGGTGTGTTTCTCATTATTTTGTGGAGTTTCCATGATCTTAATTTTACGTCCACACTTCATCATGTGCATCTACCATGGAAGAAATTCAAATTTGAGGCCGATCTATTCTTGCACATGTTATGTTTCCTTCATCAGAGATTGTAATGATCTTTGGCTGATGTGGATGGTTCGTGACCCATATATATAATATAAATCTTGTAATGAATCATTAGAATAGAAATGAATAACAACCAAGTAGATTAGGATGTATATAGAGTTCGATCTATGATATTTTCACTCACATGTATGAGCACTATATTTTGAACTTGTTGTAAGTAGGCCTATGAACTGAATATGTACGCCCGAATGTGGCCGACTATATGTAATTGAATTTCATGATAATAAGAATGTCTTTATCTACATTTTCCTCCATATTTTTTGTTGCTTATATTGTGTTACTCTAGCTACATGACCCAGATTGTTCTCTTGAGGACCCTCCTACCATGACTGCACCAAATTGGTATCAGAGAGAGATTCATTCCTTGTGAGATCATCAGAGTTTGCAGAATCTTGTTAAAATTTTTTTGTGGGGTGGCATAATGAGGATCCGACCTAGAGTTATAGAAAAATTATGTAAGGATGGCGAGAAGAAGGAATGGTATAGGAAATGGAGCACGTAGAAATGTGGACCTAGCTGTAATGGAGATGTTGAGAGGAATTGTTGCTAGATTAGAAGTAGTTGAAATAGCCTAGAGGAGAGGTTGACCAGTTGATGATGTGAGTGATGAAGAAGTAGAAGAACATGAAGAAGTTGCAAGAGAAGAGAAACCTGGCCTTGATTAGGGAGAAAAAAGGTTCATAAGAGTCCTAACTAGAGTAAACACTAAGCCACATTTCAATTCACCAGATTATAATGGTAATTTGGATTGAAATGAATTGCTAGATTGGATAATAGAGATGGAAAAGTAATTTGATTTTGAAGGTACCCTAGAAGACAAGAAGGTGAAATTTTCTTGTACAAAGTTGAGAGGACATGCATCCCTTTGGTGGGAAATTTTTTAGATAGATAGACAAAGAAAGGGAAAGGAGAAGATAAGATCATGGGATCAAATGGTGAATAAGCTGAAGAAAAAGTTCTTGCCTACTAACTATTAGATCAGTTTGTTCAAGAAGTTGTAGAATCTGAAATAGAAGGAATCAAGTGTGACAAAGTATACTAAGGAGTTCTATAAGTTGAACATCAGATCTCTAAATTCGGAGGATGAGATTGAGCAAGTAACCAGATATGTAAATCGTTTGAGGTCATTTACACAAGATGAGATCAGTTTGATTAAGTTGTTGAATGTGGAAGAAGGATATTAATGTGCCCTAAGAAGAAGAGAATCTAAACAAAAGACATGAGCAAAGACAAAGAGGAAGAAGTGGAAGATTTCAAAGAGGAATAATTTTTACTAGAGGAGGAAGAGGATATTTTCTTGACCGGAATAAAGATAAGGGGGTCAGTAAGAATGAGAGTTCATACCAAAGAGATGATAGAAACTCTTACAGAAGAGGATGATATGGTGGTTATTGAAATGAATAATATAGAAAAGAGTATTCAGGGGAACTTGTTTCAAATGTGGTAGAGGACATAGAGCCTTTGAATGCAAACAGGGAGAGACAAGCAGAAATATTGATAATAATAGAAGAACAAACTTTATTGAGGAGAATCATGTTGGATCACCTAATCACCCAGAAGAAGGATAAGTATTGGTAAATAGGAGAGTATTGTGTCAAAGAGAATTGAAGAAGGAACCGTTGCAGAGAAAGAATTTGTTTCAAACCAAATTCAAGGTAGCTGATAAATGTTGTAAGGTAATAATTGATAGTGGAAGCTCAGAGAATTTGGTTCATGAAGGAATGTTGACCAAATTGAAGTTGGAAATATTGAAACACTCAAAGTCCTATTAGATAGCTTGGATTCAAGATGAGAAGAATATATTGGTAAGTGAACAATGCTTGGTCAAATTGAAAATAGGAAATTATCATGATGAAGTTTTGTGTGATATCATGCCTATGGATGTATGCCATATTTTGTTGGGAAGACCTTGGAAGTATGATAGATAGGCTATTCATGATGCAAAGAAGAACATATACACTATTGCTGCTAATGGGAAGGATATTTTGTTACCCTTGGAGGATGTTCCTAAATTTGAGGTTTGCACGACTGCTAGAATTTTTTTGGTTGATGGAAGGAGATTTCTGGATGGACTGTGACATGAGAACATGTGTTATTCCTTGGTGCCTAAGAAGGTGGAAGACTTGAATCATGTAGAAGGAAAACTTGAGGAGATAAAGGAATTGCTGGCAGAATATGAAGTTATCATTTCAGATAATGTACCTAATGGATTGCCACTTGTAAGGGGTATTAGTCATTGCATGGTTCTGATTACTAGAACTAGTTTACCTAATAAAACAATACATCAGATGACACCGACAAAGAATGAAGAATTGAACAAAAAAGTGCAAGAGTTGTTGATAAATTTTTTGATCAGAGAAAGATTAAGTCCTTGTGAAGTACCTATAGTGCTAGCATCTAAGAAGGATGGAGAATGGGGGATGTGTATAGAATCTACAGCCATAAACAAGATCATAGTGAAGTATATATTTCTTTTACCCCAAATGGATGACATTATGGATTGTTTGAGTGGAGATAAATACTTTACAAAGATAGATTTGAAGAGTTAATATCATTAGATCAAAATCAAAGAAAGAGATGAGTGGAAAAAAAAACTCAAGACAAATGAAGGATTGTATGAGTGGTTGGTGATGCATTTTGGACTGAAAAATGCACCGAGTACTTTCATGAAGTTGATGAATGAAGTATTGAAGAAATTCTTGGGTAAGTTTGTGATTGTTTATTTGGATGACATCTTGATTTTCAGTAAGACTAGAGAAGAACATTTGTTGCATATAAGACAAGTTTTGCAGAGGTTGAGAGAAGAGCAGTTGCTAATAAAAATCAAGAAGTGTAGTTTTATGAAGAAAGAATTGGTATATCTTGGGTTTGTGAAATCAGTGAATGGATTGAAGATGGATCTTGAAAAGGTAAGATAAATTGTTGAACGGCCTACACTTGAGAGTATTGGAGAGGTAAGATCATTTCATGGACTTTCTAGTTTCTACCGAAAGTTCATTATGAATTTTAGTTCTATTTACAACCCTATGACAAAAACAATGAGAGGAGATAGGAAGGATTTTAGATGGACATCTCAACAAAACAAAATTTTTGAGTTGTTGAAAAATAAGGTGACTGAGCAGCCAGTGTTGGATTTACTAGACTTTAGCAAGGTATTTCAAGTAGACTGTGATATAAGTGGGAATACAATTGGAGGAGTGTTAAGTCAAGAAGGAAGACCAGTAGCTTATTTTAGTGAGAAGTTGAATGATGCAAGGAAAAGATATTTAGTGTATGATGAGGAGTTTTATGCCATATTTCAAGCCTTGAAGAAGTAGAGACATTACTTGTTGTCTAAGGATTTTGTGTTGTATACTGATCATCAAGCTTTGCAATACTTGAATAGTCAAGGTAAGTTGAATCATAAGCACATGAGATGGGTGGAATTCTTGTAGAGTTATACTTTTATTTTGAAACATAGGAGTGGAAAGTCAAATAGAGTTGTTGATGCTTTGAGTAGGAGAAGGAATCTATTGACATAGATGAAAGTGGAGGTATTAGGCTTTGATGAATTAAAGAACTTGTATGAGGAAGAATTGGATTTTGCAGAACCTTGGAGAGCATGTAAAGAACCATTTTTGGAGGATAGAAGTCAATGATTGGATTATTTCATCTAGGAGGATATGTTGTTCAAAGGAAATTAGTTGTGTATACCTCAAAGTTCAATGAGGGACAATTTGGTAAAAGGGAAGCATAGTGGAGGATTGGCAGGAAACTTTGGAATTGATAAAACAATAGCATTAGTAAGTGAGAATTAATTTTGGCCCTAGATTCATAAGGATGTCAAGAGATTTGTGTAAAGTTGTAGAGTTTGTCAAGTTGCAAAAGGAAGTAGTCAGAATATTGGATTATATAAACCTTTGACAATTCTAGAAAGACCTCAGGAGGATATTAGCATGGATTTCATACTTGGTTTGCCAAAGAAACAGAGAGGTAATGATTTTGTATTTGTGGTGGTAGACAAATTTTCTAAGATGACACATTTCATACCTTGTAAGAAGACAACAGATGTTGTACATGTAGTAGACTTGTTTTTCAAGAAGTGGTCAGATTACATGGATTACCTAGGAGTATTGTTGTAGAAAGAGATACAAAGTTTTTTGGTTATTTTTGGAGGATACTTTGGAAGAAGTTGAAGACATAATTGAAGTTTAGTTCTAATTTGCACCCATAGATTGATGGAAAGACATAAGTAGAGAATAGGAGTTTGGGAAATTTTCTAAGATGTTTGTTTTGAGAGAAGACCAAAATTTGGGATTTAGCCCTTGCACAAGTAGAGTTTGCCGACAATAATTCAGTGAAAATGGGTACAGGAAAGACACATTTTGAGATTGTTACCAGATTTCATCCTAGAGGTATATAAAAATGGAGAGACATCAGTAAAGAAGATAAAAGGAGTGCAAAAGTAGAGGAGTTTGTAGACTATATGAAGAAAGTGCATAATCAAGTGAAGTAGCAGTTGGAAGATATGAACCAAAAATATAAGGAACGAGTAGATGAAAAGAGAATACATAAGGAGTTAAAAGTTGGAGATGATGTATTGGTATATTTGAGGAAGGAAATATTCCCAGTTGGCACATACAGTAAGCTGAAGATGAGGAAGTTTGGACCCTCTAGGATTTTGAAGAAATTTGATTTAGGAAATGCATATGAAGTAGAGTTACCACATGACATGGGTATATCACCTATATTCAATGTTTTAGACCTTCATCAGTACCATGAAGAAAAATTCAGTGAAGACAATAAAGAAAATTTCAAAGAACAAATTCTTAAACAACAATCAGATGGGATAAACTATATTTTGGATGTCAGAGATGGGAGGAAGACTCATGGAAGACAATACAAAGAATATCTGGTGAAGTGGAAAGGTAGAACAGTGGAAAATTCTTCTTGGATTTCTTAGGCTAAGGTAGACCGTAATGGTTTTCCTTTGGCCCCAATAAAGTGAGGGAATCACTTTTCAATAACCCTGGATGTCTGATGCAGGAGCATCCTTGGTTCTTGGCAATCTTGCATCAACAAAAATATTTTCATTCAGTTTTGTTCTAGTTCTATTCTTGCTCTTGTTCAATTGAGTTGGGAGATCCGATATTTCTTTGTATTTTCTTAACATATCTCTCATACCTATGTTTTCATCGTGGAAATTTTCAATTACCTTATTCCATGTTTTTAGCTTGATTGGATATTTTTCTAGCAAGTTATCGCTTTTGTATTGAGTGAAAGTTTTTCGAACTGACCCCGAAATAAATTCAAAACCTAATGACTAGTTTGATCGATTGTGGATAATTCCCATAACTTTTGGATCCTCACGGTGTGTTTCTCATTATTTCGTAAGGTGTCCCGACCTTGATTTTAGGTCCACACTTCATCATGTGAATCTACGATGGAAGAAATTCAAATTTGAGGTTGACCCATTCTTGCACATGTTACGTTTCCTTCATCAGAGATTATAATGATCTTTGGCTGATGCGGATGCTTCGTGACTTGTGGATATAATATAAATCTTGTAATGAATCATTAGAATAGTAGCGAATAACAACCAAGTAGATTAGGATGTATATAGAGTTCGATCTATGAGATTTTTTCTTGCATGTATGAGCACTGTATTTTGAACTTGTTGTAAGCAGGCCTATGAGCCAAATCTGTACACCCAAATGTAGTTGACTATATGTAATTGAATTTCATGATAATAAGAATGTATTTATCTACATTTTCCTCTATATTTTGTGTTGCTTCTATTGTGCTACTCTAGTTGCATGACTCAGATTGTTCTCTTGAGGATCCTCCCATTGTGACTGCACCATAGTGTTGTTGTCATCACATGTTGTGTGTGTTAGAGCCAAAAATTTCAATCAAAATCCTAAGCCTTCTCATCCATTTTAGTCCATCATTTTCCTATCTTTTCATAAAAATGGTTCATTTTCATCCCCGTCCACTTCATTATTTATTTTATACCCTTACCGCTCCCTTAATTTTCATTCTCTATGTGTTTACCGCCTTACCGCGGCCTCCCACAATGGGCCTACAGTATGGCGGTAGTGGTTAAATAAGCAAGCATAAAGTGTTTACCATGGTACCGCACATGGTCAAACCATAGACCATGGTGACCATGGTAAACCATTAGCAAACAACGGTAAGGCACCAACGAGGCAACGGTAACGATTAGAAAAAATAGTTGGTGATGAAGTGATGAGCGGCTAGCGGTTTGTAGAGTGGCTACCACGATACTGCTGGCAGTCAAGGCAGTGACCGCGGTAGCACGGTGGTGGTAAGTCAACGGCGAAGCGACAATTAGGAAACCATACTACATTACCGCCGGCTATCATTTCATACACTATGGTTATCGTGGTAAACGTTAGCAGAGATGGTGAGGCGACAAAAAATGTTAGACACTGTGATACCACAGTTGGACAAAAGGAAGCCCGCAGTAGCACGGTAGATGTGGAGATAACCATCACAGTGACCAGAGATGACAAAGGAGGCCGTGGAAAAGTCAAAATACCACTATACCGTAAATATATTAAAGGCCATGAGAAATAAAAGGTAAAGGCAATGTAATAAAATGAAAAATCAAAAGTTGAACTATAGTCTAAATATTTGATTTGTCGATAAAGGCAATATAATCAAATATTTTATTTTTGTCAAAGAATGCAAAATGGTTATGGTGGGTAAGCTGAAAGGTTGTGACTATTGGGATTTGCTATATAAAATATTTGAAAATCTGTTTCATGGGGGAGATTCGATTTGGGAACAAGATAATGTAAAAAAAAACCTTCTGGAAACAGTGCAATGGAGATGATTTTTTGACCAAATTCCTTTCTGATTTTCGTTCTGGTGGTGTTATAATTGTCAATTTCTGATTAGTTCTCTCCAATTTGGTGTCTTTCGATCATTTGAATTCAAATGTAAGTATATTTTAATTCTTCAAAGTGCATTTCTTCACTTTGTGTGATTTCATTTACTGGTATCTGCATGTCAGAGTTAAAAATTCCTTTAAGTGAATCATAGTGTTTTTGAGATTTCTTTTGGATAGTTGAAAGAGAGCTGATTAGGAAAATATTTCAACACTATTTATGCCAGTCATGAATTGATGAAGTCACATTCCAGTCATTAAAAATTCATCCCATAGAGTGTCTAACAACTTAAATTGTGTCAAGGAGGAATATCTATAAGTAATCAGTAACATTTTTGACTCCATTGCCCAGTAGAAAGAAGGCACTAATCTGCCATATCCCAGAATAAAGAATTTATTACAAACGAATTATTCAAAACCTTTTATTTGTGTAGTAGAGGTAGTTGTTGTATCCTTTTGTCTATCCATTCCTAATTGCCATTGTGGGTAGACTGTTTAGCAGGAAATTTATTTTAAATCTGCATGTTTCACATAGGTTCACCCACCTAGGTCTAGCAGAACCTAAAGAGTAGAAGGTTTTATTATATAATTGGCCTTGTATGTTGTCCAAGAATGCTGTAAGAGCCTAGAAAACTCTTGTGGTTAAAACCTGCATTTTTGAGTACTAATAGTTTAGCGATTCTGTTGGGGACATAGTCTGAAAGTGAGCCTTGTCATAGAGTCAGTATGTTGTAGAGGACTCTGCTAGGAATAAAGAATTGCATATTTTCTCACTTTTGGAAAGTGAGTGGCGACTCTGAATGAACTAATATATTGAGAATGATAAATTGAAATATATATCAAAAAGAAATCTTCCTAGAGTTTAGACTATCACAATTACTCCCAAAATGCAAGGAAGAAGGTCTTTGTACAAAGATGGTGATGGTCCTAATGCCAAAAATAAATGGACAGAGAAGAATGATAAAGGTAAAAAGGTGACTGATGACATGGGACCATCAGACAAAAATAAAACATAAAAAGCATCATTGGAGATACACAATTCCTATGGAACATTAGCAAATGAAGACAACCCTTCTAGGGAACCTCATACTTTTGAGGAATAGAGAAATCCCTTTTATAATCCAGACCCTGAGAAAGTCAAGGATGTCATGGCTAGATGTGAAGCTGAAAGAGAAAGAAGACAACATGAGTATGATTAGAAAATGGAATTTCTTGAAGAAGATCAGGATGGACTTGGTTATGAAGCAACATTTGAGGAGAATTATGAACTCATGAACATGGATGAAATAAATGCAAGACTGGAATATGAGAGACAGGAGGTAAGGGAAATAATAGAATATGAGCAGAGAATCCAAGCAATTAGAGAACTTGAAGAATTGAAATTGAGGAAAGTGCAGATCAATACTCAAATGGCTAATCTAAAAAAATATGTGCCACCTCATAGGCAAGGGAACAATAATGCAGGACCATAAAATTTCTCACAGACCTACCAAAATCAGCCAAGGAATCAAGGTAGATATCAAAATGTTCCACCACAAAATCAAGGTGTTCAACCACCTCCTTATCAGTAGCATGTACCCCCACAAGGTCAGCAATATGTGGCAAATAATAATCCATTGTACCACGTCAGTACTACCAAAATCATCCTCCACAATATGCAACCATGATTAGGCAGTTTGACTTGGTTGGACTACAAATATGTCCTTACTCTATGGATAACAGTTGGAGAAGTTTGGTCCCAAAATTCATAGGGAGCAGTGCTACTACAGCTGAAGAGCATTTAAGGAGTTTTAATGCTTTTATGCAAGATTTAGATATGCAGTATGAAGATGTAAAAATGAGATTGTTTATGATGTCACTGGCTGAAGATGCTAGAGATTGGTTTAATAGTCTGCCAACAGCTTCTATTAATTCTATTCATGTGTTTTATGAACAATTTCTTGAGCAGTATGGGAATCAATATGCACCCGAGTTTGCATTGCATGAGTTGGTCACCATTCAAAAACATCAAAATGAGTCAGCCTATGAATTCAACCAAAGGTTTTCTAAATTGCATAATATGATACCTCCTGGATCTAAATTGGTTGATCCTACTGCATTGAGTATTTATTTAAAATCTTTTGATCCTAAGATAGGTTATGAGCTCAGGAACAGGGGTCCCAAAAATTTGGCCGAAGCTTAAAGGATAGCACTCACCATTGAAAACAATAGGAAAGCTGTGGGGATGATTGCCACAAGGGTTAACTCTAGGGTTTCCCAATATGCTCCTCCAAATAAACAAGAAGGCACATATAGGAATGAAAGACCTAGATTACATGATATGCCTTATAAAACAATTTGGAGAAATGGAAAGCCAGTAACAGATGGGCCAAGAAATAAAGAGACACCCGATCCTTTGAAGAAAAGAGGGACTTACATGGTTGATAATAATCTTTGGTGTTTAGTTTGTGACTTGCCACATTCTTCAGAACATTGTGTTGTAGCTCAGTCAGTGCCAAGAAAAGATTTGGTAGAAAATAATAATGAAGAAGACAATAACATTTATTTGACTTCTCATATTTTTCACTTGGTAGAGCAGGGATATTCATCTTTCGAAGAGGGAGGATATGAATATGATGTTGATCATCAAAAATATAATGTTCACATGGTAGAGCAACACATTTTTTCTGATTATGAAGAAAATGATGATGAACAAGCTCCTCCTACCACATCATATCAGCCTAATAGGGGAAATATGAGGAGACCAACTGATGAAGAAATTAAAATATTTACTATTGGAGCAGTTGAGATGGCTAAAAGCAAGTATCGGCTGAGGAATAGAACAATGAATGAGAATGAAGATGTTCTAAGATGAATACTACTGCAAAATAAGAAGATATCCCATGAAATATCAGAAAAGACAAATGATGAGCGCCCTGATAAAAAAGAACAGAAGTATGTCCCCAAAGAAGAAAATAAAGAATTCTCCAGGAACAAACAAAAGATGGATCAGACATCAAAGAGGGAGAAAAAGGAAAACAAAGGAGGGTGATAAGAGCTGAAGGTGCATCTTTTGATTTTGTGCAAGCATTATCCCAGGTAAAAATGTCTGTCCCATTACTTGAAATGATGAAAATTAAAGAGTATAGGGAAAGTGCTATTCAACTGATGTCTGATGGGAGGAGTCAAAAAGTAAACATTGAACAAAATGAGAATGTTGGAATTGCTAATAAGAAAGGAAAGATAAAAGTTGTAGATGTTTTTTTAAGTGATGCATTGATAAATACACCTCAAATTGATCCATTTTTATTACCCTATTTATAAATGGTAAGCTGGTAAGAAATTGCATGATAGATTCAAGCGCTTCAATGAATATCATGCTTGTAGGGGTAATGAAGCAGCTTGGTTTGTGGGTCTATATTGAGGTGGTAAGTGTTATGCCATGGATAGTAGGCCTATCCCAGTGATGTGGATTATGAAAGATGTAGAAGTAAAATTAGCAGCCTACCCACACACAACTTATAACATTGATGTAACTTTGATTGATACACCTCCTTAGTTTGGAATGCTTTTGTCAAGACAGTGGACTACAGCAATTGGAGGTATTGTGCAATTTGCCTTATCATATGCCATAATACCAGTTAATGGTGAAGAGGTAAAACTATATAGAGAACCAATTGTGAATCAAATTGTTGAATGTGTTCCTCAAGAACAACTTAATTGCTTCTGTGATGTAGATTTGGGGAATTTTAGAGTAGAATTATCTCAGCCAAAACTAGTGAATATCGACCCAATTGATAGGCTTGTCTCTAGAAATCAGTAAGGTGTATGGAAAATTTACTTTGATGGGGCATGCAGTCAAGAAGGTAACGGAGCTGGGGTAGTTTTCATATCACCTAAAGGTACAACATTTAAATATTCTTCTTTGCTGGTTTTTGAATGTACAAATAATGTGGCTTAGTATGAAGCCTTGTTGATTGGTTTGAACATGGCTGTCAAACATAAGATTAAATTGTTGTCTGTCTTGGGAGATTCTAAGTTAGTTGTGTCACAAATTAGATCAAAGTATGCTGAAAAGAACAAGAGGCTGAAATAATATAGGAATGTTCTGTGGGATACAATGGAACTATTTGATGCATTTTCAATTGATTGGATAGATAGATCTGAAAATTTGATGGCTGATTTTTTGGTTAATGTAGCCTTGAAGAAAGATGATATCACTTTGGCAGGAGTGTCCCAGGTTGAATTCAAATCAAGACCAGCAATCCCTGACAACATATATAGTTGGCAGGTTTTTAAGTTTCTTCATTGTATAGATCAGAATGAGGCACATGAGATTGATTTCAATGCTTTTGTGGAAGAAGTGGATGGGAAACAGACTGTATTTGGGAAGGAAGATTTGCAGCTTAAAACTAACAAGCTTCCCAAAGGGCTTGTGGCATTGGAGAGAGTGTATGGTGGGAGTGATCATTCTCTCATGAAGCAGAAACCTGTTAAGAAAGAGGATATTGAAGAAATAAATTTGGGAACTGAATTAGCACCAAAGAGGGTTTATATTGGAAAGAAAATAAGCCCAACTATCAGAAGAATGCTGATTACATTACTGAGAAAATACAAACATGTGTTTGCTCAGTCTTATGAGGATTTGAAGGCATATAGAGAAGTACTTTTTTAGCATGAGATTCCACTTAAGCCAGACACCAAGCCATTCAGACAGAAGCAGAGGCCTATTAACCCAACTCTGGAACCTAAGATGCAAGAGGAGCTAGCAAAGCTCAGAGATGGAGGTATCATTAAACCCATTAGAAATTCAACATGGGTCTCAAATTTGGTTCCAGTCGGGAAGAAAAATGGGGACATAAGACTATGTGTTGACTTTAGAAATCTGAATGTTGCTTGCCTAAAAGATAATTATCCTCTTCCAAACATGGAGGCAATACAGCATAAAGTAACAGGGTGTGAGATATTGTGAATGATGGATGGATTCTCTGGATATAACCACATCAAAGTCAAAGAATCTGAGAAGTACAAAACAACATTCACTACACCATGGGGAACTTATGTCTATATAAGAATGCCATTTGGTCTTACAAATGCAGGAGCTACTTTTCAGAGGGCCATGGATGTGGCATTTGTAGATTTGATCAATGCTATAATGGTGGTATATCTGGATGACCTCACTGCTTTTTTTAAAAGGGCAGAAAATCATGTTGGTGACTTGGAGAAGATCTTCATTAAAGCCTTGGAATATGGTATAAGTCTTAATCCTAAAAAATGTCATTTTTCTGTAACAAAAGGTAAAATTTTGGGGCATATTGTATCTAAAGATGGGATTAGGATAGATCCTGAAAGGGTAGATGCCATAGATAAAATTCCCATTCCTAAAACTATCAAAGCAATCCAATCATTCTTTGGCCAGATTAATTTTGTTAGGAGGTTTGTGTCCAATTTTGCTGAAATTGTGAAACCTATATCTAAGATGCTGAAGAAAGGAGAAAAATTGGACTGGACTATTGAAGCTATGGATGCCTTCATATCTATAAAAAAGGCTATCAAAGAAGCCCCCATCTTAAAGTCCCCTAATTTTACCAAGCCATTTCATATTTTTTCTTTTGCTTCATTCCATACCATAGCTGTTGTCATGTTACAAAATAATGATGAAGGTCATGAGAAACCTTTTTTTTTTTTTTCAGTAAATGTTTGCAGGGGTCAGAATTGAAATATGATATCATGGAAAAATAGGCTTATGCGCTGGTCAAAGTAGCAAAGGCTTTCAGGCCTTACCTTTTTGGAGCTAAGGTTATTGCTTATGTCCCACATGCAGCTGTGAAGGATATCCTGGTGCAGACAGAAGTGACAAGGAAGAGATGCAAGTGGATTAACAAGATTCAAGAATTCAACATGGAGATTCAGATTACCAAATTGGTAAGAGGTCAAGGTCTAGCTAGGCTGATGGCAGAAACAAATATTGAAGAAAACCAGATCTGCAATGTAGAAGGTAAGGATCAAATCATAGCCAATATTGATCACACTCCATGGTATAGAAATGTAATGCATTATCTAAAACATATGGAGTGTCCTGAAGGGTTGAATTATAATCAAAGGAGAACTTTGAAGTTGTAGGCTTCTAAATATGTTTTTATAGAAGGGGATTTATTCTGGAAAAATAGGGATGGTATATTGCTATTGTGTTTAGATGAATCACAGGCAATGTATGTCTTGAGAGAAATGCATGAAGGGGTGTGTGGAGGCCATTATTTTGATAAGACTACTGCACACAATATTCTCAGGGTGGGTTATTATTAGCCTAGGGTGTTCAATGATTCCTTTGCATATGTGAGGAAATGTGAGGCTTGTCAGAAGTTTTGAGGAAAGTTGAAATACCAGGGAGCATTGCCACTTAGACCTTTGCAGGTAGAAGCACCTTTTCAACAATGGGGAGTTGATTTCATTGGAGAAATACAAGAAAGATCAAGTGGAGGACACAGATGGATACTAGTGGCTACTGACTATTTTACTAAGTGGGTAGAGGTTATCCCAGCTAGGCAAGCAATGAGCAAAGTGGTAGTGAATTTTCTAATGGAAAATGTTATAACCAGATTTGGCACTCCAATCAAATTGATCATAGATAATGGGATGCATTTTAGATCAGATGAATTTAAAGACTTTTGCAAAGAAAATGGCATTAATATTTCCTATTCTGCCCCATACCATTCACAAGCAAATGGTCAGGCAGAGTCAAGTAATAAAAATCTTTTGAAGATAGTAAGGAGGATGCTGGATACAAACAAAAAGGCATGGGATTCAAAGTTAAGATTGGCTATATGGGTAAATAGAGTTACAGTAAAAAGGGAAACTGGAAAATCTCCATTTGAGTTGGTATATGGGACACAGGCTAGGATGCTGTTGCATAATCTTTTGCCAGTCTATAGCTTTATTTTGCAGGAAGATATAGATATTTCTGACCCAATGGAGGAAAGAATGGAACAACTTGCAGAGCTTGATGAAGTGAGAAGAGTGGCTCAGAAGTAGAATGTGAAATTGCAGTCACAAATGAAGTACCTTTTTGATAAAAAGGCCAAGAAGAGAAAATTTGAAAAGGATGACTTGGTGTTGATGTGGAATGCTCGATGTCAGGATAAGGGGAAGCATGGCAAGTTTGAAGCTTTATGGCTCGGTCCTTTTGTGATAACTGGTAAAGGAGGTGAGGATTCATATTTCTTGCCGAACATGTCTGGAGAGGAGTAGGAGTTGCCTGTACATGGGTAGTTCTTGAAGTATTTCTTCTCTTAAGGATCAACAGAGGGTCAAGGATTGCCAGTGCATGGACAATTCTTAATAACCCTCTTTAAATGTTATTTCCATGCATAGTAGTTTAGGAAATTTTGAAGGGTCTGGGTTTGCCAGTACATGGACATTCTCAGGTGTTCCCTTTCTAAAAGAATTGCTTTCCTTTCCATGTATAGTAGTTTGAGGTCATTTTCCAATCTCCATTTGCTCCATCTTTCATATCATTCATCTGTGCATTCCCTCCATCTACTGTGGCTTCCATTTTTCATCATTTGCTTGGTCTTCTCTCCCAGTCAGTTTTTTGGATTCTTGTAGTGATTGCATAACCACTCATCCCCAATGTGAGCCACGGTTAGAGCCAAAAAAATTCAATCAAAATCCTAACCCTTCTTATCCATTTTAGTCCATCATTTGCCTATCTTTTCATAAAAATGGTTCATTTTCATCCCCGTCCACTTCATTATTTATTTTATATCCTTACCACTCCCTTAATTTTCATTCTCTATGTGTTTACCACCTTACCATGGCCTCCCACAATAGGCATGCGGTATGGTGGTAGTGGTTAAATAAGAAAGCATAAAGTGTTTACCGCGGTACCGCGCGCAGTCAAACCACAGACCACGGTAAACCGTTAGCAAACAGCAGTAAGGTACCAACAAGGCAGCAGTAACGGTCAGCAAAAATAGTTGGTTGTGAAGTGATGAGTGGCTAGCGGTTTGTAGAGCGGCTACCATGATACTACTAGCAGTCAAGCCAGTGACCGTGGTAGCATGGTGGTGGTAAGTCAATGACGAAGCAACAGTCAGGAAACCAAACCGCGTTACCGCCGGCTATCATTTCATACACCGTGGTAATCATGGTAAAGGTTAGCAGAGATGACGAGGTGACAGAAAATGTTAGACACCGTGATACTGCAGTTGGACAAAGGAAGCCCGCGGTAGTGCGGTAGACATGGAGATAACCGTCGTGGTGACAAGAGATGACAAAGGAGGCTGTGGAAAAGTCAAAATACCACTATACTGCAAGGTATGAACAGTGTGACCGCGGTAGAGTGGTAAGTATATTAAAGGCCATGGGAAATAAAAGGTAAAGGCAATGTAATAAGATGAAAAATCAAAAGTTGAGCTATAGTCTAAATATTTGATTTGCTGATAAAGGCAATATAATCAAATATTTTATTTTTGTCAAAGAATGCAAAACGATTATGGGTAAGCTGAAAGGTTGTGACTGTTGGGATTTGCTATATAAAATATTTGAAAATCTGTTTCACGGGGGAGATTTGATCTGGGAAAAAGATAATGTAAAAAAAAAACCCTTCTGGAAACAGTGCAATGGAGATGATTTTTTGACCAAATTCCTTTCTGATTTTCGTTGTTGTGGTGTTATAATTGTTAATTTCTGATTAGTTCTCTCCAATTTGGAGTCTTTCGATCATTTGAATTCAAATGTAAGTATATTTTAATTCTTCAAAGTTCATTTCTTCACTTTGTGTGATTTCATTTACTGGTATCTACAAGTCAGAGTTAAAAATTCCTTTAAGTGAATCATAGTGTTTTTGAGATTTCTTTTGGATAGTTGCAAGAGAGCTGAGTAGGAAAATATTTCAACACTATTTATGCCAGTCATGAATTGATGAAGTCACATGCCATTCATTAAAAATTCATCCCATAGAGTGTCTAACAACTTAAATTGTGTTAGGGAGGAATATCTATAAGTAGTCAGTAACATGTTTGACTCCATTGCCCGGTAGAAAGAAGGCACTGATCTGCCATATCCCAGAATAAAGAATTTATTGCAAACGAATTATTGAAAACCTTTTATTTGTGTAGTAGAGGTAGTTGTTGTATCCTTTTGTCTATCTATTCCTAATTTCCATTGTGGGTAGACTATTTAGCAGGAAATTTATTTCAAATCTACATGTTTCACATAGGTTCACCCACCTAGGTCTAGCAGAACCTAAAGAGTAAAAGTTTTGATTGTATAATTGGCCTTGTATGTTGTCCAAGAATGTTGTAAGAGCCTGGAAAACTCTTGTGGTTAAAACCTACATTTTTGAGTACGAACAGTGTGGAACAACTATCCTTCATGTGTGAGGTAGAACCCATGCTCTCGTATGCACTCATCAAGTTCTTTATACTGGAATTTTCACTTGATTCATTCAAAAATCTTAGCCCAAGAGCCTTCATGGTGGGCATAAATTTGAGTTGCCTCATCATTTCAACAAATAGTTGGAATCTTCCACCCTCACTTAGCTTCACAAAAAATAAACTCCATATCCTTTGTGCATATCTTTGACATGTATGTTTTGGAATTTTATTAGGCACCCATTTCAAAACATTGGAATCAATATCAGTAAAAAATGTAGGTTTTCTATGTAAAAATCTAGGAGGAGTTCTCAAATGTAAATTTGTGTCAACATTAGGAAGGTCAACAACATTGGGGATAGATCGTGTACTTTCAATTGAAGGTGAAATTGATGACATACCTTGATATTGACATGTAAATGATGTTGTACCTCCAACTTGAGATGTCATTTGTGGAGTGCCTTCGAATAGAGATGTGTTTGCTGATGTAATTTCAAAATGCAATGTTGTTTATGGTGTGTCTTCAATTGGAGATGTGATTTATGATGTACTTGGAAAACCACACGTTGTTGCCTTCAATTTCACATCTCCCTTAGATTGCACCAGAATTTCTAGTTGTATGGGCTGCAATTCCTTTGCTTCACAAGCTACACTTTTTCATTCTCTTCTCCTTTTATTTTTAACTGCACATTATTTTGGTGTTAGAGGCTTCGGTCATTTCCTCGGCATGACATTAAATGCCACATGATCACAAACACACATTGAACAAAAGTAAGTAATGCATTTTATGAAACATATTGATATCGTTGATTACATTGCATTAAATATGAAAAACACCAAATCATTTTATGAAAGAAGGCAGCAAGTTGTTTGGAATTATCAAACATGTTTATGCTAGACAACATTTTCATACCTACATCTACCTCCATACCGCAAGAAAAGTGAGTAATGCATAAATTTTCAAACATATCCATACCGTTGATTTCATATCCGTAGGGTTAGATGTTATGGTAGGGATTTTGAGTAGCGAGTAGGATATGATGGAGTTATGATGCTTCCCCAGGGGTATTTGTGTGAATTTTGGCTTCAAAATGGTGGTTTAGAATGGGAGTTTGGTGAAATAGAAATGGTAGAGGAAGGGAGTTGATTTTTTTAGCATGGGTAGACATATTTGAGTGTGTTTTAAGAGTTGGAAAAGTGGCTAGAGGATTGGAACATTATTTTCAATAAATGCTCCTTGTTTCAAGCATAGAAAGGCCTAAAGATAAGTTTTAGTGTTTAGATGAATTAGAGAGGGTTGTAGTGACTAAAATTTGTTGAATCTAAAGTTTTTTAGGCTAGTGAAGGTCTTTCAAAAGATAATTGGGACTGAAAAGGTGTTTGTTCAAGTATGATGCATTGTAAAAGTGGCCTAATTGGCCTATTAGGGCAGTGTAGCAACACTGTTTTGGTGATTTTGGTCCAAAGTGACCTATTGTGTTTTTGATATATGTTTTTGAAGGCCTTAATGGGTGTTTGAAAAGGTCAAGGGTTTGTGGGTTTGAGTTATCTTTGATAAAATATGAACAATTTTCTCTGTTGTGAATGCTACAAGGAAGTGAATGTGAATTGGTCAGTTGAGCATTGAATTGAGGTTTTTGAGATTGAAGATTATTTTAAACTAATCTAATTGTGATTGTTGAATTTTTTGTCTCCCTACTCTACATCACAAACCAAGGGTATAATTTTCTGCCACCTAAATGAAAACTAGAGAATCTTGTGTTTATTATTCTCAAAACCACATTGTGATTGTCAATGAAGCCATGAAGGAGATGAATTAAAAGAATGGTTTGTGATACTATATATTATAATTATTCACTATTTCTTTGGCAATGAGGTAACTTAGAAAGACAATACGCATTCTCACTTGCATAAAATTTTCCCTTTATTTATTTATTAGTGTAGACATGGAAAATATACGGACACACTTGATCCTGATTACTAACATCGTTTCATCCTGAATCACCCTCTCAACTTATCATCACCTTTCATCCGTTAATTAAATAAATCATTATTTATTTAATTAGGTCTTTCTCCTCTATTAAATTAATAAATTTAATTTAATTAACCCTATATCTCTATTCATTTAAATAATTCATTTTATTTAAATTAAAACTCTAAAGTCCTCTTATTAAATTGAATAAATTAAATCTTATTTGATTTAATCTAACATTATCCCCTTTAGTTAAATAAATCAAAACATTTATTTAATTAAGCCCTTCCTCTCAATTTGATTTAAATCAATGCATAAATTTAAGTCTAAATTGTCACATCTCCTAATTCCTCATTACATTAATTAATCTTTGATTAATTTAATCTTAAATCATGTCCCTTCCTCTAGCTTTTACCACTTGCACATAAAAATAGATTTAATTTATTTATTAAATCTCTATTTTCTCTCAACATGGCATAAAAGGGGAATATTCCCTCAAATTTAAATTCAAATCCAAGTGGATTTATACATCCAACAAAACATTCACTCCTCTCTTACATGTACTTTGCATTGAGCCAAGTGACATTAAATCCATTTCCTTCTTCCTCTAACATGTCACATTCAAATTTGAATTTCATAGCATTTATCATGCACATTGACCAAAATTTGCACAACCTTCAACCATTCACATCTTGACAAGTGGCACTTGGCCATTAGATGTTGAATGATCCAACATTGCTCAAATCTTGCTCATTCTTCCAATTTGAAATCTAAAAATGAGAGACTCTTCCTCTCATTCATCATCCACAACTTGAGTAAACTTACTATACTCAACTTAATCCTCAAACACTTCCATTTTCATCCATTTCATCAAGATCTTAGCTAGGTTATGCAGATTTTTCATCATGGAGCTTGATTGAATCTTCATCAAAGTGGATCACTCATCAACATCGAAACAAAGGATTTGGGAAAGGGCCAATTTATACACATAATTGGCACCAATTTCCCCATGGGATTGAGTGTTTACATGCTTAAATAGGATTTCTATTACTCTTTATTCTTTTTTATTCATTTATTCCTATTTTGAGTATTATAGATGAATTTCATGGGGAATCTTGATTCTCAATTGCATATGAGTTTACTAATGTGTTTGTTTCTTGTGTTTATGTAGGTGTAGGATTAGGTTTCATAATTAGAAAGGTAAATGGTATGAATGAATGGAAACTTGTATTAACATTGATGAATGCTATTAGGTTTTCCAAATTAGTTGAAAATAAAAGTTTTCCCACAACCATCACTAATAATGAATTTGAATCTCTTATGTCATGTTTTCCATTTTATATCTTGAAGCTCCTAAAAGTTAAACTTTTACATGTAGACATCCATCTTATTTAATGTTAAATTCTATGTGTAACAATGAAGATTAATAAAATCATCAAATGAATGGTCTAAAAATTGTGAAAAAAAACAAAAAAACTTAATATAAACATCTACCTAAAATTAAATAGAGTGAATTCCACTAGCCATGCTGGAAATGGACTACTATAAGCAATGAAAATAGAATTCATAGGTAAATTTGTGTTAAGTAAATTTCATGCTTTTCATTTTTTTGTTCTTCAAACTCATAAAAATTAAACTTTTTTATGTAACTCCCATCTAATTCAATGTTGAATTCTATGTCCAATTGTTATGATTAATAAAATCATTAAAGTAATTTAGTTTATACTGTCAAAAAAAAAACAAATATACTAAATCTAAAAATTTCAATATTACCAAAATGAATATATTACCCGAGATAATGTAAAATGATGTAGAAACTTCAAAATGTCCTCTTCTATGTTTTCTAGCATGTAGATTGGTGGTAAAAGGTGATGGATCAAGCATAGATTGGTACAACATGGAGTCAACTGCATAAAAAAGGCATTTCTAAATCAGATAAAGCACTCAACCAGTAAAATACAGAAGCATGTGGGCTGAAACACAGGGTCAACCCCTATTTTACCATTTCAAGGTAAAACACATTTGGTGCTCACCAAATGTGTTGTTTTAAAATATTCACCTTCCATAGAGACAAAGGGAGTGACACTTGAGATAAAGAGAGAGGTGATAGGAGTGAGAAATATTAGTCTAGGTAGTGTGGTAGCGACTAAGACATGATAACGATAAAGACTTGAGAGGCATAGAGAGTTATCCAGTTACAATGGGGGGAAATACCTGACAATGGGAGATGGGTTGGGAGGGATGAGACTTGAGAGATACAAAAATACCAAAGGGGAGAGAGAGAGAGGGAGTGTGGGAGAAGGGGTTGGAGTGAAATACATTTTTCTAGGTAGGGTGGGAGGTAAGTGAGACCTGAAAAAGAGGGACTGTGAGAGAGGGTGTTGGAGTGACAGAGATTAGTCTAGGTAGAATGGGAGGGAGTGAGACCTGAGAGAGATAGAGAGACTTGAGAGGGAGATATTCATTTAGTTATAGTGGGGGGAAGACCTAAGAGAGGGAGTGGGAGAGAGAGGGAGTGGGTGATAGAGGGATGGGAGACCTAAACTGCAACCCTAAACCCTCTACGCTCTACCCTCAACACAATATCCTCTACCTTCAAACCCAATACTCTCTACCCTCAACCATTTTAAACCCAATATCCTCTATCCTCAACCATCAAACCTCAACCCTCAACCCTTAAAATATAAACCCTAAACCCTGTACCCTATACCCTTAACCCTTAAACCCTCTACCATCTACCTTAAACCCTTAAAAACTCTACCCTTAAATAGTAAACCCTATACCCTTAACCCTTAAACCCTTAAACCCTAAAACCTAAACCCCTAAACCCTCTACCCTCTACCCTCTACCGTCAACACCCCTCTCTCTATCTCAAACCTACACCATCTACCCTTAAATCATAAATCATAATCCATAAACCCTAAACCCTCTACCCTTAACCTTTAATCCCTAAACCCTAAACCCTAAAACCCTCAACCCTCAACCCTCAACCCTCAACCCTCAACCCTCTACCTTTAACCCTTAAACCATAAACCCTTAAACCCTCTACCCTTAAACTTTAAATACTATACTTTAAACCCTAAACCCTTAAACTCTCTACCCTCAAGCCTATGCCCTCAATTATCAACCGGCTAACATAAACATTGGATCATCAACCCTCATCTATCTTTGTCCCTCCCTCCTATTATCTCCTTCTCTCTATCCCAATTCTCCCTCCATCCATTCCTCCCTCCTCTTATCTCCTTCTCTCTATCCCACTTCTCCCTCCATCCATTCCACCCTCTCTACTGTAATCCCTCAACCCTATACCCTCAACCCTTAAACCCTTAAACACTCAACCATAAACCCTCAACCCTCAACCCTTAACCCTAATACCCTAAACCCTTGAACACTCCACTCTCTACCCTCTACCCTCAACCCTCAACCCTCTACCCTTAAACTTAATGCCTCAACCCTTAAACACTCAACATTGAACACTCAACCCTAAGCCCTCAACCCTCTTTCTCTCTCTCACTCCCTCTCACCCTCTCTCAAGTCTCTCCCTCCTACCTAAGAGAGGGGGAGAGAGAGAGGGAGTGGGAGATGGAGGGATGAGAGAGATAGAGGGAGTGAGAGAGAGAGGGAGAGACAGAGAGACAAAGAGAGAGAGAGAGAGAGAGGGGGGTAGGAGGGAGAGAATTGAGAGAGAGAAGGAGGGAGATGGGGTTTGAGGGAGAAACCTAAGAGAGAGAGAGAGGGTGGGAGGGAGACACCTAAGAGAAGGAGAGGGAGACAAAGTAGGAGAGAGGGGGTAGGAGGGAGAGACCTAAGAGAGTAGGAGATAGAGGGAATGGGAGATAGAGGGATGGGAGAGATACAAGGAGTGAGAGAGAGAGAGACTTGAGAGAGGGAGAGGGGGTGGGAGGGAGAGGGAGTACTAGGGATAGAGGGATGGGAGAGAGATGGAGGGAGTGAGAGAGAGATAAAGAGAGAGAGGGGTGGGGGGAGATAATTGAGAGAGAGGGAGGGAGAGAGAGTGGGAGGGGGTGGGAGGGAGATACCTAAGAGAGAGGGAGAGAGAGAGGGATAGAGATAGGGGGAGCGAGAGAGAGAAAGGGTGTGGGAGAGAAATATATGGAGTGAGTGAGAGAGACAAAGATACCTGACAAAGGGAGAGGGGGTGGGAGGGAGAGACTTGAGAGAGAGGGAGAGGGAGAGAGAGTGGGAGAGAGATATAGGGTGTGAGAGAGAGGGAGAGGTGGTACGAGGGAGATCTACTTGAGAGAGAGGGAGAGAGAGATATAGAGGGAGTGAAAGATGTAGGGAGTGGGAGAGAGATAGAGGGAGTGACTATGAGAGGGAGAGGGGTTAGGAGTGGGAGACTTGAAAAAAAGAGAGAGGGAGAGGGGGTGGGATGGAGATACTTGAGAGAGAGAGAGAGGTGGAAGGGGTTGGAAGGAGAGACCATAGAGATACAGAGTGGGAGAGAGAGAGGGAGTGAGAGAGAGAGGGAGTGGGAGAGAGAGAGGGAGAGACATAGAGATGAAGAGAGAGAGAGAGAGAGAGAAATCCCTCAAACCTTAAACCCTAAAACCTTAAACCCCTAAACCCTCTACCCTCTACCCTTAACCCTCTACCCTCTACCATAAAACCATAAACTCTGAACCCTAAAACTTTAAACCTTTAAACCCTAAAACCTAAACCCCTAAACCCTCTACCCTCTACCCTTAACCCTCTACCCTCTACCCTCAAACCCCCCCTCTTTGTCTCTCAACCCTACACCCTTTACCCTTAAACCATAAACCATAATCCCTAAACCCTAAACCATCTACCCTTAACCCTTAATCCCTAAACCCTAAACCCTCTACCCTCTATCCTTAACCTTCAACCCTTAAACTGTAAACCCTAAACCCTGTACAATGTACCCTATACCCTTAACCCTTAAACCCTATACCATCCACCCTAAACCCTTAAACCCTCTACCCTTAAACCATAAACCCTATACCCTTAACCCTTAAACCCTTAAACCCTTAAACCCTAAACCATACACCCGTAAACCCTCTACTCTCTACCCTTAACCCTCTACCCTTTACCCTCAACCCCTCTCTCTCTCTCAACCCTACACCATCTACCCTTAAACCATAAATCATAATTCCTAAACCCTAAACCCTCTACCCTTAACCCTTAATCCCTAAACCCTAAACACTAAACCCTTTACCCTCTACCCTCTACCCTCTACCCTCTACCCTCAACCCTCAACCCTTAAACCCTAAACCCTAAACCCTCAACCCTATACCCTTAACCAAGTTAAACCCTAAACCCTTAAACCATCTACTCTTAAACCCTAAAACCCTCAACCCTTTACTAGGTTAAACCCTAAACCCTTAAACCCTAAACCCTTAAACTATCTACCCAATACCCTCTATTAGATCTCAAAAATACAGGATACAAATCCTAAGAGGATTCTAGGCTCTATGATCAGACTTGCAACATTTTTGAACCAATGAATTGAGTTAACCTATATGGATGATGACTCCCTACACTTCAGGATCTGCTAAACCTAGGCGTGTAGACCTTGATAACTGAAGCCGATTTAGAGTTGTATGACTTAGTTGAATTTATGGATCTATCCATAGTGGCACAAAGTGGAATAGATGAAAGCTTGTTAATTAATCCTACTCCTAGTACTGGATTTGAAATGTCAATGTTTGAATAAGATTTTATAAAATTCTAAAATGGAATGGGATGACCAGTGCCTACTCCTTTTGGGCTAATGGGGTCAAGAGGTGAATGATATGTGACTTACTTATTGACTACAATTTGAATTTCTTAGCACTTGTGACTATTTATACATTGTATAAATGTACAAGACTATAACTATCAGACTCTTCTTATCAATCCAAATAATTCTTACCAGGTTACTATGATTGATTAAAACTAAATTTTAATCCTTCCTTGAAGGAACAAATTAACTAAACCACACAAAAGCAGCAAGTGTGCCCTAACAAATCAAATAATTCCGATTTGAATAACAAGATAACACCAAATTGGAGACAATATGATAATTTTATTGATTATATGGCTCTTCTTTAATGATCCAAGTGATACTCCTAGATTACTATGATCTATTAAAAGGATATTTGGTTCTCTGAGAGAAACCAATTAATGAAACCACACAAGAACAACAAAGTGTTTTGATAAATTGAGTTCTCACACTCTAATTTAAACAATATGAAAGAACCAATTTGGAGACAACCAAATAATCAGATATTAATAACAAACAATTGACACCAGCGTTGGACCATCAATTTATGAATTCTTCTCCATTATAGAATTTCAAAATATTTTGCAATACATAGCATAATGTTCTATTGAGACACCTGATCAACCTATCCAACTACCTAACTACTAACTCTAATCTCCTCATTTCATTTGGCATATATACACTATTTTAGGGTTATGACCCCTCATATCTATTCATTGCGTCTCTTCAATATTCTTCTTCTTCAACAAAAATATTTTATTAATTACCTTTGGAAAGTTAAATATTTTAATCTTAGTCTTTGTGTTCTCGTGAAAGATAATAATTATCATTTTCCCGTTTGAAGCAATTTTTTGTTGCATTTCCTCTCATTAAATTAGTTGAGTAAAATAATCACCCATTACTTACTTCTCTAGTGGAAATGTTTTATTTCATTTTAACCAAAATATATATTTTGATTTAGAGTAATTTACTTGCCTCAAAATTTCACATCTTCTCACCTCCTCTGTAAATAGTTGCACTTTCATTTAACTAAAATTGTAAAATTATTTAAATACCACCCAACGCAAATGTTTTATAATTTCTTATCCTCTATTATTCTTTGTGGATAAAATAATTATTCACCTTATAGTCCCTTCGGAAAAATGTGAAACCTATAATTCTCAAAGTAATATTGTTCTCCATCATATTTTATTCGATCTTTTTTTTGCAGTTTAACCATATGCATTCAGGGTGACATAAAGCATCGGGAAGACCTATTTTTTCTTCACCGATTTCATATCTCTCACCGATGAAGTTCAATTGTTTGGCTATTGGTGAGACTCTTCCCAAAAACTCCTCATCGGTATAACCCACTCAATCATAGAGATTTGAAGAAAGTGCTCTGACAATATATGTCACTCTGATGGATTTAGGTTTTTTCTCATCACAATTCCATTCTTGTATGCTGTGAATTATGTCTTCCTTCATTAGCCCTTTGTTTTGCTTTATGATGTTCGAGCTATGTGAAATTTATTTGCAATATCAAATTTCCCCCACATAATTCCCACCCCATTTGCAGTGTAAACATTTATTAATCTTTGTGCCATTTCCTTATTTAGGCTGCTGCTTGTTATTGTATTTCTCCTCTGCTCTCAGCTTTATCAATTGGGAAGGGTCAGCTAGACTTTCCCTGAAATCATTATCATCGGTGTAACCCTTATCATTGGAGAGACCTGAGGGATTCAATCCGATCATACATGTCTCTCTGATATGTCTCTTCCATCGCTTTTTCCATTCGGTTGAATCGACAAGAATCTCCTCGAAACTTACTTTATCGATGTGACCCATAAGATTGGTGAGATCTGAGGGACTCGAGCTGATGATATATGTCTCCTCGACACAACAACCCATTAGTTTTATCGGTAGGAGTATATGTGTTTTTTGTCGATGGAGTTTCCATTGGTGTTACTTTTGAGCTCGGTAGGACTTGGAAAATTTTCTCCGACTGCTTTGCTTATGCCGATGGACCTACATTGGTGGAATGATAAGCTCCATCCTAATGATGATGTAGTATTGTTATCTCTGGGGTCTTTTGATCACTGTGACCTGGCTTATGTCTCCTCGAATATGTTTTAACTACCATTCATGGGGTTTTTGATCAGTGCAACCCATGTGATCATGAAGATCTTGAGGGACTTTGTCCGATTGTATAAGTTTCTCCAACATAGTTGTTCATCTACTTTATCAGCATGAGGCAATATGTTTCTTACCAATGAGATTTCTATCGGTATGACTTGTGAGCTCAGCTTGATAAGAAAAAAATGTTGTGAACACCTTGTTCTTTCCGATAAGTCCTCTTCGGTAGGATGATAAGCATTGTCTTCCCGATGATGCACATTTGTTATCTTCATCTTGATTTTATCGATGTGACTTCATCCACCTCTTCTGAATATGCATAACTCTTTGAGATAAATGGCAATATCTTTGTCGATCGGGAAGACACACACATAGTCTTTCTAATTATGATTAATTTCTTCTATGGCTCTTTCTTTACTGGGATCAGGGGATGCCTATGTGCCAAGGGGCTATGGTCATGGAATCATGGGTTATGGAGTGAGTCAAGTCATAGGAGTTTGCATTTTTTTTTGAGTTTAAATGCAAAAATAATGGATGGGATTTTTGGTCCAAACACGCTCTACCCTCAACCCTTAAAACCCTTTTAAACCCAACTAAACTCTATACACGAATCCCTCAACCATCAACCCTTAATCCCTCAACCCTTAAAATGTAAACACTAAACCCTAAATCATGTACCCTATACCCTTAACCCTTAAACCCTCTACCATCTACCCTAAACCCTTAAAACCTCTACCCTTAAACCGTATACTGTATACCCTTAACCCTTAAACCCTTAAACCTTAAATGCTAAACCCTTTGCCCTCTACCCTTAACCCTCTACCCTCTACCCTCAACCCACCTCTCACTCTCTCAACCCTACACCACCTTCCCTTAAACCCTAAATCAAAATTTATAAACCCTAAACCCTAAACCCTCAACCCTCAACCCTCAACCCTCAACCCTCAACCCTCAACCCTCAACCCTTAACCAAGTTAAACCCTAAACCCTCTACCATTAAAAACTAAACCCTAAACCCTCTACCCTCTACCCTCAACCCTTAACCAGGTTAAACCCTAAACCATTAGACCCTAAACCCTTAAACTATATAACCTCTACCCTTAAACCCTTCTAAACCCAACTAAACTCTCTAGACTAATCCCTCAACCATCAAACCTTAAACCCTCAACCCTCAAACCTCAACCCTCAACCCTCAACCCTCAACCCTCAACTCTCAACCTGTAAACCCTAAACCCTAAACCTTGTACCCTATACCCTTAACCTTTAAACCCTCTACCATCTGATAGGCTATCGTTAGGTCCTACTACTTTAGAATAATTGAAATTCAATTGTCGACCGGACAGTGTCCAAGGCAGTTTGCAGAAGGATATTATTTGAACAATCCATTTTATATTTTCAGTTTTCCTCCAAACTACAAAAATAAAGACTAAACTAAAGCCATTACTTCTTAACTCTAAAATAATCTTACTCTAAGAAAACTCAGAAATACTAAATTGAAAATTATAAGACAACAAATTTAGAAAACATTATGACTAAACTAGAAAGCATAGAAACAAGTAAACTAAACAACTGGAAAATTACAGAAACATAAAAGTAAGGAAATAAACAATTAAATATCATCTAAATAGTAAAGGAATATTATCAACTAAAGAAGAGAACTTATGCAATTTAAAAATAATGGTGCTCTGAAACAACTGACTTGACTCCTCAATAGTTTATTATTTCCTACTGAACAATAATCTATCTTTAACAAAGAAAATAACTCAACAATAAAATACTTATATATATAGGCTAACTCCCCTTGAGTGGCCATCTTGAGGGCTACTACCTTGTCTTTAAATCACATGAACTAC
The DNA here is from genome assembly GCA_007115665.2 of Sequoiadendron giganteum. Classification (NCBI taxonomy): domain Eukaryota; kingdom Viridiplantae; phylum Streptophyta; class Pinopsida; order Cupressales; family Cupressaceae; genus Sequoiadendron; species Sequoiadendron giganteum. The sequence goes on from CM021100.1 coordinate 43,631,623, forward strand.
AGATACTCAAATCCTCTTATGACATACAATCACCATCATTCAAATTTGACAGTTACTAATAAACATAAATCAGATAACACATTTCAATAGTGATTTGCAAAACCATGTAAACAACATAACGATACTTCCTCTCTGTCTTATTCACTACTTATGAAATTACAGTTTTATAGATAAATTTTTAACCAAATCCTAAATTTAAGATGGCATGGATAGCTATTGAAAAAGTCTTCCTTAACTAAAAACTAACTTGATGTCTTTAAAGCTTTAAAACATGTAGAAGGCTCAAGAAGAGCCATAAAGTTTTTAACAACAAAATTTTATATAACTGAAACTGAATCTTCGGTGCATCATCCAGGCATCTAGGAGTGGGTTCACAACATTAAATTAAGGCATGTGCTGGCTAAAACTTTTGCAACAGCCGCATGATGACCTGATAATCCCGATAAAAACTCTCAAGTCAACCCATTAAACCTACTTTGGACAATTTCCTCAATTGATCAAAAGAAAGAAAGAAAGCGCGATTTTCCTAAAAATAAGTAATTACTTCTCCTAAAGTTTAATAAATTGTCATAGGCTTAGGATTGAATTAGCAAAAGTAAGCTTCCCAGATTTTATTATGATGACGTTATTTTTGCCTCATCATTTCCTCCCCTACCTAATTTCTGGCAAGTCCTCCTGCTCCATAGTCAAACCCTTGAGTTCTATTCCATTCTAAATAAAGAGTACTGAGATCATGTGTTTTCCTGGCTGATGCATCGAAAGCTTTAGGGTTATGAATGAACCCTCTATGTAACATCACATTTTATCTCCACTCATTAAAGAGTCTATCATTCTGATCTATGGAAATATTAAAAGACGGGGGTGGATTAAGTAGCAAGGGGGGCTTGTATTTCATTCATATCCATTTCATTCTTAGTGTTTTTAGGATTTTAATTAGACCATCAGCCCTTCTGAATGACCATATGATATTTAGGGGAGAAATAAATTCTCTTTTCTTTAAATAAGCAGGAAGAGGGGTGAACCTTTCCTCACATGCATGCCATGCTTTGCCAATTAATTTCTGTCCATTTTCTATGAAACTGTCATAACACATCTTAAGGCTATTGTCATACCTTTTTTTTCATCTTTTCATTAACAAGAAGAGACATAAATGTAGCTTTGAACCCATCAGGCCTTCAATTTTGGGACCTGATCTAGAGACCCACTGTTTTCTCTGTCTGTGTAAATTCTCTTGTTTGATCTTTCCAGTGAATTTGATTTCTCATTGTTGAGAGAAATGCCCTCAATTCTACTTCTCCAACAAACAAATTAATAAAGAAATCTGTATGATTTTCCAATAACAAATCATGTTGAAAGAATTCACAAATTAAATCCCGGTCTTCAGGAGTTGATTCTACAAATATTTTTACAAACTCTTTTTCATTAGGCTCATAAGTTTGATCATTATAGATCCTGAACAATTTCCATCTCAACCATTGTTCATTCAAAAACATTGAGTAAATCCTCAATGGCCTTCTACAATTCAGCAAACAGTCCATAAGTTGACAGGCATCTTGTTTTCCTTGGTAAGCTTTGTGAAATGACTCCTTTAGGAGCACCAATTCTTTCTTCAGCCTATGATTTTCAGTTTGGACATTTCTGAGGAAGTAACACTGTTCCATCCATTTTGTTAGCAGAGGCAGAATGTTGACCTGAAACCAATCAGTTATAACTGGTTGAATTTGAATTGCTTTGGACTCAGTTTGGGGTCTCACGATGCATTCCTTTAGATCCCATTCTAGTTCAACTACTCTACTGATAGAAGTGTTCAACTCCACAGTCTTTATTTTCTTGTCCTCCTCGAAAGCTGAGAGCATGAGCACAAAACTCTATTTTATTTTTCCCATTTCTACATCTTTTTGTGCAATATTCTCACTATAAGTTTTATGCTTTTCGTACTGCTCTTGCACTTGTTCTTGCAAATTATAGATGGTTGAGTCTATGTCTTGCAATTGTAGCCTCAAGTCTCTTATTTCCTTATCCCTTTTATTTATTATAGTAGTTTGTACAACCAACTCCTCTTTCTACAATTCTATAGATTCATTATTTTTAGACAATTGCCTCTATAAATCATCAATTTCTAGTTTATACTTTTCTAGTTCAGCACTGGCACAACTAGTTTCAACTGTTTTAACAATTTTATCTACAATGGGTGATAAATTTTTTGGCATACTACAATCCCCTTCAGGTTCTTTGTTCTGAGTTTCATCATTGAAAATTTCCTCAATATGTGCAGAATGGAAAGGAAATACTCCACCTAAATCCTCTCTATTTAGGGGTGTCTCATATTCACTAGCTTGCTCTGAAATTTCTATGGGCTCTTGTGGTCGCTTAGAATTTTTCTTTTGTGAACTTCCCTCCTTACCTTGTATTGGGGTTTCAGAGAATTTAGAAGCCAACTGTTTACTCCTTTTGAGTGGAGGTGATTCTTGTAAAATAATAGGTGTATGCTTTTTCCTTGTTCTCCTTTTCCTTGGTTTACTTGTCTCAGAATAAAAAATATTAACCTATTCTTGCAGGTCAGAGGTTTGGAATTTATCACCGTAGAGGTCTGAAAAATCCTCACTAGGAGTGGTGGGATCAAGAGCTTTCAGAGCTAGAGAGCCCTTAGGGGAAGTTGCTTCGGATGATGGAATAGCCTATTGGGATGGTTCCCCTAATTACATGGTTCTTGCAACTGCATGCTTCTCCATTTTCTCTAAAAAAATTCCCATTTCCCCTCGGGTTTCTTCTGGAAGTGATACTTGCATATTAGCAGAATTAACCCATGGTGTTTCAAAGGCCCAGACCCTATTTTATACCTCTCCATGGAAGTTTTTAAGGAATCAAACAAGAATTCAGGCATATTAACCCTAAGAGTTGGGTCCTCCTTTCTGTGACGTAAATGGGTCAACATACGGAAGGTAGGCCCTACAACTGTGGTAAGCTGACCTTCACAAGTAAAGTAATTTATAATTCACACAATGATAATACCCCAAGATTCTAATATGGAAGTTCTTTGGAATCCCTTATTTTGTCCCCTAGTGCTTATTACTACCATTGGATATGGGTCTCCCTCTCTAACAAATAACTAGGCTGATTTCTGGTACGTTACTTGACAGGTTTCTTTTATATTTATGCCCATATTCTCTAAGCCAGATAAGTGGGAAATAATCTTAGATCTTACCTTGAAACACTTTCCTTGAAGTACCACTTCGCCCTTTGTGAAGTTCTCAGCAAAGGATCTTACTAGCTTTTCATTATGGCCTTCAAATTTCTTGATGAAGTTTAACCACCCCGCTTCTTCGAACAATCTAGAGATTTTACTCAATCCCAATAATTTTTTCGCTGAATCTGGATCTTCCTTTCTTTTTCAACCCCCCATTTCTAGATTTCATACACTATAAGAAATTCAATTCCAACACAAAGCTCTGACATAGGTTCCATTTATAAATATTGCCTTTGAAATTACTTATTTATTTTATTTGCAGCTTAAACTTCAATGATTTCCAATCTGCATGGAGGTTTGCGAAAGGATTTGTCATACAAGTGATTGATCGCTAAGTGACATGAATTACTAAATTGGAATTGAGGTTCGTGCCAATTAATTATTCTTTATTTGAAAATAACTACCTATTTAAAGCAAAAATTAATACTTACCCTTGTTCCGTGATCGTTCAAAGATCTTAATCCTCACATATTTGACATGATGGCGTGAAGGAATTGGTTGAAATGATGGCAGAGTTATTATGATATGGGGGAAAAAGCTGTCAATGAGGAGTACGGAGTTAGGTGGCTTACCTATAACTAAAGAAAAAATAGAAAGAGAGATGTATTGGATATTCTGGCGGAAGAATTGCGAATTTTTTTAAAATTTTGAAAAAGGTTGTGGAAGATAAATGAATGAGTTCTAGAGCACGTATTTTGGCCAACATGCTCGAAATGAGTTCTTAAGTTCCGGAGCATCGGTGTATGGTACGAATGAAACAAGAATGAAATGAAGGTTCTCGAGCATCGTTGAAAGATGTAGCCGGAGGAACAATGAAATGAAAGGTTCCAGAGCATCGCTGAAAGATGCAGCCGGAGCAACAACGAAATGAAAGGTTTCAGAGCATCGCTGAAAGATGCAACCAGAGCAATAACATAATGAAAGGTTCCAGAGCATCATTGAAAGATGCAGCTAGAGCAACAATGAAATGAAAGGTTTGAGTCACATGGGAAAGAATATTCATGAATTTGAACCTTAGTTTAGAACGCCTCCTTGAAATGATAAGCCCTATACAAGTTCCAGAGAATCAGGCTTTGAAAACGTCAAGTTTCGGAGCATCAGCATCGTAGAATTCCAGAGCATCTTTGGAGGGTGCTCCAGAAGTTGTTTCCTACTTTTTGAGAAGTCCTACAAAAATATAAAAAATATTTAGCTAAGTCCAAAAACAATAAAATATTAAATGAAGGAAAATATCGCAACATACATGTCCATTTATTAAAATTATTATTATTATTATTATTTTAAACAACAAGCCCTAAATCTTTATTGGATAGAATCTGCCATGGTAGAGTCAACACATTAGACCTCACCTTGCATTTTGACCATCCTTGTAAAGTCTTCCCTATTGACTGGCTTGTGGTAGACACGTAAGCGATGACCATTAACCAATAAAGTTCGTGTGTCACCATCGATTGGCTTTAATTGAACAGTTCTATTCAAAAAGACTTCCTCAACTTCATAAGATCCCAACTAGTGAGTCTTGAGCTTGACCTTATGTTCTTTGTATCTAGAATCAAATAACAAGGTCCAGTCCCCATTATGAAACTTCTTTTCCTTAATATGCTTATCATGCCAAACCTTTTGTTGATGTTGAATTAGTTCAGTTTGGTGAATTGCGTCTAAACGAAGTTCATCTAATTCGCTCAATTGCAAAACTCATTCAAATTGGGCTCTTTGTAAATCTAGACCTAATTCCATAGCCGTTCATAGAGTTTTTAACTCAAACTAAATGGGAAGAAGAGGCTTCTTCCCAAAAACAAGCTCATAAGGAATGTATCCAGTCGTAGATTTCCAGGTTGTGTTGTATGCCCATACGGCTTCAGGGAGCTTCCTGGCCCAGTCTTTTCTTCCAGAAGAGACTATTTTTGTTAGAATATTTTCCAGTTCTCTATTAGTTACTTCTACCTGGCCATTCACTTGAGGGTGGTAAGGGGATGAATTTCTATGGCTTACCTGAAAATGATTGGTAAATGCCAAGAGCACTCGAGACATGAATTGGGGTCCCTGATCAGTTACGATAGTTCGAGGGGCTCCAAATTTAAGGAAGATTTTATGATAAAGGAAGTCTACAACCTGCTCTTCCCTAGCTATTCTTAAGGCTTGAACTTCAGCCCATTTTGTCAGGTAGTCAGTGCAAACAAGTATATACTCTTTCCCTTGAGAGGAAGGATCTATGGGTCCGTTGAAATCTAAACCCCATTTTTCAAATGGTTCAAGGACTACCTAAGGTAGCAACAACAACTCTAAGAAGCAGTTGGTCTTCCTACCCTCATACATTCATCACAATGATGCACATAGTTCTTAATGTCTTTGTGCATTGAGGGCCAATAGTATCAAGAACCTAGGACTTTGTGGGAAGTTCTCTTTGCGGAGTAATGTCCTCTCAATGGGTCATCGTGATAGGCCCTTAAAATACTGTAGCTATCATCAGCTCTTACACATCTCCTCAAAATCATGTCAGGACCACAACGAAATAACATTCCATGAATCCAATTGAACAGGGCACTTTCCTTGATTAGCCACTTTTTTTTTTAGAAGCGAATCCAGGAGGTATCTCAGATGTAGCTAAATAGTTAGTGATATCTGCAAACCAACGTGATTTTATTGAAACCACAAATAAATTTTCATCTGGTAAATCATCCCAAACAGGAGTAATGTCATCTTCTTCATGTTTAATTCATGACAGAAAATCAGCTACCACATTATATTTCCCTGGTTTATCAAGAATCGTGGCATTAAACCCCTAAAAGAGCAATAGCCATCTCATGATTCGACCATTAACCATAGATTTGTTCATTAGGTACTTCACAGCTAAGTGATCCGTGTAAAATGTGACCTTATATCCCATAATATAATGAAATTTTTTCTTGATAGTGTGAACAACAACCAGGAATTCTTTTTCTGTTGTTGTATAATTATTTTCTGCCGAAGTAAGATTTTTGCTGATAAAATATATAGCATACTTCCCTCCGTTCTCATCTTCTTGTCCCAGAACTGCACCGATGGCATCGTCAGAAGCATCAACATAGATATGAAAGGGAATACTCCAGTTTGGTCCTCTCCTAACGGGAGCAAAGACAAGTTTTTCTTTGATTGCTTCAAATTATTGCTGACACTCAGATGTCTAGACAAACTCTACTTCTTTCTGTAAAAGAGAGAACATAGGAGCTACAATTTTGCTAAAGCCTTCTATGAACCTTTTGTAGTAACCATCATGTCCAAGAAAACTTCTTACATCTGTATGAGTTTGAGGGATTGTCAACTGTTGGATGACTTCAATTTTCTTAGGGTCGGCCTTTATTCCTTCCGAGGAAATATGATGACCCAAGACTATTCCTTGCTCCACCATTATTAAGAATTTCTCGTGGCTAAAGGATATTCTACTTTCCTCACAAACTTGTAGAAATCGATCTAGGTTTTGAAGAGCTTCATCATAGTTTGATCCATAGACTGTAAAATTGTCCATATAAACCTCGACATAGTCATTAACGAGAGCAAAAAATATAGCAAGAATGACTCTCTTGAAGGTTGCTGGAGCATTGCATAGTCCAAAAGGAAGCACTTCATATGCAAATGTGCCCCAAGGGCATGTAAATGTGGTTTTTTCTTGGTCTTCTGGAGCAACCTATATCTAATTATAACCACTTAATCTATTGAGAAAGGAGAAATACTTCCTCCCAGCCAAGTTTTCCAAGACCTGATCAACGAATGGTGAGGGAAAATAATCTCTATAAGTGGCTTTATTGAGTTCTCGATAATCTACACAAATTCTCCACTTCCCATTTTTCTTTGGGACTACCACCATAGGTGATACCCATTTACTATCAGAGATTGGATAAATAAATCTAACACGAAGGAGTTTCTCAATCTCAATTTTGACCAAATCCTTTAATGCAGGATTGAGTCTCCTTTGCGGCTGGTGAACATGCCTTATATTGATATCAGTGTAAATGTGATGAGTACAAGCACTTGGGTGAATTCCCCTCATGTCCGTATAATCCCAAGCAAAATCTTTGGATCTTTGTACCAACATATTAAAAAACTTATCCTCTTGAGTTTCTATCAACCAGCTATTGATTTAAAAGGTTTTTCCTGGTAATAGCATTATTGATTTTGTTCTAGGATGAACCGTGGTTATAGTATACATAGGTTGCAACAACATATTAAGAGGACAACTATGAGGCACCAATTGGTGAAACCTTGTGATATCCTCATAGAAATGACTTGTTCTGGGAATCATATATGCTAAGGGATGCGACATTCCCATTGTAGCATAACTGTGCTCCATTCCACTTATATCAATTAGCTGCCCAAAAATCCTTGGAGCATCCATCATTTATTCCTCATTCAGGGTTATAGCAAGGCGTGCTATCTCGTTCACTAACTCTTCTTCTAGTTCTTCCTCGTGTTGTTTAATTACCACCATGGCTAGGGAGGCTAAACTGTCTCAACCATTCGATTCCTTAGGTTCATCAACCCAGACTTTTTCATGCTTAGTAGGCTTAGTAGGGGGATATAAAAACAAGTGTTTGCTATCCTATCCATGCGAAATGGTGATTTCCCCTTCCCTACAATCAATCTTAGCAATGACTATGGCCAGCCAAGGTCTTCCAAGAATGATAGGATAGCTATCCTTAGGTGTAAGCGATTGAATCACCTGGAAGTCGATTGGATAATCCCATCCATCAACTTTGACAAGGACATTTTTAATGACACCCTTTGGGATGGCTATAGAATTATTTTCCATTTGTAAGACTGTGGTTGTAGGATGTAAATCAGTTAAACCTAATTTTTCCATTAAATCCATTGTCATCATGTTAATAGATGCTCCTAGATCCACTAGTGCATTTGGTATTGTTACCTCATTGACCATAACAGTTATAAGCAGGCTTCCAAGATCATCGTATTTTGGAGAAATAGTCTTCCCAGACAAAAAATCAGCTAAATAACCATCAATATGAACGATATTTATCATTTTTGGCTTCCTCCCTATTGTTTTGATACATAACTATTTGATTAACTAGTTTAATTCAAGTATTTCTTTTATTGCTTGCAATAAAGGAACTTCAATTTGCAACTACTTAATCTCCTAAATTAACGCAATTTCCGTAGCCAAAGATACTTCTGGAGTAACTTCCAGAGTTACGGATTTTAAATGTTTCGCATATGGTGCCATCCTTTTCTTTCTTGGAACATGATCATCCTTATGTTGACTTAAGAGCTAACCCTCCTCCCCCTGAGACAAGTCAGCAGCCCCTACCGTTGAAAAAGGTTCTTCATCTTGAGGAGTAATATCCTGCTTAAACGTCATGTCTCTTGTTGGACTTTTAGGCTCATATTCCTCCACTATTTCTTCAATGGTTGGTGGTTGAAGAGTTTGACCAAAATGCAACTCCACATTTCTGAAGTGTAGCGCATTAAGCCCAGTAACATTTTCATGTTCGGTAGAATAGACTGGCGTATTTTGGTGATTATTTTTAGGATTGGGAAGCGGTTGTGCTAGAAGCTGAGGTTGGTTTACTTGCTCATTTTGAGGAGGGTTATGAGCTGGAGGTAACAGGTTCTATTGTTGATTCCTCCTTGTTCAGTATAGAACTGATTTTGGGCCTGATTCCATTGGGGTACTGCATGTTTTTGGTACCACTGTTGTTGAGGTTGATTTGGCCATTGTTGATTGCCCCATGTGTGGTTTGTCCACTCAGGTGATCCCTAATAAGGAGTTCCCTAGTTAGGTTGAGGTGGAGGTGACTGATTCCAAGATGGAGTCCATTGATTATGAGCCCAATTATTTTGTGGTCTCCATGTAGGATTAAGATTTTGTCCATAAGGAAAATTACCTACTTGACGTTGGTTTAAAGCATGTATTTCTTCTTCAACCTGAATGGTTTTTTTCTTAGTATTCTAATATCTGACAAAAGCTCGCACTGGTTTGTAGGATGATTTTTCTCACACGGCTGACAAACATTGACTTTATCCAAATAACACTCACGTAATAGATGTTTATTCTGACACCTTGGACAATAAATTGACAAGGTATCAGGGTTGCGGGTTTTAGCTTGTATACCATCTAGGGTGGTATTCAACTGCATGAGAATATCCATTTTTAGGTTTTCTATTTCTTCGCGAAGCTTACCTATCTCATTAGACCCTTTAAAAAGATTACTTTTGTGGATTCCTCCCCTAGTAAGGGAGAAATTTTGACAAAGCTCACATATTTCTTCAAGATTTAATTGAGATATGTCACATTTTCCCATTAAATCAAGGTTTCATCGAGCGTCATCATCAAGACCTTTAAGAAATATTATTTTGAGAATCTCTACACTAATGGTCATTTCTCCACATCTTTTGGAGAGGAAGAGGAACCTATCGAGATAATCCTCCAAAATTTCATCCTCATTTTTCCTTAGCTTAAACAACTCCTCCTTATGATCACTTACCCTACAGTAACTCTAGTATTTGTGCAAGAAAATAGTCTCCATTTTTTCCCAGGATGTTATACTACTAGAACCCAAACCCATGAACCAGCACATTGTTGAGTCCTTCAAAGTTGACGGAAAAAGCTTCAACTTTTGGTTTTCATTCTTATAATCATAAGTCTGACATAGGACTTTCAATTCAAAGAGAAATTAGTCAGGGTCTTCCGAAGGCAAGCCATAAAAGGTTGGAAGGAAAGCTGGAGAAATGTTCTTCATGACAGTATTATCGTCAGTGTCCAATGTAATAGGATAGGTAAACATTCTAGGAGGCTAAGGTTCATTGTGGTTAGGTTCAGCCCTACGATCTCCCATGATGTTTAGAAGAGTATGTTCCTCAAAAAAAAAATTCTCAATAACTGGCTGTTCTATCAATTGCTCGTCAGGTAAATAATGGAAAGCCTCCGGTGGAGTAGGCTCAAATAATTCTTTAGAAGTGTGGTTGTATGAGCCTTGGGCTTCCCTATGTATGATAGGTACGTATTTTGGGGGGTCTTTGGTATAAAACGTCCGTGAGGGCCTCTTTTCCAAATCATTCAGAAAAGAAAGCCGACTAAGATATTTTTGGTATAAAACTTTGTATTCAAACCATCTCCTAATAACACTTTAAACAACTTTTTAAGAAGTCCCCGAAAATGGCACCAAAAAGTGATAGGCTATCATTAGGTCCTACTACTCTAGAATAATTGAATGTCAATTGTTGACCGGGTAGTGTCCAAGGCAGTTTGCAGAAGGAGATTATTTGAACAATCCATTTTATATTTTCAGTTTTCCTCCAAACTACAAAAATCAAGACTAAACTAAAGTCATTACTTCTTAACTCTAAAATTATCTTACTCTAAGAAAACTCAGAAATGCTAAATTAAAAAGCATAAGACAACTAATTTAGAAAAAATTACGACTAAACTAGAAAGCATAGAAACAAGTAAACTAAACAACTAGAAAATTACAGAACAGAAAAGTATGGAAATAAACAATTAAGAATCATATAAATAGTAAAGGAATATTATCAACTACAGAAGAGAAATTATACAATTTAAAAAAAATGGTGCTCCAGTGCAACTAACTTGACTCCTCAACAACTTATTATTTCACACTAAACAACAATCTATCTTCAACAAAGAAAATAACTTAACAATAAAATACTTATCTATCTAGGCTAACTCCCCTCGAGTGGCTAGCTCACGGGCTACTACCTCGTCTTTAACTCACATGAACTAAAAATACTCAAATCCTCTTATGACATACAGTCACCATTATTCGAATTCAACAGTTACTAATAAAAAAAAATCGGCTAACACATTTCAATAGTGATTTGCAAAACCATGTAAACAGCATAACGATACTTCCTCTCTATCTTATTCACTACTTATGAAATTAAAGTTTTATAGATAACCTTTTAACCAAATCCTAAATTTAAGATGGCATGGATAGCCATTGAAAAAGTCTTCCTTAACTAAAAACTAACTTGATGTCTTTAAAGCTTTAAAACATGTAGAAGGCTCAAAAAGAGCCATAAAGTTTTTAACAACAAAATTTTAAATAACTGAAACTGAATCTTCAGCACATCAGCCAGGCATCTAGGAGTGGGTTCACAGCATTAACTGAAGGCATGTGCTAGCTAAAAATTCTGCAACAACTGCATGATGACCTGATAATCCCTATAAAAATGGTGTAATCAACCCATTAAACCTGCTTTGGACAATTTCCTCAATTGATCAAATGAAAGAAGGAAAGCACAATTTTCCTAAAACTAAGTAATTACTTCTCCTAAAGTTTAATAAATTGGCACAGGCTTAGGATTGAATTAGCAAAATTAAGCTTCCCAGATTTTATTATGATGAGGTTATTTTTGCCTCATCACCATGTACTCTAAACCCTTAAACGCTCTACCCTTAAAACATAAACCCTATACCCTTAACCCTTAAACCCTAAACCCTAAACCCCTAAACCCTCTGCCCTCAACCCCCCCTCTCTCTCAAACCTACACCATCTACCTTTAAACCATAAATCATAATCCCTAAACCCTAAACCCTCTACCCTTAACCCTTAATCCCTAAAATATAAACCCTGTACCCTCAACCAGGTTAAACCATAAACCATTAAACCCTCTACCCTTAATCTATAAAATCTAAACCCTTAAACTATCTACCTGCTACCCTTAAAACCAATACCCTCTACCCTCAACCCTTAAAACCTTTTAAACCCAACTAAAATCTCTACACTAATCCCTTAACCCTTAATCTATCAACCCTTAAACCCTAAACCCTCAACCCTCAACCCTCAACCCTCAATCCTTAAAATATAAAACCTAAACCATAAATCCTGTACCCTATACCCTTAACCCTCAAACCCTCTACCATTGACCCTAAACCCTTAAAATCTCTACCCTTAAACCGTATACTCTATACCCTTAACCATTAAGCCCTTAAACCCTAAACCCTAAACCCATAAAATCTCTACCCTCTACCCTCTACCCTCAACCCCCCCCTCTCTCTCAACCCTACACCATCTACCCTTAAACCATAAATTTTAATCCCTAATCCCTAAACCCTTTACCCTTAACCCTTAATCCCTAAACCCTCTACTTGAAAAAGAGAGGGAGAGGTGGTGGGAGGGAGATACTTGAGAGAGAGGGAGAGGGAGAGAGATAAAGGGAGTGAGAGAGGGAGTGAATGTGAGAGGGAGAGGGGGTAGGAGGGGGAGACTTGACAAAGAGAGAGAGGTAGAGGGGTTAGGACAAAGATAATTGAGAGAGAGAGAGGGGGAGAGGGGGTGGGAGGGAGAGACTTGAGAGAGAGGGAGAGAGACATATAGATGGAGAGAGAGAGGGGGGGAGGTAGGAGGGAGATACTTGAGAGAGAGAGAGAGGGTGGGATGGAAAACCTAAGAGGGAGAGAGAGAGAGAGGGTGGGAGGGAGACACCTGAGAGAGAAGGAGAGGGAGAAAAAAGTGGGCGAGAGGAGGTGGGAGGGAGAGACCTAAGAGATTAGGAGAGAGGTAGTGGGAGATAGAGGGATGGGAGAGATACAAGGAGTGAGAGAGAGACTTGAGAGAGGGAGAGAGGGAGAGGGAGTACTCGAGATAGAGGGATGGGAGAGAGATGGAGGGAGTGAGAGAGAGATAGAGAGAGATAAATACCTGAGAGAGAGAGAGAGAGGGTGAGAGATAGAGGGAGTGAGAGAGAGAGGGTGTGGGAGAGGGATAGAGGGAGTGAGTGATAGAGACAAAGAGAGACTTGACAGAGGGAGAGGGGGTAGGAGGGAGAGACTTGAGAGAGAGGGAGAGATATAGAGAGTGTGAGAGAGAGGGACCTGAGAGAGAAAGGGAGAGGTGGTGGGAGGGAGAGGTAGAGGGAGAGAGATAAAGATAGAGGGAGTGAGAGAGGGAAGGAGTGGAACTGAGATAGATGGAGTTAATGTGAGAGGGAGAAGGGGGAAGAGGGGGAGACTTGACAAAGAGAGAGAGGGAGAGGGGGTAGGATGGAGATACTTGAGAGAGAGAGAGAGGGAGAGGGGGTGGGAGGGAGAGACCTGAGAGAGAGGGATAAAGAAAAAGTGGGAGAGAGAGAGAGGGAGTGAGAGAGAGAGAGGGAGTGGGAGAGAGAGAGGGAGATGGGTTGTGAGGGAGAGACTTGAGAGAGAGAGAGAGTGATTTTGTGTGAGAGAGAGAGGGGGGGATGGAGATACCTGAGAGAGAGAGAGGGAGAGAGATAGAGTGAGTGAGAGAGAGGGAATGAGAGAGAGATAAAGGGAGTGAGTGAGAGACCTAAGAGAAGGATATGGAGTAGGAGGGAGAGACTTGAGAGAGAGACAAAGAGACAAAGATAACGACATCAAAGAGGGAGATGGAGTGTGAGAGACAAAAAGACCAAAGGGAGAGAGAGAGGGAGAGTTAGAAAGGGGGTTGGAGTGAGATAGAATTATTTAGGTACCTAGGTGGGAGGGAAAGAGACCTAAGAGAGAGGATTGGACTGAGAGAGAGTAGTCTAGGTTGCATGGAAGGGAGTGAGACCTGAGAGAGAGAGACTTAGAGAGATAAAGAGTTATCCAGTTAGGGTAACGAGTTAGAGAGCATATGAAAGGTAAAACCTCAACTATCCATCTATGATAATCAATTGTGCACTCTAAGCATTATCAAAAAAATTGACCAAAGAGAAGGGAAATTTAGGTTTTGTTCAAAGTAGGTCATTTGGAGCTTGCCAAATGACCTACTTTGGATGTGTTAATTGACAGGATTCACCAAATTTCCTCATATTTTTGTCTGTGCTCCCCATCTCATTTTCACATCTTTCAATGCAAGTTTATAAAAAAATCACTATAGCATTAACCTCTCTCTTAGTTATCTAAATATATTTAAAAAAAATCATTTTGATTTAGTTAAGGTTTTCATCCATGGATTCTATTGTAAATGCCTCCATTTTTGGTCAAAAGTCAACATGTGCTAGTTTTAGGATAGATTTTTACTCATTCATCAAAACATGAAAAAAATTACATTTTTTGAAACTAGACTCCATTCTATACATAATGAAAAAAAATCAATTTTTGATTCATTTTGAAAAACATTAGGGGGGAGTACGCTCAAATTTCAGATTTTCAAGATGTGTCCACTTTAAAAATTCATAAAATATTATATATTCATTAAATAAGTTATTTGAAAGAATGAGGATAAACTACATGGTGTTAGCTAATTTCTCACTGTTGGTATTTTTGAAATTCTAAAAAAAAATTAATTAAAAAAGGAGGAGCCCTCAGGTGCTATGCTGTTTTTTTAAAATAAAAATAGGACTTGTTTTGGGCCCCCCATTTTTGAGACCCTTAATCTTAATTAATTTAAAAACAATATATAGTAGCTTAGAAACTAGACTCAGAGCAATTAAACTTTGGTTCTTGCTGCATCTTGAAATTTTGAGTGTAACTATCTTCATTTTCTCATGCAAATCAATTTTTTTTTATTTCAGAAAAAAAGTGGCATCTTAAGAGCCAAAATTGTGTTACAGATCCATGCACTTACCCCACTATCTTTTCCTACATCCTCTAGAATTCCATTATGTGACTGTTCCTACAGCTAAAACAGACAGAGTAGTTTCTTTTTTGTTCACTAAGATTTTCATCTCTTTCATGCATTTCAACTTAGTTTAGTTGTTGGTTGATGTTCAACACTTATGTTATTTCCTTCCAAGAAATTTACTTTTAGCATTGTGTCTTTCTTACCTGTAGGATGGATATGTCTTCGTTGAATTCCTAATGCACATACTATTCTAACCCATTTCAAGTTTACATCCCTGGGTTGACAAGTTACATGCAACTTCATGATTGAAATAGCTATTCAAGTTATATGTCCAATCTATGAATCACAACTATAAGGGCTTAGTTGTTAAATCATTGTAGGAGGCTGATAATGTGCTTTGTCCTAGAATGCATCACTAGATTCTTTGAAATGTTTATTGCACTTTTATTACAACAAAAGATAGAGATAGGCTCATCACACATCACACCTATGTCCTTTAAGGTTTGCTTCATCCAAAGTACCCATGTACAGTAGGATGCTACTGCAATATACTGATCTTCTATAGTGGATAAATAAAATGAATCATATTTCTTACTTAACCATGAGACCAATCTTCCTCCAAGGAAGAATGCACCTCCACTTGTACTCTTCTAGTCATCTACACAACCAACCCAATTTTAATTAGTGTAGGTATTCAATATGAAATCATTATCCTTCAGATACCATAGCCCATAATCTAGAGTTCCCTTAAGATATCTAAATATCCTCTTCACAGTTGTAAGATGTGCTTCCTTAGGTTCTTCTTGAAATCTTGCAACTAAACATACTACATGCATAATATCTCATCTAGTAGAAGTAAGATACAACAGTCCACCAATCATAGATCTGTACATGCTCTGATCAACTTTAGGAGATTCATCATTGTTACTCAGCTTACATTTTGTTATCATAGGGGTGCAAACCAGTTTGGAGTCATCCATTTCCAAAATTCTTCAATATTTCTATAACATACTTAGATTGTGAAATGAATATCCCTTTATCAGTTTGATTTACTTGAAGTCCAAGGAAGAAATTAAATTCACCAATCATAGACATTTCAAACTCTTTTCGCATATCCTCTACAAATTTCTTACACATACCTTCATTTCCCCCAAATATATTATCATCGACATATACCACAACTATCAATATTTTGTTTTTCTCAGCTTTGAAGTAAAGATTGCTATCTATAGACCCTTTTTAAAATACTTTTCGTGTCAAGTATCTATCCAACCTTGCATACCAAGCTCTAGGATCCTGTTTAAGTCAATATAGTGCCCTTTTCAACTTACAAACCATGTCCAATTTGTTTGACAATTGAAATCATTTTGGTTGCTCCATATATACTTCTTCTTCAAATTATCCATTCAGAAATGTAGAATTGACATCCGTCTGGTATACTTTGAATTATTTATGAGATGAAAATGCCAAGAACATCCGAATGGCCTCCATTCTTGCAATTGGTGCAAATGTCTCTTCAAAATATATTCCTTCAACCTATGAAAAACCTTTGCATACAAGTCTTGCTTTATTCCTTACTACTTCCCCATCTTCATTCGGTTTATTCCTGAATACCCATTTTTAACCAATTACATTATTGTTTATAGGTCTAGAGACTAGTTCCCATGTCTCATTCTTCTCTATTTGTTGTAGTTCCTCTTTCATTGCTTTAAACCAACTCTCATCATTGCATGCTTCGCTCACAGTTTTAGGTTCTATCTTAGAAAGTAAACAAAATTTTACTTCAACCACTTTGCTTATTGTCTTTACACCTTCACTTATGTCTCCAATTATTTGTTCCTCCAAATGATTTCTCTGTACATATTTCAGAGTCTTAGGTGTAGGTTCTGAAATCTCATCTTCATCACTTGGTTCTTTCTCTTCCTTTTATTCTTCTTGCACTTGCCCATAGATAGGATCATCTAGTTCAACTTCACTTATTTCTACTAGTCTATACATAGCTTCATGAAATTTTACATTAGCAATCTCAACCATTTTCATCAGTATTTTTTTAAAGCATCTATATGTATTGTTGTTATTTGAATATTCAATAAAAATTACTTCATCACATCTAGCAGTAAACTTTCCAAGATTCTTATCATCTCTTTTAATGTAACATCTACTTCCAAACACTTTAAATTATTTAACAGTAGGGATCTTACCAGTCCATTACTCATAAAGAGTCTTCGTGTTGTTACCTCTAATATGAACTCTATTAAGAATGTAAACAACAGTGTAGATTGATTCTCTCCAATACACATTAGGAAAATTTGCTTCTTTCATCATGGTTCTAGCTGCTTCTTGAATAGTCTGGTTCTTCCTTTCCACAACTCCATTCTGTTGAGGGGTTCTAGGGGCAAAATAATGTCTCTTTATGCCATTTTCTTCACATAATGCATTAAAATCACCAGAAGTGAATTCTCCACCTCTATCAGACCTTAAACATTTGATTCTCAAGTTTACCTCATTCTCTACTCTTGCCTTGAATACCTTGAATCTATCAAGAGCCTAATCTTTCTCTCTAAGAAAAGTAACCCATGTCATCATAGAGTAATCATCAATCAAAAGTATAAAATACATGTCGCCATTAAGGCTTCCTGTTCTTGTAGGACCACAGAGGATCGTATGAATCAATTCCAACATTCCAGTAGATGATTGTTCCTTTCCTTTACAACTGCTTCTTGTTTTTTTTCCCAACTGACAACTTCTACAAATTGAATTTCAAGGCTTTTTGATTCTAGGTAGATCTTTGAAAACTTCGTTAGAATAGATCCTGATCAAATTCTCAAAATTTACATGTCCCATACTCTGGTGCCACAAACAACTTTCATTAATCTATGAAACAAAACACTGACCATCACCACTCTTAATCTGATAGATGTTTCCATGAGTTCTTCTTCATGCTACTACTACAGTTACAGATCCTTTTATGATCTCATAGGTGTTATCCTGAAACACATTTGTCCAACACTTAAAATATTATGCCTTAAAACCTTAACATAATAGATATCATTAGTACTATGTTTTCCATCAAAACTAATTGTTCCTTTACCAAAAATATTAGCACCAAAATAATCTCCAAACATAACTATTCCTCCATCATACTTTTCAAGTTTAGTGAACTTACTCTTATCTTCAGTCATATGATTTGAACATCCACTTGTAATTACCCAAAAGTCTTCATCCTGTCTAGCATGAAAAGCAGTTACCAGAGTACGTTCCATCTCATCCTTCTTGCTCTCCAGACCAAATTACTTTGCACATATTCTATGGTTAGTAGATACAACTTTACTTTCCAAGGCTAGAAATGAACATTCATCTTTATCCTCCTCAAAATTAGACCCGTCATAAAAAATTCTTGCATCTTCTTTGACATAATAAATTTTCTTGAACTTCCTATCCTTCTTGTCTCTGTGATTATTATTATTATTTTTATTCTTCTTGTGCGTAGCTCTATTAGGACTTCTTGAGGCATAATGGCCAATATTTCCACAACTAAAACACTTAAAGGGTAACATACCTTTGTATTTACCAGTAGCTTTCTTCAAATTCCTTGTGAAGTTTTCTTCCGACTCTTCTAAATTATCATCATTTGAATCATCTCCTGTCTTCATTGCTTTAAAGTTTTTTTCAATGTTCTCCTTATCTCTTAAAAATTTTCTCATCTCAAATGCAGTCAAGATACCAAATAGGTGCTCCTTAGTAAATACCTTTCTTTCATATGACTCTTCAATAGTAGAGACCTTGTCACTGTAATTTTTTGGTAGGGTCATCAAGATATTCTCAATTATATCTTCATTTGACATGGTACTACCTTGATTCTTGATATCATTTGCTACAAGTTCAACTCTTTGATAATAGCTTGCAATATATTCACCTCTTCCATTATCAAGTTCTCAAATTTTCGCTTAGCTGTAAGCTTTCTTGACAATTTTACTCTATCATATCCTTCATAAATGTCTTTCAATTTTTCCCATACTTCATAAGTAGTGCCTAAAGAAATAACTTTTATCCTTTTAGTTTTAGATAGAACACTTAAGATATCATACCTTTCCTTTTCATTCTCCTCATAAGCTACAATATCATCTACAGAGGAAGGACCAGCTGATGGTGCAACATACTTTATCTCCACAACTTTTCAGGTCTTGAGACCAAGAGAAACCAAATAACCTCTCATATATTATTTCAAGTCACTTTAGTTAGCTCCATCAAAAATAGGGATTTGCAAGTTGTGCACCATCTGATCTACCTCAAGTGGTTCATATTTTCACCAAGGAACCAAAGCTTTGATACCAATTGATGAAATGCACAAGATAATTGAGAGGGGGGGTGACTCAGTTGTATCTTGTTCCTTTATTTCTAACCTTAATCAATTCCACTTTAACCAAGTCTATTATTAAGTGTAAACATGAAATGAAAATAATAGAAAGAAAACACCATAGACATGAGATTTACGTGGAAAATCGAATGAGGGAAAAACCACAGTGAGGATTAGCTCACAATATAGTAATAATGCAATACCGGATATAAAGGCTCACTACTAGAGGGATCACTACCCGGATACAAAGGCTCACTACCTACAATAGGAATCACTATCTAGAAGGAGGCTCACTACCTATAGTAAAAGAAAGATAAATAAATATCCACCACAAAAAGGTTCTACACATTCGTAGCTTGATCAAAAGATTATAGACACCGTCAGCTCACTACTTTCAGGAATCTAACACATCAAATTAGTGTTGCCTTGATTCACTCTTACACATTCTGTATTTCACACTTGTTTGCACACTTCACTTGCTTGTCTTACAATTCACATCTTGAATTTCTTTTATACTATCTTCAACCCTAGAAGCATTCTCCAGGGTTAGCTAAACATTCTTTAATTTACAAATTCAAATTAGGTCAGCTACTCAACATTCCTGTGGTGGATAAGAATGAGAGAGAACCAATTACACATTTAATTAGGACCCAAAAAACATCTTGGATCAATCATATGGACCCTTAATTTGATGCAAAATATTTATGTAACGTGTAGACACCAGGTCGACCAAACCTAATGAAAACATGAATGATCTTTGAAGTACGCACATATCCAACAAGATGATCACACATGGATCACTCAAAATGCTTCACTAGATATTTTACCATCTCTAAGCCTTCAGATACATCCACATCAACTGTAAAAATCTTCATGCATAAAACATTCTTCAATAGTCCAACCAGACCAACCAACAACACATAGGAGCTCTGGAGCAAGTCTTCCAGAGTGCCAAATCATAAGCATGTTTGTCAGAACATAGATAACATCAGTATGAATCATTTCCCAGATCCACAAGATCTGAAACAAAACACCAAAAGACCATGGAGCCAAAATATTTATCCTTGTCCACAAACAAATAATTATATCAAACCAGTTCACAAATCAATGAACATATCTTCCACTCTCCATCAATCCAGAAGCTAAAAATCAAGATATATTATCCATTGAAGCTCATGAACAATACCAAAGATCTACACAAGCATAGGATCAACATAGAAGAAATATAGAGCACAATACCAGAGCACAGTCAAAACACACACTCAACACTACCTTAATTATTTCTCAAATTTTCTCAAAACCACTTGAAAAAAACACAATGACAACTTCATACATATAGATCCATGTACTCTAAACAGTTCTACAATATCTCAACTATACTAGTACCATCTGCAATCATACTAAACTGTGTTGACATCAATGAAAACATTAATGCCAACACCACCAAAAACATCCATACTTGCAACATAAGGTTCCTCCCACCACCACCTTCACAAGCTAGGGAGAGTTAAATAAAGAAGACATTGAGGACATTTAAGGATGGATTTGCAAAGACAAAGAAGATTTGTCGCCACTACCAATAGAACAATATGGAAAAAGTTTTGAGGACATGAAACAAAAGGGCTATGATGGAATCGATGGACTTGGTATACATAAAAATGGAATGAGAGAACCCTTGATTCCTCTTAAGCTTCTGAAAAACTTAGGGTTAGGGTTTGTTCCAATTAAGATTGGTGCTCCAAGTACTAAGGTGATTTCAAATAAGGATGTGAATGCTTTGGTAGACATTGAGACATATGAGGATCCTACAGAGATCTATTATGATGACACTGAATCTGATGAATATGAGTGAGATTCCTACACTGCAAGTGATTATGAGCTTCATCATGTCTTTCAAGATTTTGACATATCCCGCCCATCCTTTACCAACCTCATAGATACGAATACTCGTTTTGTCTCCTTTTATGAGCTTGAATCACCAAAGACCACTTAGAAAAAAGCATGGATAAAATCCTTTTGTGATCCTGATAATACCTTTTTCTTTACCCCATCAGCTGCTTGCCCATCCTTCACTAACACCGATGATGGAATCTTGCTCATTTACCCACAATTGATTGATTGGGACCAGTAAAATCCACCTACTTTGGAAATATTTGAAAATGATGAAGCCATTGATGAATTTATGGGACTACGATAGGGCATACCACATGGGGACCATAAGGCTGGCTTCACCATATATCTTGACATTGCAGCATATTTCCGTGAGACTATCCCACCATCTAGTCACAAAAATGATAGAAATAAAATAAAAAATGAACAGTCTCTAGGTGAAATCCGCAAGGCGCCTTCTGACTAAGAAAAAGTAGAAATAAAGGATGTATCCAAGGGTGAAAACCTCTCTAAGGCACTTCAGGATGGAGGGTTAGAATTTCTCCCTATCAATCAAGAGAGATCCCTGATGCTGATTGAAGACACAATAGAGGTCAACATTGGTACTATAGATAATCTTAAGACTGTTCTCTTTGCAGTATCCCTGACAAAAGAGTAAAAAATAGAATTTCAAGCATTCTTTGCAGAATGCCAAATCAATTTTGCATGGTCTTATGTTGATATTCCAGGGTTGGATCCCGAGTTGTTTCTGCACCATCTACCGTTACATCCAAATGCAAAGCCGGTCAAGTAAAATCATAGAAAAATGCACCCTCAAATAGCTATGTTGGTCAAAGTTGAACTTAAGAAATTATTGGATGTCGGTTTCATAAGACTTATTGACTATTCATATTGGATCTCAAACCTTGTACCAGTGAGCAAACCAAATAGACAAATCCATATCTGCACAAAGTTTTGAGACTTGAACAAAGCGTGTTCGAAGGATGACTTCCCACTCCTGAATACAGACATCATTGTAGACCTAATGACTAGCTATGAGATGTTATCCCTCATGGATGGCTTCTCGGGATATAATTAGATCCATATTACCCCTGAAGACCAAAAAAAGACGACATCCACTTGCCCATGTGGTACATACTATTAGAATGTCATGCCCTTTGGACTGAAAAATGCAAGCACAACCTATCAAAGAGTTATGACCACCATATTTCATGATCTCATGCACACATTGATGGAAGACTATATTGATGACCTCTTGAAAAAGTTCCTTGATACGTGGTGATCACTTAAGAGTCCGGGACAATATTTTCACATGACTAAAATAATATAAGGTCCACCTAAATCCCAAGAAAGGTCTCTTTGGAATGACATCAAGAAAGATTTTGGGATACATTATTTCTCATCAAGGCATTAAGGTAGACCTGGAAAATGTTAAAGCAATATTAGACATGCCTCCACCTAGAGAAATAATTCAACTTCAAATGCTATAGGGCCGAATCCAGTCCATTAGGTGCTTCATTGTACAACTTGCAGATAAATGACAACCTTTTAGTATTTTTTACGCAAGGGAGTTCCTTTCATTTGGAAAAACAAGTGTGAGGAAAATTTTCAGTAGATCAAAGAGTATCTCTTGACACCTCCTATCTTGATGTTTCCTATTGATGAAAAACCCCTAATTTTATACATCTCAGCTACTATAGTTGCACTAGGGGCATTGTTGGCTCAAAATGACCATGAAGACAAGGAACACACAATCTATTACATTAGTTGCACTTTGGTGGGGTACGAGCTTAACTACAATCCAATTGAATGTGCTTGTCTTGTAGTGGTTTTCATTGCTTAAAAGTTGAGACACTACATGCTAAACCATCAGACTAAGCTTGTGGCAAAAATAGATCCTTTGAAATATCTACTCAGTAGGGTGGCATTAAAAGGATGATTTGTTAAATGGGTCATTGTACTTAGTGAATACAACATTCGGTATGTGGAACATAAGGTAATAAAAGGAAAATTCATTGTTGACCAACGAGCAGACGCTCTCACACAAGCTGATCACCCTTTGGTTTCATATTTTCTCGACGAGTCCATATTCATACTAGACACAGGTGTAACATGGAAATTTTATTTTAATGGCTCACATACTAATCATGGATCAAGTAATCATAGATCAATTGCAGGTATATTATTTGTTACCCCACAAGGTGATACAATCCCTGAATCTTTCAGGATAGCCTTCCCATGCATAAATAACATTACAAAGTATGAAGCCTTTTTGACATGATTATGTATGGCAATAAAATAGAAAATCAAGAGTCTAGAGGTCTTCGGTGATTCACAATTGGTCATTTGACAGGTCAACGATGACTATGATACTAAGGATGAGAAATTGACCCCATATAAAAGAATAGATGATAGTTTCAGGTAGTACTTTGTAGACATCTCCTTTTTCCAAGTGCTATGTGTTCAAAATAAAGTAGTAGATGCCATGGCTAGTATTGGTTCCCTTTTGGATATTCCTAACAATATGTCACAATACGAGTTCTTAGTGGAATAATTATTGGTCCCTGCATTTGATGTCCCTGAGTCCAAAATGGTATGTGAGCTTGTTGGCCCCAATTCCCCCTTGTACTAGGATATCTATGAATACTTACATTCCTAGACCCTACCACATAACTTCTCCAACAATTAGTGCAAGCACTTCATCTGCAAAGCCACTCGCTATGCTATCATCAATGATACCTTATATAGATATAGATTTGACAACACCCTACTCAGAGGTCTCGACACTAATGAAGCAAAAAATATCTGATGTGAAGTACATAGAGGTATATATGTAGACCCCATTCTAGTGGCCTGCCCCTAGCTAAAAATATCATGTGACTGGGATACTACTAGTCTATAATGGAGCACAATGCCTATCAATTTGTGTAGAAATATCGACAGTGCTAGATACAAAATGACCTCATTCATGCACCTGCATAGGAGTTGCAACCCATCACTTCAGCCTAACCTTTCACCCAATGGGCACTTGAACTCATAGGTAAAATTCATCCCACCTCATCAAATGACCATAAGTTCATCATCATCACCACTAAATACTTCACAAAATGGGTTGAATCCATCCCTATGACATACATAACTGACAAACAAAATTTCCAAATTCATCCTCAATTACATCATATGCCAGTATGGTGTCCCCTAAACTATCATTATTGGCCTCCTACAATGATTTTAACAACTAGGCCCTTACAACTATGATTTAGAGATTGGAAATTTGACTTGAATAACTATCTTAACCACCATGAAGGTACATTTAAATTTTCAACCCAAGGATGTGAACTTGAAATGGGTCAGCATAGTATGTGCACTAGGAATTTCAAGGTAGTCATCTTTGTTCTACAACTAAGAAAGACTTAATGCTAAAAGTAAACTGCATAAAAGGAAATAAAGAAAATGTTGAACATCACTTGATCAAATCCAAACTGATTATGCATAACAAGAAGGAAAACTGTGCATCAAACATGAAACTACTCTACTTGCTTTGGTTGTAGGAACAGTCACAAATGGAATTCTAGTGGCTGCAGGAACAGTCAAATGCTAGAACCTTAACTAAGTACTCAAAAGAAACTAACACTAATCTAACTAAACTAAAGGAATGCATTACTCACCAAGTGGGCCCCCATGGATGAGTATCCTCTAAACTAATGCAAAATTAGATACTCAACTTAGAATCTTATTTCATTCATCAGAAAATGCAATTACAAAAGTATGGTTGATTATCAGCTTGTACAAGAACTTGGCGATCGACTCACTAAATCACTAGCTTGAGGAAGGAGGATTCAAGCCTTGTTTATCAACTAAATAGGGCCATCAAATCCCACTAACTAAGAGGATGCCAATTAGGGAAAATTAGAAGAAAGTGGAAGGAGCGGTTATGCATGTAGGGGAATTCGTTCGAACATGCATGCCCAAACATGGACTTGACCACTGTAGTAACACCTACAATTCTAAAATCCATTAAAGATCGGTGCAAGGCAGTTACATGAGGTTGACATGGGAATCTTCCGCTGTCATCTTTATTTGACCTTCGAACGACTCCTCAACCTAACCGGTTGGTGGCTCATTCTCAACTTGGTATTTCATTTATATCTGTAGAGTAATGTCAGTACACATAATAATTGCAAAATCATAACCACCTTAAAGAACATTCATCAATCATGTGCAAAATAGATATAGATGGTCCACATAATAGGTAAATGTCATTAAAACCAACATAAATGAAATTAGTCCCAAGTGTCTTATGACTGAGAGAAACTATATAAAAGTGCCAGCATAGAATATCAAAGTCTATGGTAATTTTAGAAAATAACAAGAGATTCTATCCCCCTAACCAGGCCAAAATATAGACTCATCAATATTCATCATTGATAACGACCATCCTTTCAAAAGTTAGGATGTTCATGAGTTATGTGAGAAATTCCAAATTCAACACCACTTTTCCATTCCATATTACCTACAAAGAAATGGCCAAGATGAGGCATCCAATAAGACCATAATCAAAATTCTTAAGACTGTTAATGACACTGGTCATGACTAACACATTCAACTTAACCCTGGCCTGTGGGCATATCGTACGAGCATCCACACACCCACTGGTGCCACTCCATTTTTCGTAGTCTTTAGTTCAGAGGCTATCCTTCTTATCGAGGTCAAAGTCCCCTCCCTACCGGTCTCCATGAAAGGGCTTATTGATGATGAGGAATATCGCATATTCTGGTTGCATGAGTTGGAATTTCCTGATGAACACAGATAGAGGGCCTTGACTCATCTATAGGAATATCAAAATTGTATTTTTCGTAGTTACAATAAAAGGGTTTTGATTAGACAATTCGACATCAGTGACTTAGTGTTGATGGAGAATATAAAAGATTAAGTAGAACGTGAGAAACCCGACAAATTTGAGCCCAATTGGTTGGGTCCATTTATCATTACAACCTCTTTTGGTTTCAATGCTTATCAGTTGTCCACACTTAAAGGGGAACCTTTTTCAGAGCCTATCAATAGCTTGCACCTGTGCAAGTTATATACATAGCTCTGGAGAGCCATGCTAAAACAATAAAAAAAAATTATTTAAAAAAAATACAAAAAATATTTATCTTAATGAAAACCTAGCAAACAAGCATCTTGGTTACCACAAAAAATAAAAAAATAATAAAAATCATGAAAATGGTCAATAGAAATAATTCGTCCAATAGTGAAAACCAGTTCGATGTCACTTTGGATAAGTACCATGGTGAAAACCTAGCAAACAGGCGCCATGTGTAGTCAGTCTCTACTTCATTGTCTACTATCA
Organism: Sequoiadendron giganteum; assembly: GCA_007115665.2. Classification (NCBI taxonomy): domain Eukaryota; kingdom Viridiplantae; phylum Streptophyta; class Pinopsida; order Cupressales; family Cupressaceae; genus Sequoiadendron; species Sequoiadendron giganteum. The sequence continues at coordinate 43,657,992 of CM021100.1, forward strand.
CTCAACCCGGTCTTCCACCCTCATCCATCACAATTTCTTTACTCTCCATCATCTTTGCATCATCCATCATAAGACCTAGTCATCTTTATCATGACTATCAAATGGTTGTTGTCTTATGTCCTTTCTCCTCCATCTTTCATCCATAATAAACCCCTATCCCATCCCATCCCTAATGGTTAGTCATAGACCTAACTAGGGCACATTTCCTAACACCTAGTTTCATTGGATTCTATATTGGTCATTGATGATCAAATATTCGAAAAAGACAAAAAAAATCAAATATTTGGAAAAAAAAAAAAAACATTTCAAAAAGGCAAAAAAATCGTAAAAACTCCAAAAATCCAAAAAAATAAAAACATGTCAAAAATACAAAAAAAATCCAAATAACTTTGAACATCCCAAAAATAGAGTCAGAGTTAGTTAGGTCATTCTTTGTCATTGTCGAACTACGTTGACTCTGCGACTGGACGTAGGTAAGGCCATCAGTCGATGAGCCCCCAAGGCATTAGGTCAATCCTTTAGGAATTAGGTTACTCCTTTAGGTGTTGTCAAATAAAATCATGATTTATCCCTTTATCATTACAAAAAAGTCAAGAGTCATGTGAAACTATGAGGTCTTTAAGTGTACGACGTAGGCAAGGCCATCAGTCGATGAGCCCCCGAGGCCACCTAGGTCAGTCCTTTTTGGTTTGTTATGTCAGTGAAATAATTCAGACATAGTCAACCTCAGACACAAGACAATCATCAGAACATCAACATTCAAATCATGGACCAATAGACAACATAGTCCCATCAGTCATTAAGCCACAATTAGTCAAATTTCCAGAACAATGCCACCCTCGTCACTTTATGGTCCCCTCCCAGATGCGTCCTTCTTAGAATTGGACCTCATCAAAATCTCTAAGATAGTCTTATGTCATGGATAATAAAGAAACAAGATTCAATATCTTTGTCAAAAAAAAAAGCAAAACACATTTTTGTAGTATCATGTTGTACTCAAGTTCTCTAGATGAAGCAAAATTTGAAGAAAAAAAAGGTTGAATATAATCAACATGTCTCTATTCTATTTGATAATACATGTGTAATCAATATTTCAAAAATTATAATGATGCATTCAAGAACAAAGCATATCTCAATCAAATATCATTTTCTAAGAGAAAAGGTTGTAGATTAGGAAGTCAAATTAGAATATGTAGCTACAAAGGATCAATTTGCAGAAATGTTTACAAAACCTCTTTCCAAGGAGATATTTGAGTATCTTAGATAGAAGTTCGGAGTGAAAAATCCTTCTTTGTGTTAGTAAAGACCTTAGGAGAAGCACAGATCTAGTGGGGGTACTTCATTACTCTATCTTTCATCCCTCGAGTATTACCCTTAGAGCGAGTGATATAAAGAGATACAAAAGGTAAATATGTAACTATTGGTTCATAGGGGGAGACAATCTCTCTACTAGCAAAGGGGGAGAATAGTGAAAATAGATCTTTTTCCATTGATTTCAAAGGGGGAGAAATACAAAAAACAAAATTTCATAAATGGGAGATTGAAATTCAAAGTATTTGATAGTTAAATTTGTTTATGTTGTGTGTTTCCATCAATGAAAAGGGGGAGATTTTTGGAAATATGCAAGTGTTATCATTGATGTCAAGACCTCAAAGCTGGAGATGTTTGTAAATGTTGTCAATGTCAATTTCTTTTATTGATGTCAAGAAGCATTTTGTTTCTCTAGTTTGTTCTAGTTTGCTAGTAGTATTGTTGTCTTGGACATGGATGTTGTTTACTCTAATTGGTTATGGAATTGTTGGACTAGATTGGACATAGATTGCATTACATTTGTTAGGGTTTGTGTCCATGGTAGGGTTTTGGACCTAGTTCCCTTAAACCCTATGGTTTGGCCTGATTGAGTAGTTTACTTTTCAATTTGATGTTGACTGGCCTTTTAAAGGTTTTGGTTGTTAAGCTATGTCTTAAGCCCTTTAGCATCATTATTTTACTAGCCCTACTTACTATTTGTCCTGGTTTAAAATATAATTTCTTGTATAATATTAAAATTTCAGAATGCAAAGTTGCATGGTAGGGAAAAGTGCTAAAATTCTACTAATGGGCATTTTAAAATTGTCAAGACCTTGTCAAGGCCATGAACGGATAGACATGTGAGATGTGTAAAGGTTGCACCCATAAGGAAAGAACATGTTGTGTGGATATGACAAGTGTTGGAAGTCCGCTTGTTCGTAAAGTAAAGCTAGATCCAATTTTCGTATGTGCGGACTTATGGAATGCTAGTAGATATGACAAATGTCAAATGTCCACTTGTCCATAATGGTAAAGGTGGGTCCCATTTTTCTATGTGTAGAACCATGGGATATTGACATGTGTCCAAGATGTGGAAGAATTTTCAACATAAATAGTTCCACATTTCTATTGGTCAAATAATATTCAAAGGTTTAGTCAAATATGGTTATTAAATGTACACCATTCATTTGAGCCTTTGAGAAATGTATGTCAACACTATAAATTCAAATTTTCTCAACAGTTTGTTCCTAGCTCCAAAATTTCATTTTTATAGGCCAATTTTCTCAACAGTAGTAATAATGGAGTCCAATTTATCTAGCTAACTTCTTCACTTCTAGTGGTACAAAGAATTGGTTTAGGTTTACATATCAGTGTTTTTCATCATCTCATATTAGTATTTAAGATAGAGGTTTCAAATTTTTGAACAAGTGTTCATAAGTACAAAATTGTGATAGCATATATGTGTGTGAAACGTTTGAGCATTTCATGGCTTATCTTTCAGAGTAGAGATGAATTACATGGAGAAGAGAAAATTATGAATATAGAGAAGTCAAAATGACAAAACAAAATTATGCATATTCACTTTGGGATCACTTATGATAGTGAAGCCTTGTCTGCCATTTCTTTTGTAAATATTCCAATGCATTATGAGGTTGGTACCTCTTGTTTCATGTGATGTTGATGCCTCTTATTTCAAGGTTGGTGCCTATAAATTGGTTTGGGGATTGGTGTCTCTAGTGAGCTGGTGCCTACAAAAGCATTGTACTATTTTATTATTCTTGTGAGGCTAGATCTAGACAGTAGTTCCAAGAAACTTTTCTCATCGTGGTTTTTCCCTCTAGGGTTTGCACTAAATCTAGTGTTATCTTGTGTGATTGTGTTCATTGCTTATATTGTTTCTTCTAATGTTCCTACTAATGCTTTGGTGATAATTGGTATATTGATTGAGGATAAAATTTATTAATATACTAATTCACCCCATCATAGTATATTTGTGTGCTCAACAAAAGAATCATGTCAGAAAACATAATATATTGAATTGTTGATCTTTTGGATTGAAAATGTGTTCTTTTTTATGAATCAACGTTTCAGATCAAACTCCATGATCCATGATCTTCTAGATTGAAATTGTGTTCTCTGTGCTTGCTTGCATATTACCCCAATGATGGATCATGGAGTTTGATCCGAACCGTTGATTCATAAAAAAGAACACAGTTTCAATCCAGAAGATCAACAATTCATTATCATGGATTGTGGAAACTTGATGTTGCTAACATAATATATTTTCAAAATGGTCTTTAATTATAATTTAACTAAATATATGAGACATGACTGAACAAGTATATCTCACTAAATGTTTTTAGTCAGTCCTTATATGTATCCACTCTTCTTCCCATTTGAATTTACTACACTTCAACATTATGAACATGTGATCTTTCTTTGTGTCACAATTCGCAAGATTTCTTCTCTGCATAAATAACATGAAGTTGGAAATCATAGCAAAGGAAAGGTTTTTAGAAGTTAAATTATTCATATTCTACCGCAAAAAAACCCAATATATTGATTTTATTAATCTATGCTAAATTTTCATATCGCCTACCAAAAGATGGGGTAAACATATAATTGACAAATTTTAAAAAGCCTAAAAATAAACACAAAGAAAAATAAAATGCAAGGAATGGAGGAAATTGGTAACCATAACAACACAAAGTGGGGTAAACTATAAATAACAATACTTCAAATTAATTTCACCATAATTGTAAACAAAGACCATGATATTATACACTAGAATGAAAGTTGAATCATTCACAATCTACCATAGAAAATGAAACCCCAATATATTGATTTCAATAATATGTGTTAAATTTTCATATTACCTAAAAAAAATTGGGGTCAACATAAAATTGGTGAAAGCTATCTGCTAGACAAAATTCACCTATGTATGTAACGTTATAGCATCCCATCCCATCCCCATCCCACTTGCTAGACAAAATGCACCAACGGAAAGATTGGCGGAGGGAGCTGACGGATGGAGATGAAACGAACGTTTCAAAAAAATTAAAAAGGAGCGGCTGCAAATAATATTTAAAAAGGAGCGGCAAATTTTAAAGCGGGAGTTTCAAATATTTGGTCCATATTCCTCTGGGGAGAGAGAAATTGAGTGGTTATTTTGATTGTCCAAAAAATATGTTGCAAAGCGCCTACCAGACATCAGGTTACGTCCCCTGATGGAATTTACAAGCGGAATTTATAGAGTCATTTTCCACCGGTATGAGTTTGAATCCCCTGCGTTAGAAGATAATATTTTCATTTACAACCATCTTGCGGGACTTGGGAAGAGAAATGATAAATGGACTGCAATCTCCTCGGCGCCTGTGGTGTCCCAATGATCTTAGGGATTTGGTTGGTTCTTTATTATTTCTTGCGATATTTTTGGTATATTGAACCATTTTTTTTTAATGCAACACCATTTTGAACTTGATCTTTAAATGCAGGAATCAGTGGGATTCCAAAATATTCTTGACATCAGTGCCAACACTAAATGGAGGTGTTTCCAGTCGATTGTAGACAGCTCCATGGGTGCTAAAATTACATAATTTTTTAGCAAATTTTAATGGCTTGATTTCAAAACCAGTTTCTTTGCTATGGCTTGAACTTGACTTCTATCGACGACAATGGGAATGCATTCCTCTGTGGATTCCTCTAAACAAATTATAGTTTTTAAAAATAATGAATGGAGATCTCAAAAGATTGTGGTAGAGTGATGTACAGGTATGTTATCTTCATTGAAATACGAGTTTCCATTCTGTAACAAAAAATTCTTGTTCGTGACTGAATGTTTGGGACCATCCATGATTTATATTTCAATCGATTTGAATTTGGTTTCAGGCTACTTTGCAGTTGAAAGAGCAGATTATTGTTGGTCCATTGAGCTCTAGTTTTGAAGGGTTCCCAAGTTCAATAGGAGTTTTGAAACACTTGAAAAGAATAGCATTGTCAGGTTATTTTGATAGTAAAAGATTTCTAGAAGAGTTTTGTTTGCTCCAATCGCTTGAGCATGTGGAGCTATGACATTGTAGCTGCTTGTCTTCACTACTCGCTAGATTCATAGATCTAAAGAACTTACGACATCTAGATTTGTTCTCGTGCAAAGCGTTGAAGAATTTGCCAGATTCTCTTGGAGATTTGTCTAGATTGATTGGATCAGATTTTATGGATTAGTTATTAAAAATTTTAGTTACAACACAAAGTTAAGTTTACTGTATGGTTGTGGGAAATACACAACTTTTTCTGATTTTAGTTTTCTAAAAAATAGTTCCACTACAAATTTCTGATTTGGCTATTCATTTTTCCTTGATTAAATTTGTTTTATTCTATAAAAATAAACAAAATTCTCATCCAATGATCAAGAAAGTTGGTTATAAATTAATTTTTTTTTTATGTTCTTGCAGATGGCGATAGGTATACATTTTGAAAGATTGTGACAAGGGAATTTTACAGAAAAATGGCTAGCATCTGATGAAGCTTTCTTGTCAAGGAGCTCTCCAAAGATGAGCAACTTCAAATGATTGAAATGCACAAATTTGTTCTTCTGTGCAATGGCCACTTCTGCCAAAATTTATGTATTTTCCCAAATGCGTCCAGTGGCATCTTTGCTAATATGTCTTATCCATTTGGCTTAGCAAACTCTTTTTAGATTCAGTGTATTTGGCACCCAACATCTAATAGCCAATGGTGTAAATTGCATAATTTTAGATCACAAACAGAACACAATAATAGTTGTTAATGGTCAATTTTTAGTTATTGGGATGCTTTCACCATATCTAGAGGTGAATTTGGTGTCAGCATGAATCAAAACTGGATTGAATCCTATTTCATTTTGTATTCTCTAGGTTGTAATGAGGATGACATGTTTAATATGATGATAGGTGCAAGCAAGTTCTTTGAATCTTGTGGATGTGTATGTTATTTTAATATTTAATTTATTTTTTGATAATTTAATATTATTTATGAGTTCATTTTGTTACTTGATATAAAAGTAAGTTCATGACATTAATGTTCTCTTATTGCAAAGGTTAACTTCATATTTTAGAGATTTTGATTCTGAAAATTTCTTACATACTCAAAGTGTTATAGAGAATTTCTATTTCTTATTTGTTCCTAATGTTTTGTGTTTCTAATATAGGCCACTTTCATTCTTGTGAATATTGTCTTTGATATATCTCATCATAATTAATTTAATTTTCTAGTGGTTTTGACCTATAAGAACACATTCCTCGTTTGACTCAAAAAAATCTTAAATAATGTATCTAGACACCACTTTAACATAGATATCTAGAGGAAAAGTGAGCATCTTTTCAAACATACATTCTATTAGATCAATACCATGTTACTCATATCAATCTTTTATGATATATCAAGTTCATGATAGTTAGAATTGACCCAAGAGGTTCTTAAATCACTTTAGAATATAAGATGTATTCATTGGATCAAAATAGATAAATTCATAATAATGATAAATTGATTTAAATCAACATTAAAAACTTATTTTTCGTCATCAATTCTAAAACAAAAAACATTTAACCCACTCATTTAATTTTAAATTTTTAAATTTGGATGTATGACTCCCTTATCCTTCTATGTTCGTTTGACTAAAGACACTCTTGACATAATCTGATATTGTGTAATACTATTTAAAGAAATTTAATGAATTCATTTTAATAACTTAATCATTCAATAATATTTAAGAGATCATAAGACAATTATTCTAGAGAATAATACATAGCAACACATTCAATATGGTGCAACCAAAAGAGTAAATAATCCACATGCTTAGGAAATTTTCTATAACTTTAAAAATTGTTCAATTTCAATGGATTGATCAAAGGTGATATCTCCTTGTGACATACCAAAATCCTTTAAGGTATTTTAAATATCAATAGTTCCAATTTTTTTAAAAAATTGCACAAAATAATTACAATTTGGAAAACACAGTGGGTTGTGGGTGATATGATTTTTTTTTCTAAGCTCAAGGGTGGAGAGCTCAGGGAGTTGTAGGTGGGAGATACATAAAATTAATAAAGTTGACTTGAGGGGTGTCTAACCAATCAGGTTGTTACATGTCTCGGGTTTTAGAACATTGTGGGTTACAGGTTTAATAACACCCAATATTTTCCAACCTGTAATTAGTGTAATGAAAAATTTTTTATTTAAAGAGTATGAATGCAATGAAAGACACCTTCAAAATTTACATGTTAGAAAACACTGAGTGTTAAGAAACCTACCACCCACATACTCTTGTAAAAACCTGTACACAAAACAAACCCATTGGTTACTCACCCCTGAGGAGAGTTTGTATAGTTTTATGTATCCCCCACTTGCAAATCCTCCTCGTCCTCCCCACCTTGTAGCTTTGAAGTTGTAGAAGGAAATAACTGATAGGGAATAGTGTGTTTTCCAACATTAGAGATAATATAAGTATCTTTTTGTTGCAATCAGATGAAAAATGTGAAATGCCATTTTTATTGTAACAAAGAGTTCTAAAATTTGAAGGTGGACTTCACTACATTTTTAGTGCATATGAAACAAAAAAAATTCATAAATAAATAACTGATAGGGGACACAGTGTTTTCCAACACTGCAAATAATGTGAGCATTTTTTTGTTCCAAATAAATGAAGAAAGTGAAATGTCATTTTTAATATACCAATGAGTTGTTCTAAAATTTGAAGGTGGACTTCAATACATTCTTGGTGCATACAAAACAAAAACTATTCATAAGGAAATAACTGACAGGGGACAACGTGTTTTCTAGCACTGCAAATAATGTGAGCATTTTTTTGTTCCAATCAAATGAAGAAAGTGAAATGTCATTTTCATTGTAGCGAAGAATTGTTCTAAAATTTGAAGTGGACTTCATTAAATATTTTGTGCCTAGGAAACAAAAAAAATCATAGGAAAATAATTGACAAGGGATAGTGTGTTTTCCAACATTGCGAACAATGTGAGCATAGGCACCCAAATTGGATTTATAGCTTCAAGGAGGGATAGGGATTATGGGGCATAGGCACCCAAATTGGATTTATAGCTTCAAGGAGGGATAGGGATAATTTTTTTGGATGGGGATATCATTAGAATGTAAGATGTCTAGAAATAACTAACAAGGGACAATGTGTTTTCCAACAAGGGACAGTGTGTTTTCCAACATTGGAAGAAACTAATAGGGGACAATGTTGTTGATGGTTAAGATGACACAAACAACATTAAAATAGAATATTTCTACTCTATTTCTCCTGAAAAAGAAAGACAACATGTAGTGGCCTAACTCCCAAGGTCCTGGTAGTTGGTTCTCAACTGTCTGGTGTCACTCAATTGGTTCATGCTACTGTAATATTCAAGGGGCCTGTGCTGGTGAAAGATTCAAGCGATGACTCATCTTATCCAACTATTTTTGGGTAAATCAATGGGGTTTTAAACAAAATAAAAAGATAGATTAAAGGGTAAAACCAGTAAGTATGAATCAACTTTATCTATCATCTAGACATATATCTTCAATAATGAATGTTTCTTCCAATCAGATCAAGAAAACCATAATATGACACAATCTATAGCGTAATCTATACCACTGCATACATTTTAGGTGCTTAATTAACTTCACAATCACATATCACAAATAATTCAAGGACTTTTCAAACCAACACACATTCATTCATCATCAAGATCATAGATCAATAGATTTTTTTAATAATAACTTCAATTCAATGACAATCTAACAAGATAATCTTTAAATTTGGTTTCTTCTAATGACTTTCATCACATAAGAAACTATCATGCTTCAGCACAATCACTGGCATTCAGATGGATTATAACTTATTAACCTTATCAAACAAAACAACTCAATTCCAACTCCATATTGCATAAACCTGTAAATTCTATTAACTGTAAAAGATCAAGTACAATGTATCTCTGCAAAAATCTACGAAATTCTATTTCCTAGCATTAGGTAAGCCAATCTAGTTCTCAATTAGCTGACCTTTACAATATGATACCCATGGTATTTATAGATATACAAAAAAAGTCTGAACTTCACTTCTATTTTAGGCTTTCCACCTTTTTAGGAACAACTTTCTTGGAAACTTAGATCAATTTGATCTTAAGTTCTTACATTAGACACCTAGTTTAACTAAAAATAGAAGATAGAAGAAAAGAAAAGAAATCATGCACCCCCCAAGACTATTAGTGTTGTATGCATGCAACATGCAAGGAAGATAAAAGTCATGCATGCAGCATGCAAGGATTCATGCATGCGAAGCTGGATCTGCCATGAACTCATCGTAGCTGGTGAAGACTTGCTGTAAAGTATCCATATCTAGCCCATCAATCCAGTCATCTTCAAATTTGATCCGATCCAACTCGACTGTAGCAAACACTTTCATACTTTTCACCTTTGTCAATTCTCTTCCTGCAGCTTTTACTTCCTCTTTAACGTCCATTACCCGATCCACTATTGACTCTTCTACATCATCCTCTTTTTGCATGAGTCCTTGAAATATTTCATTCCATTTCTCTTTAACCTGACTTAAAGGCATGCCATCTTTTGTCATTACATTCACATCTACAATTATGGCCATGACCGCTTCCAACTCTTCCAACTACTCAGTCAAATTATTAACTGCTTCCTAAATCTCATCCTTGTGTTTGCTCAAAAAGTCAGTCCTAAAATTGAGTATGCGAAAGGTCTTCTCCACAAAGTCTTTGTTATCATCCTCAAGTATAAATTGTTCTAAAAGAGTAGTTAGAGGCAATGTATTTATCTTTTCTAACTTTTCACTATACTCCTTATACTCTTCCTCTTGTTTTTCTGATGCCTCAATGTATTGATGCATCTCTTTTATTACTCCTTCTGCTTCTTTGTAAGCTTCAAATCCTTTTGTTAAAACCTCACCTACCTCTTGGTTCAATTTGTCTATCCATTTGTCTACCATCTCTACCTTACCTCTAACTTGCACCAAATCATCTACCTCCTTTTTGCTTAACAAAATAGGAGTCTCAATGGCTGCAACTTGTTGTGACCTTGGAGAGGAGACACTCTTCAAGAATGAATGCAACTGATCCAATTGATCCTTAAGCTCATCCTTCTTTTGCTTGTCCTTTATCATTCTTGATTTAGTTGTTGAAGCCACTACATCAATTAAATTCATTTGCTGATTTCTAGTGGGTCTTCCCAAATTGACTGTACTCAACTGATAGTCTGTTAGTTGCATATCCCCTACCTCCTTTTCTGTCATAGGCATGGCACATTCAGCAACTATCTCCCCTTTATCTGTGAGTCTGGTAGAATGTAGAATTTTGGCCTTCTTCTTAGGCCTTTCCTATTCAATTCCCTTCATCATGTCCTCCCAATTGAGAGGTTGTGGAGGTGTTCTTGTCCTTTTCTGTAGGTCTAATTTCAGCCATGTAGGAGCAATTGGAGCAGTAGTCATCATGGAAGAAGCAACGATCATAGAAGGTGGTTGTACATTTTCCTGAGGTTGAGAATCCACCTTCGCTTTCTCTTGTTGTTCCTGCAGTATGTGCATCTGCACTAACTTCTCAGCCTCTTCTCTATCTCTTTGTTCTTGTATTTTTTTATCTTCTTCTTCTTTCCTTAACCTCTCTTCCTCCAACTGATTCCTCTCTACTCTTTCCTTTTCCAACCTTTCCTTTTCTAATTCTTCCTTTTCTATTCTTTCTCTTTCTAGAGCTTCTCCTTCCAGTTTCTCTTTTTCTAGGGCTTCTAGCTTTTCCCTTTCTAACCTTTCTGCCTCCAAAGCCTTAAGTTTTTCAGCTTCGGCTTCTTCTTCCTGTTGTTTCCTAATCAGCTCTTCGGTCTCTTTTTCCTTTCTTATCTTTTCTGCTCCTTCCTCTTTTTGCCGAGCTTCTTCTGCAAGTTTCAACCTAGCAACCAGGATTTCCGTTTCCCTCTGGTTTCTTGCTTTCTCCTCCTCAAGATCATGGATCTTTTGTATCAATTCTAACTTGTCATTTTCTACTTTGACCTTGAGCTCATGCTCTCGTTGCCTCATTTGCTTCTCTGCTTCATCAGTTGCTGCCCTTGTTTCAATTTGTTTTGCCTTTAATTGCTACTGGTGAAGTAGAGCATCAGCTTGCATCTTAGCATCCATTTCCTTTTGCTTCTCCGTTGCAGCCCTTGCATCATAATCTCTTGTAGCATCTTCAAACATTTTTCATTGCTCTTCTTGTGTCAGAATTTGCTCAATACTTTGCTCTAGAGGCATGTTTTCTTGCAAATCCCTTTCAGATAGAGTCTCATCTGAATCCGTCTCAACCTCAAGAACTTCTTCCTCCACTCCTTTTCCCTTAACAGTTTCAGCCAAGCTATGAAGGGTTCCTTCTTGAATTTCTTTACTTTTCTTTCTTGTAATTGGGGCTTGAGCGGATGATTCACCTAATATAGGTGTTGAAATAGAAGATCCTCCAACTGGAACATTTCCTTCTTGTGTTTCTTCTTCATCATCTACCACCTCAAGTTCTATTTCTTCAATGTACGGAGGAAAGAATTCCAATGGCTCTTTGGGAGGTGTCTTCCTTTTAATCCTCTTGTACCCTTTACCCTTCTTAGGAGCTGGTTCTTGAGGAGTCTGGGTTCTTAGTACCAACCATTGCACGCTCCTATCCAATACTTTCCTTCCTACCTTCTTGATATCAATGGTCTCCTCAGCATCCCAATCAATCGGATCCAGACTCTTGGTGCCAATGTTCAAAGCTTCATATGATGCATCCAATACAATTCCATCATCCACCAAAGTGTCAGGAATGTTTTCTTTAATACCTAGCTTTGCAATGAGTGCAACCGACAATATTTTATAGTTCTTCTTTCTCAAATCATATTCATCCTGCCGATCACTCCAAAAATATTCTAACAAATTAAAATGTCTAGTGAACACTGAAGGTAATAAAGCATACATTTTCTTCTTTGGGTCAAAATACTTACGAGCTGTATACAATCCTAATTTCAATTGTATCAACTCATTACAAACCACCTTTTCTCCCTTCAAGTGTTGACAACTATATTCACCCAATTTCATGGGAAATTTATGACATCCAGTTTTATGCTTGATCCCAAACCTAGCATTAACTCTAATAACTTGATACACAAACTCCATAAGCACTATTCTATTACTGCAACATTTTGGAAGCAAGTGTGGGTGACCTTCAAAACCATATAACCTGAAGTATGTAAATTTAGGGTATTTTATATACCAACATCCCCATTCAGCAATGAAAGCCATAACTTCTTGGCTCAACCGGTATCCTGCATCTCCATTTAATTGGTTAATGATCACATATAAAAATGCATCATTGACTCTCCTAAAATGAGTCTCAGCAACTTGAAGAGATAATTGATCATAGTGCTCCCACACCTTCTTCTGCCCATCCAAGGCTCCCATTATACCAACTCTGTTTAAACTTGGAAAAACACCCACTCTTGCTGCTGCATAAACAATTTAAGAGGTCATAAAGAAACACTTGGTTTTTCTAATCCTGGTTAACTGGTCATGTATGGCATCAGAAACAATCATTGACCAATCAAACTTTTGTTCTCCTTTCAAAATAGTCTGAATAAAAGGAAACATCCACTCCTTGAAGTAAAATTCATCCCTCTTCCCAAACACCCTAGACAACATCACAATCAACCTTGATATCTCTTCATAGAAATTTGCCCTCTTTGGCTGGTCTGCAAGCTTGGATAGAGATTTCTTTTCATTTGTCAGCCACTTCTTGTTCAAGTGAGATTTATTCGACTGCTTATACTTATTGTAATTCTCTAAGGCCTCCACCTCATTCAATTGTACTAAGTTCTTTGGATCTGGAACATCAAATATACTCTGAAATGCTTGAGGAGTGAGATTAATAATCACATTGCGTTGTGAATCCATGCATAGTCTTGTAGCAGGATTGTAAGCACTAGCTACTATCATGATTAACTTCAGGCACTGGACATATATAGGAAACAAAGTGATATGAGCTAACCCAGAGCTGACAATTCTTTCCGTAGTCAATGTAATATCCTTGTCAAATGCTTCTAAATACCACTCTTCAAAATTGTATTGACCTAAATTAGTGTCAGTGATATCCGACCAATCTGATTCCACCTTTCTCATCTTCACAACCGGACTTGGATGATTATACCTCAAGGTATAAGGTAGTTGTTCTGGCTTTAACTTCTTTGGTTTCGATGCTACCTTTGATGTTTCTGTAGGCTGGTTTCTCTGAGCAGCTTCCCCTGATGTTCCTGACATCTTTCAACTTTCCTGTAAACAAAAAAAACCTCTAATTAGATCTTTAGATATTATCATAGAAACATGCTTTAAAAACCATACCTTCCTTATATGCACTAGAGGCAGAACCAAGTAGAAACACAACCTAAAATAGTCCCCCTTTTACAATACTGTCGGACTCGGAGCCAAAATCGGTATAGAAATTTCTCTAATAATGAACGGGATCAGAGTCGGGATCGGGGAGGTTATCAGAACCGGGATCGGAATGGAAAATGGATTTGGTTTTCTTCGAATTTTCATTCTTTCATATCCTATTTCCATTCCGCCTCCGCTTCCGACTTGGTCATTGTTAACTTGAAGGAAGATTTTTCTATTGTACGCGGAGCCGAACACGGGATGGAAATGGAATCGATATCTTTACAACACAAAATTCTCAATTTCTATATCGATTCCGATCCCGTCTCCACCTAGATTGACCATGACATCATCATCATCCGACAGCTTCACAATTTAACCTAGGTCATTTAACAAGGAAAAAGGGGCTTAACACTACATTCATATGACCATGGGGAACGACTGTATATCCTTTTAGGGCATCATATTCTAACTGATCGACAGACACGAAACCCTAATCTAGCAAACCCGATAAAAATAGGGCACAGAGTTTGAACCTTGCCATTTACCCGAATGCCAAACGTGAAAAAAAAACCCTAAGTAAAAATGATGAATCAATTGACCCTAAGTCACTGTAAAAATCTCTAATCTACCTCACTGTAGATTTCTAATCTAAATAACCCCCATTTAAAAACCTAAACTTAAATCAACTCACTGTAAAACCAAATCAACATGATGCAATCACGACTAAAGCGTTAAAGCGATCGTGCCCTAGAATAAAAAGAACTAAAAATAAAACAAATAGAAACGAGGAAACAATCCGATCAACAAAATAAAACAACCATTCAAACAAACACACCAAGAAACATGAAATCATTTGAAAACAACATGATTCCAGACATGGGAAAATATACATCATGCAAGAGTAAATAAAATGAAGAAAAATCAATAAGAAAACCTACCTTGATTACACAAGAACGCAGCTAACCTTCTGAACTGATCTGATCACAACAATCTTCTCCTCCTTCAATCGATTTTCTCAAACGAACTCCATTGCTACTCTCCTGTGTTCTTCAATCTCAATAATGATAATAATGACTTGTTTAATCCTTAAATAAAAGTAAAAATGAGGATTTCAACCTACTCGAGCAGCTGTCATTAATGCATTAACACGCAGTTAAGGCGGAGTCGGAACTGAAAGAGAACGATCACTTCTGTGTAGTGTAACTCCAGTAAAAAAGTCAACGATCCAAAAAGTGGCGGGGGCAGAGCTAAAATAGAAACTGAAGATTGAACCTTTTGTGAAATTTCCAAACTTCATTCCCATTCTGGTTCCGAGTCCGCCAACTAAACAGAAAACAAAACAAAACACAAAAAGTAAAACCAAAGACTGACATAACAAAACTAAACAAAAAGACAAGACCAAAACCAAAAGTCAAAATAGCGGAGGCGGGGGAGGAGTTGATTATGATTTTGCAATTTTTGGTAAAGACTACATTAGCACCCACTCCGGTTCTGGTCCCGCTGAAGACAAAACAAAAGATACAAATAAAAGATTGTCGGGATGGAAACCAAAACAAGTTTCAAAAGAACTTTCAGAACCCGATTCTGTTCCGGTCCAGGTTCCGACAGAGAAATTAAAGAAAAACAAAGTATTGACCAAAACTAGACTCCAAACTTTGTTTTCAAAAACAACTAAATACAAAAATAACAAAGGGGGACCCATTTTGACCAAGGCAAAAGATGGGGTGGTTATGCAAGGCATAACAAGTGTGTTTTCCAATAGTGGAAATAACTAATAGGGGATAGTGTGTTTTCCAACATTGGAAAAAATTAACAAGGGACAGTGTGTTTTCCAACAAGGAACAAAAAAATGCTCACATTATTTAGTGTTGGAAAACACACCATCCCCTGCCAATTATTTCCTACATAGGGGACAATGTGTTTTCCAACACTACAAATTCACAAGGAAATAATTGACAAGGGATAGTGTGTTTTCCAACACTATAAATAATATGCGCATTTTTTTGTTCCATATTGGAAAACACACTGCCCCCTGTTGGAAAACACATTGTCCCCTATTAGTTATTTCCAGTGTTCTAAAATTTGAAGGTGGACTTCATTACATAACTGACAAGGGATAGTGTGTTTTCCAACACTGCAAATTCATAAGGAAATAACTCACAAGGGATAGTGTATTTTCCAACACTGCAAATAATGTGAGCATTTTTTTGTTCCAATCAAATGAAGAAAGTGAATTTTTTTATTGTACCAAAGAGTTTTTCTAAAATTTGAAGGTGGACTTCATTACATTTTTGGTGTGTACAAAACAAAAAAAAAGGAAATAATTTACAAGGGACAATGTGTTTTCCAACACTACAAATAATGTGAGCATTTTTTTGTTCCAATCAGATGAAGAAAGGGAAATGTCATTTTTACTACACCAAATTTTAGGTCCCTTATAAGTTTTTTAAATAGTTTTAAATATCTTTGAAAGAATTATATCTTCCTCTTCTTGTTCATCCTCAACTTGTTCATTAAAGAGTGCATTCTCTAGATTGATTATTTTTCTTTAAATTTCTTATTCACAACTTTAATCAAAAACACAACCAATGTATAAATTATAATCTTTTGAGTTGATAAGTAATACAATTCTCTTCAAAATGTGCTACACACAATCTATCTCCACCTAGCCCTCCCTCTCTCCATAACTCTCTCTATACCTATATGTTTTAAATGTGATGATGATGTTGACTAATGGAATAAAAGAAAAGTTTCACTTGTATGATGATGTCTAGAGATAAGGTGGGTGGTCCTCATATCATACCTATCTGCATGTGCTCCTTACTTCTCTCTATATATCTCCCTGACACGCACAACCTATCTGCACCTACCCCTCCCTCTCTCCCCAACTCTCTTTATACCTACCTCACCTACCTTACCTCTCTCTACCTACACCTCCCTCCATCCCTCTTTCCCTCCCTCCCTCTCTCTATCTCCACTCACCCTCTCCCTATCTACCTACCCTTCCCTCAATACATCCATCTCTACTCTCTTTCTCTCTATCTCACCTCTCTCTCCCTCCCTCTCTCCCTCACACACATTAAACCTCTCTCCACATACCACTCACATTATCCCTCCCTCCCTCTCTCCCCCTCCCTCCCTCTCAATATCTCTATGCATACCTATCCCATCCCCTCTCTATATGTGTCCCTCTATCCCTCCCACCTTAACACTACATATCTCTCTCCTTCCTCTATTTCTCTCTCCATTAGGTTAAACCTTAAATCCTAAACCCCAAACCTAACATATATAATCATTGCATTAATTCATTAGATTAATTTTAGGCTAATATAAATTTATTAATCTAAGGGAGAGAGAGGGGGATGTAGGGAGATAGGAAGTGGTAGGGTGGGATGGATAGAGGGAAGGGGAGAAAGAGGGAAGGAGTGAGATAGGGATTTTTAGGGTGGGAGGGATAGAGGGAGAGAAAGAGGCAAGGAGGGAGATAGGCAGTGGTAGGGTGGGAGGGAATTGAAGTAGAAATTTCAACATTGTTATCATTACAAAAGAAGTTTTTAGATTTTAAATCTCAAGTAGAGTTGAAGTCCTAAGATCTTTCTCTATTTCAAAATAGAGCTCAGTAGAATGAGCACCATACGTTGAAAGAATCAAATTCTATAGGAGAAGGCATCTCAAATAATATAGGAGGAGGCACTAATGATGAATCAACCTTACTTATCTCTCTCTCTATACAACCTTAATTCTATGATGAAGGTTTTTTCACTACATCTACTATATCATCCTCCATCTATCTAATATTCATCTATTATTTTATTTCATTATGAACTACTACTTCCTCTTCAATTTCTTCATTAAATAAGTTCTTTCAACACCATCTTTATGTCTCTCTTTGGGTTAATCCATCATCATCGTTGCATTAATCCATTAGGTTAAACATTAAACCCTAAACCCTAAACCTAATAGATATCATCATTGCATAATCCATTGCATGAAACTATAAATGATTGATGTTATCCATATTTACATTATAATTGATTAATTTAATAATTGAAGGCTCACTTTTACCATGTAATTGATGCAATCATCATAATTAATCATTCAATTTTTTCCTCAAATGTGTTTATAAGGCATGTGGATGAGAGTTTTAAATATTCAAATTCCTTATAAAAGCTATGAATTATTAAAGAAGAAATTGATAGAGCAACTAGAGTTTTTTTAAATAGTGATGGTATCGATAAAAAGCTAGTACAAAGGAGAAGTCTCTTTAGAAATATATACAAGACTAAATATAAGTATTATAAATTCAAACAATGGTAGTAAATATATTTTAGAACCAAAAGAGATGGTTGATAAGTTAAAATTGAAAAGGTTAGAATATCCAAGTCCATATAAAATTTCACAATTGTAGAAATAACATAAGGTACTAGTCAGTGAGCGAGGGAGGGAGAGATAGATTTGAAAAGTAGTTATCACTAGATTATAATAGAGGGAGGGAGAGAAATATTTGAAAAGTACTTATCTATCTCCCCCTCCCCCCTCTCTCTCTTTATACCTCTCCCACCCTACCTTTGTAGCTAGATTTAGCTACATCTCTCTTTATTCCTTGCACCTTACCTCTTTGTACCTACACCTCTCTCCCTCCCTCTTTCCCTCTCTCTCTCCCCCTCCCTCCCTCTCTCTATCTACACTCACTCTCTCCCTCTTGACCTACCTTTCTGTCAATCCATCCCACCCACCTCTCTTTCTACCTACCTCTCTATCCTTCCCAACTTCCACCCTCTATCTACTTATATCTCCTCCTCCCTCTCTACTCTCCCTATCTCCCATCATTCTCTCTACCTACCTATCCCTCTATTCCTTCAACCTTACCTCTCTTTACCTACCGCTCCATGTCTCTCCCTCCCCCTATCCATCTATCCCTCTATACCTCTATTCCTAAGAGGATGGATTAAGGGGATATACAAGTTCCTTGACTTAAATTATGTGTCATGTGAGAAAAATAGTTTTATAAATAGGAGATGGCTTAAAAGGGTACATAATTTCAGATAAGGGGTACATTATTTCAGATGGCTTAAAATGAAATAAGGAAATAAATATAAAGATAAAGAAAATAGATAGTATATTTTACTTTAAATAACCTTGCTCCTTAGATAGGGTTAAAACAAAGTGCACCCTTGCTCTATTTGATATGGTCTCTTAGATGCTTGATTGAATACTACTAATGGAATGTGGATTTTTCTTTCAACCAACATAATCTTGGTATAGTTGGATGATTTTTAATAGAAAAATGGTAGAAAACACCTACTAGAAAATGTATTGATGATAATGAAGGGTTTAAAGGCTTCTATTTGTAGACTCTTGTTGTGAGGAATGATGTAATTCAAAGATCAAGGGATCACAATAGATGAGAGATATCAAGAGGAAATAACCAAGTGTCAAGAGGAGGTTTATTGGAAAGGGTGGCTATTGATATGGATTAGAAAAAGAAAGGGAAGATCTTTGTAGGATTTCCAAAAAATGAAATATTTAAATTTTTGACTACTCACATTATTTGTAGTGTTGGAAAACACACTGTCCCTTGTTAGATACTTCCTTATGATATTTTTTTTTTGTTTCGTACAAACCAAGAATGTAATGAAGTCCACCTTCAAATTTAAGAACAAATATTTGGTACAATAAAAATGACATTTCACTTTCTTCATTTGATTGGAACAAAAAATGCTCACATTATTTGCAGTGTTGGAAAACACATTGTCCCTTATCAGTTATTTCCTTATGAATATGAATTCCACCTTCAAATTTTAGAACAACTCTTTGGTATAGTAAAAATGACATTTTGCTTTCTTCATGTGATTGGTATTCCTTTCATGATCTTCTAACTTCTTTTTCATGATCTTATTATTCCATCACTCATTCCAATCCAAAATTGTAATAAAATCATAATCCATGCAATCCGATTATGCATGGATCCATTTGATATAGTCTCTCATATATGCTTTATTGAATATTATGAATGGTATGTGGAATTGTCTTTAAACCAACATATTATTGGTATAGTTGGATGATTTTTAATAGAAAAATGGTAGCACACACCTACTAGAAAATGTTTCAATGATAATGAAAGGTAAAGGGTTCTATTTGCATACTATTATTGTGAGGGATGGTGAAATTAAATATCAAAGGGTATAGTAGCACTTTCCCTAGATGATAAGATTTTTGAACTGAAGAATTCCATGGAACAAAAACAATTGGAAATAGATGATAAGGAAAAGGTAAAATTAGATATAAGTAAAGAAAAAATGAATCAGCTGGGTGGAGACATGAAAGTCTTATCTAAAATGGTAGAAAATTCTTGTAAATAACTTATTAAGAGAAATATTTTCATTCTCTAATCATGTCCCCTGTCCACTTTTCCTACATAGGGGATAGTGTGTTTTCCAACACTACAAACAATGGGGGCATTTTTTTGTTCCAATCATATCAAGAAAGTGAAATGTCATTTTCACTATAACCAAACTCTATTAGTTATTTCCCTATTGAAAAACACACTGTCATTTTTTTGTACCCGATTAGAAAACACATTGTCCCCTTTTGGAAAACACATTGTCCCTTGTTGGAAAACACATTGTGTCTAAAATTTGAAGGTGGACAAAGTGTGTTTTCCAACAAGGGATAGTGTGTTTTCCAAAAAGGGACAATGTGTTTTCCAATAGGGGACAATGTGTTTTCCAACAGGGTACAAAAAAATGACAGTATATTTTTCAATAGGGAAATAACTAACAGGGGACAATGTGTTTTCCAACATTATTTGCAGTTTTGGAAAAAACACTATCCCTTGTGGAAATAATTGACAAGAGATAGTGTGTTTTCCAACATTGCAAATAATATTGGAAAACACATTGTACCTTATTAGTTATTTCCCTATTGGAAAATACACTGTCATTTTTTTGTTCCCTATTGGAAAACACACTGTCATTTTTTTGTTCCTTGTTGGAAAACACGTTGTCCCCTATTGGAAAACAAACTATCTCTTGTTAGTTATTTCCATTGTTGGAAAACACGTTGTCCCCTGTTATTTATTTCCAATGTTGGAAAAAACACTATCAAGAAAGTGACCATATTTTTGTTCCAATCATATCAAGAAATTGAAATGTCATTTTAACTATAACCAAAGAGTTGTTCTAAAATTTGAAGGTGGACACGGCGTGTTTTCCAACAGGGGACAATGTGTTTTCCAAAAGGGGATGGTGTGTTTTCCAAAAGGGGATAGTGTGTTTTCCAATAGGGAACAAAAAAATGACTGTGTTTTGAAAAGGGAAATAACTAATTGGAAATAACTAACAGGGGACAATGTGTTTTCCAACATTGTTGGAAAACACACTATCCCTTGTGGAAATAATTGACAAGGGATAGTTTGTGAAATAAAGATATGAAGATCCCTATCACTCCATCCAAAATCATGTGATAAAATTATAATTTTTTGTAAATTTCAAATATTGAAGATAATTAGATCTTTTAGTTTTGATAAATTACCATAAATATGTTACAACCAATAGGGTAGAACTAGAATTTTAATCCTACATAAAAATAATAACATTTGATATAAACATGATAAAAAAATAAATAGTAATAATTATAAATGGGAAATGGTATGGAAACATAAAAAAATAATATCTTAGACTTAGTAAGAGGGGGAGATGTGATGGTGGATTATGGGACATAGGCACCCAAATTGGATCTATAGTGTCAAGGAGGGATAGGGATAATGTTTTTGGGCTAGTATAATGGAGGGGGGTGGTGAAAAATGGTTTGGAAGAATGATAACACATAATTTATTGGTGGGTTTTCAAATTTTATGCTTTTTGGTATTTCGGACGTTGTACACAACCTACTTCTTCTCTGTCCTAATTGCTTCTTACATTCTAATGATGTCCCCTGTCCACTTTTCCTACACAGGGGATAATGTGTTTTCCTACATAGGGGACAATGGGTTTTCAAATTTGAAGGTGGACACAGTGTGTTTTCCAATAGGGGACAGTGTTTTTTCCAAAAGGGGATAGTGTATTTTCCAAAAATGGACAGTGTGTTTTCCAATAGGGGACATTGTGTTTTCCAACAGGGAACAAAAAATGACAGTGTGTTTTCCAACAATGAAATAACTAATTGGAAATAACTAACAAGGGATAATGTGTTTTCCAACATTATTTGCAGTGATGGAAACCACACTTTCCCTTGTGGATATAATTGATAAGGGATAGTGTGTTTTCCAACACTACAAATAATGTTGGAAAACACACTGCAGATAAGAAAATAAGCTTCTAGAAAGAAGTCGTGTCAAAAATTTGTGAAAAACATAAATCAAGAATGCCTTTCTCTAATATGAAAACTCAACAATAACACTTCAGGGAGATCTCATCTCCTACATGAAAACTCAGCAATAACACTTCAGCAAAGGTTTTGAATCTTGATGACAAGAACCACAACACCATGGTTCAACCAATTGTACATTAAATATATTAATTAAAATGTAGTGTTATTTGAAGGGAACACATTATTAGTTGGAAAGATATAATTCCTACTAGTGTTCTATTGTATAATTGTGAGCTGGGTGTCAATATTTTTTTCTTCTATTTGCAAGGCATAAAGGTGTTGTGGCTTTGTAGGATTTGAAAACTATGGTAATATTAAGTTTATACTTTAGGGTCTTGGTTCTTATTTCATGAAAAACCATGGAACTCTCATATTATAAATATAGTTTGTGTTAGCTATAACAATTGAAATAAAATAGGATAGAGACAAATAGACATAGACATCACCAATTGGAGAAGCATGAATTAAGATTGCACACTTAAAACATAATTTCCATACATGTGTATCTTGGAAGCAATGTTTAGAATTGTTGATAATGTTTCTCTGGAAACAATGATTGATCTATTGTACTGTAGGTCTCACTGTAAGTGTTTAGGAGGCATTTGAATTGGTGGGTTTTCAAATTTTATGCTTTTTGGTATTTCGAACATTGTACACAACCTACTTCCTCTCTGTCCTAATTCCTTCTTACATTCTAATGATGTCCCCTGTCCACTTTTCCTACACAGGGGACAGTGGGTTTTCAAACTTGAAGGTGGACACAGTGTGTTTTCCAATAGGGGACAGTGTGTTTTCCAAAAGGGGACAGTGTGTTTTCCAAAAATGGACAGTGTGTTTTATAATAGGGGATGATGTGTTTTCCAATAGGGAACAAAAAAATGACAGTGTGTTTTCCAACAAGGAAATAACTAATAGGGGACAGTGTGTTTTCCAACATTATTTGCAATGATGGAAACTGCACTATCCCTTGTGGAAATAATTGATAAGGGATATTTTGTTTTCCAACACTACAAATAATGTTGGAAAACACACTACAGATAAGAAAATAAGCTTCTAGAAAGAAGTCGTGTCAAAAATTTGTGAAAAACTGAAATCAAGAATGCCTTTCTCTAATATGAAAACTCAACAATAACACTTCAGTGAGATCTCATCTCCTACATGAAAACTCAGCAATAACACTTCAGTAAAGGTTTTGAATCTTGATGACAAGTCAAGAGGTTTTGTATTGCATATGAATTTGTGCAAGTAAAGAATGCGAGAGATGATGTTATAAGTGGAGTTGAACAAATGAACTCAAAGATTCTTGAACTTAAGGATTTCATAGAACAGATACAATTGGAAATAGATAACAAGGAAAAGGAAAAATCAGATCTAAGTGTTAAAAAAGAGAATCAGCTAGAACAGTGTGTTTTCCAACAAGGAGCAAAAAATGACACAGTGTGTTTTCCAATAAGGAAAAAAATGACAATGTGTTTTCTAACAGAGAAATAACTAATTAGAAATAACTGTCAGGGAATAGTGTGTTTTCCAACATTGTCCCTTGTCAATTATTTCCGCAAGGGACAATGTGTTTTCCAACACAAAAAATAATGTTGGAAAACACATTGTCCCCTGTTAGTTATTTCCAATTAGTTATTTCCCTGTTGGAAAACACACTGTCATTTTTTTGTTCCCTGTTGGAAAACACACTTCAATGTTTATGTTAAGAGTGAAGATATATGACTCTAAAGTTTCTAGAATGTAGCCAAACCTTGGGTTCTATAATGAACACTTCATTATTCCTAATCATCAACATGCAAAGCTATGATTATCTCGACTTGATTCGTTAGAAAACCCAATTCTAATGCATATGGATCAAATTTTTGATACAACATACATGGTGACTACTTTAATTCATACAAAGACCCTTTTATTTTACAAACCCAATGTTTTTGAAAAGTTAAACAGCATTTACAGGGCATTGTACCCTACACAACGAGCCACTAGGGCCAAAAAAGGACAAGTTTTAAACAAGTAACATAAACAGGAAAAAATAGAGAATGCCCAAAGGTAGCACATCAACAGCCGAGAAACAACCAACAGACCAGTACCAGGAGCAACTAATTGGCATCTTCCCAATTTTTAATCAGGAGGTCCACCGCCTCATCTCCCACCCACTCTTTATTTTCCTGGCTATTGTTCCCCTCCAGTTCCTCTTTTATGGCATTAGACAAAGTACTCTTTATTTTACAAACCCAATGTTCTACACCCCTTATTTAAAATTATTAAGGTTGAACAATATGGATTTACTCATCTAAATCTCCACATGATAATGTTCTATCAAAATTATCATTTTCGACTTAAAAATAAAAAGGTATAGCTATAAACAACAACATACTAATAAAATTCAACATAGATACAAGATAAAATATGTCATTAAATTATATTCATTATACCTAGAATAACACATTGCAACAAATATCCTTATACCTTTCTAAATTTTTTTCTACACTAAATTTCTTCTTGTACACCCACTTGCAACCAATGGATTCCTTACATTCAACTCAATCAACCAAGTCCCACGTCTTTTTTTTTTGTCATGCCTCCATATCCTCTTTCATGGATTTTATTTAAGAGAGTATAGAATTTGATCCATCATTAGTAGAAGTTAGAGGAAAATTAAATTGTATTTCTAATCAAGTATTCCTTTTGGTAACTTCTATCATCTTATAAAACTTCGCACAATTTCCATCAATTTAATTATTGCATTCATAATCCCCCATCCCTTCATCTATACATTTTTATTTTATGCCATCCCCTAGCCACATATCTCATGTATTCCATAATCCTCACCTAATCATTGATTTCATGTGCACTTGGCTCCCCTCATCCCTATTTCTCCTTCTATATTTCATCTTCCAATTTTCCTGCTCTTGCATTTGATGTACCATGGCATGAAACCTACATCCATATATCATAATGTGCCATATCAACCATCATCCATCATCATTTATTAATACATTAGGTTCATTAGGCTGATATAGATTTCTTAATCTAATAATCTTTCATCGATCATAATCATTTCATTATCCATGCATCTTTTCATTCAAATTGTTATGTGTCTCCCATCTCATTGACATTTCATCTCCCCTCCTTATATCCATATCCACCATCAATCACCCCATCCTAAAACTAATATATAATTTACAATTTAATATAATTATGAAATAATAATATGTATTTATTTATATAATAATACAGTATAAAATTGAAAATGCATTTCATAGTTGGCAACCTGGGGAGCACAAGTAGATAGGTAAGATATGAGGACCAATGAGAGTACCTTCAACCATGATGAGTACTTATATAGTAGTTAGTTATATCAATCGATTAACTTACTTTATTTGAGTTTATTTATTTTTATATTGCATTCCTCTTCACCATGAGCTCCTTATGTGCCTTCTCTTGCACTAAAACTAATCAAATTGACCTAGTTTCTCGATCACATTGTTCTTTAATATTTCATTGCTTCTATTTGATCTTGATGTTCTCTAAAATTATTTCTTATAGGAAGTGGTAGGGTGGGAGAGGTATGTATATATAGAGTGAGACTTTCCTTTTATGTGTGAGGGAGAGAGTGAGATGTTCCTTTTATGTGTAGTATGTGCAAGGGGCAAATAGCAATGCAAAAGTGGATAAAGTCAAGCGGTTTTGTATTGCATATGAACTTGTGCAAGAAAATAAAGTGAGAGATGATGCTATAAGTGGAGTTGAACAAATGAAGTCAAATATTCTTGAACTTAAGAATTATATGAAACAAATACAATTGGAAATAGATGATAAGGAAAAGGTAAAATCAGATCTAAGTATAGAAAAAATGAATTAGTTGGGCGGAGACATGAAAGTATTATCTAAAAAGGTAGAAAATTATTGTAAATAACTTGGTAAAAGAAAAATTTGCATTCTCTAATCATAAAGACACTCTCAAAGCTAAGGAAAAGGAGGCTTAAAGATAAATAAATTGGAAATATAATGTTATGACATGGTGCAATTAACTAAGTTATTAAATTAATTAGTCAACATGGTGATGTTATAGGGAATTGGCTAGGATGAATTAATATGTAGGATTAAAGATCAAATATAGTGGAATTAGTGTGTCTACAACATGCTACAAAGTGTTTCTAGACATCTTAGATTTCCTACCATTGAATAATTTCTAGTTTCTAATTTCTAGCACACATTCCAATCCTAATAGGCCTACACATGTGGTATACTCTTGGAAACCTCTTAACTTAGTCATAGAATGGTATACATTTTTTAATTCATAAGACTGGAATTGAGATGAATAAAATTTATTTTATGTCTTTCTAAATAAAGAGGGAGAGAGAGGTATCGATAAAGAACTAGTACAAAGGAGAAGTATCTTTAGAAATATATACAAGACTAAATATAAGTATGTAAATAGAATATCCAAATCAATAAATTCATACATTTGTATAAAGAGAATAATTACACTATGATGAAGGACAAAAACAACATACTCTAGGGAGAGAGAGAGGGAAGGGGAGAGATGTGTTGGTGGATTGTGGGACATAGGGACCCAAAAACACTTGAATCAACAAAACTATATCTACGGGATGTTAATAGGTAAGAGTAGCAAGGATGAGGAAAAATGTGTCATGATCAACTTGTAGATGAAAAAGCAATAGTTGGAAGTGTTGAAATTGTAGCAAAACAATAGACAACTAAAATTAACCACTTAGAAAAGGAAGTAAAAGATAAGAAGAAGATTTTATCATCAAAATAAAAGGAGCTTAAGGCTATTCAGAGAGAGATGCAATCTAAAAGACATGAAGTTGAGAAAATAAAGACAACAATGGAAGGTGTTTCTTATGAAGGACACATGGAGACATTAGAAAAATTGAATTTACAAGAATTTGAGGTAGTTTAGAGTTGAAGGCTGATATCAAGCACCTCAAGGCTCAAGTAGGAAATGTTCAATTTACTTATAATAATATTGTGAATCATTTTGATAGATCGAAAATCAAAGGTGTTGTTGCACAACTCACAAAATTATAAACTACATAATTAATGGTACTTTTTGAAGGTTCCTTTCATTATACTCATGCTCTGTAAATAACAAAAGGTTTTAATTACATTAATACTATTTTCTAAAATTGTAGGTTGGAAAACACTGGGTGTTATGAAACCTGAAACCCACATATTGTTTGGAAAACCCTCTACACATAACAACACAATTGTTTAGTCACCCCTCAGGTCATTTTGGTTAGTTTTTTGTATCCCCGACTTGTAACTCCTCCCCAAGCTCTCCACCCTTGAGCTTTAAACAAGCATAATGAAATAAATCACAACCCAATTTGGTTAGTATTATCTATACATAGCTCTCCCAGCCTACCACTTCCTATAATAAATAATTTTGGAGAACATCAAAATCAAATAGAAGCTATGGAATATTAAAGAATAAATTGATAGAGCAACTAGGTCAATTTGATTAGTTTTAGTGCAAGATAAAGTACATAAGGAGCTCATGGTGAAGATGAATGCAATATAAAAAATAAATAAACTCAAATAAAGTAAGTTATTGGATTGATAGAACTAAATACTATATATGTACTCATCATGGTTGAAGGTACTCTCATTGGTCCTCATATCTTACCTATTTACATGTGCTCCTTGGGTTGCCAAATATGAAATGCATTTTCAATTTTCTTATTCAATTGATTTTATTTTGTGTGAAATAAAGATATGAAGATCCCTATTACTCCATCCAAAATCATGTGATAAAATTATAATTTTATGTAAATTTCAAATATTGGAGATATAATTAGATCTTTTAGTTTCAATAAATTACCATAAATATGTTACAACCAATAGGGTAGAACTAGAATTTTAATCCTACAAAAAAATAATAACATTTGATATAAACATGATAAAAACACTATATAGTAATAATTATAAATGGGAAATGGTATGGAAATAGAAAAAAAAAATATCTTAGACTTAGTAGGAGGGGGAGATGTGATGGTGGGTTATGGGACATAGGCACCCAAATTGGATTTATAGCATCAAGGAGGGATAGGGATAATGTTTTTGGATAGGGATAGGGATAATGTTTTTGAGCTAGTATAATGGAGGGGAATGATGACAAATGGTTTGGAAGAATGATAACACATAATGTATTGACCTAAGAGATTATTCCTTCTCTTGAGAAGTTGAAATGGAAAAGGAATATGAAGAAGCAGACCAAAGTGAATGAGATAGATAGTGTACTGACTGAAGAGATTCTTCCCACTCTTGAGAAGTTGAGGAAGGTGCACATGTAGTATGTGCAATGGGCAAATGGAAATGTAAAAGCGGATAAAGTCAAGAGGTTTTGCATTGCATATGAATGTGTGCAAGTAAAGAATGTGAGATGATGCTATAAGTGGAGTTGAACAAATGAACTCAAAGATTCTTGAACTTAAGAATTCCATGGAACAAATACAATTGGAAATAGATGACAACAAAAATGAAAAATCAGATCTAAGTGCAAAAAAAAAGAATTAGTTGGGTGGAGACATGAAAGCCTTATGTAAAAAGGTAGACAAGTCTTGTAAAGATCTTCTTAATAGAAACATCTACATTCTCTAATTGTAAAGACACTCTCAAAGCTAAGAAAAAGGTGGCTACAAAGCTAGATAAAAGTATTCAAGACATTGAAAACTCTATCCAAGAAAGGGATGTTTCTATCCTAAGGGTTGATGCGGGAGAAACTGATCTAAAGATTCAAGTAAAAGATATGAAAAAAAAGTTAGAAGATCATGACAATGAATAGTAGGGTGTGTTAACAGGTAAGAGCAATGGAGATGAGGAATTTTTTTGTTGCATCTTTTCCTCAATATCTCTACCTACCTCTCCCTCTATTCCTTCAACCTTACCTCTCACTACCTACCTCTCCATGTCTCCCTTATTTACTCTCTCTCCCTTTATCTAATTTTTCCTTTTCCTTACCATATAAAACCAAATTTGTCACCACTCCCTATCTCCCTCCTTCCCTCCTCTCCCTTCCTCTATCCCTCCACCCTACCACTCCCTATCTCCCTCCTTTCCTCTTTATCTCCCTCCCTCTCTCCCTCACACATACACAAACAACCTCTCTCCACCTACCCCTCCCTCCCTAAATATCTCTATACCTATCCCTCCCAACCTACCATTCCTTATATCCCTCCTCTCCCTCCCTCTATCCCTCCCACCCTACCACTCCCTATCTCCCTCCTTCCTTTCTCTCCCTCCCACCCTACCACTTCCTATCTCCCTCCTTCCTCCTCTCCTCTCTCCCTCACACACACATAACCTCTCTCCACCTACCATCCATCCCTCTCTCTCTCTATACCTATCCCTCCCACCCTACCACTCCCTAGATCTGTCCTTCCCTCCATAGATTTAGGGCATTGTTGTAGGCTCAACTTAGTGGATATTGGTAAAGGAATACTTATAGGATTATCATTGTGCATGTTGAACCACTATAGAATAGTCTCAAGATACTTCCTCTAGTTTAACCATAGCTTCTTTATGTCCATCATAGTCTAAGTATTCTCTTTATACAAATGTATGAATTTATTCTCATACTACCATGGCTAAGATTCCCAAAAATAAATGACATATATCCTTTAACATGATGCAATACTTCCTCATGATATGTACCTATCTTAAATTTTAACAAACATTGGTCACTGACTAGTACCTTATGTTATTTCTACAATTGTGTTGGTTTTTATATTGATTTGGGTATTCTAAAGATACTTATATTTAGTCTTGTATATATTTCTAAGATACTTGTCCTTTGTACTAGTTCTTTATCGATACCATCACTATTTAAAAAAAGTCTTTTCATGATCAATGAATTACCTCTCTCTAATTTATTTATTGGGATTTTTCATCTACTTGACTCTTCATAAGCATTGCAACTCTTGTGAAACCTTTATGTCTTCTATCAATACTCCATTTTCTTTGGAAACATTCAAATACTGTATGTCCTTCTATTCTACATCTAAAATACGATCATATGAAGGTTGTTTCAATAAATCTACCATATCATCCTCCATCTATCTAATATTCATCTACTCTTTTATTTCATTATGAATTACTACTTCCTCTTTGTTCAATTTCTTCATTATAAGGTATTTCAACACCATCTTTATGCCTCTCTTTGGGTTAATCCATCATCATTGTTGCATTAATCCATTAGGTTAAACCTTAAATCTTAAACCCTAAACCTAACATCAATCATCATTGCATTAATCCATTGCATGAAACTATAAATGATTAATGCTATCCATATTTACACTATAATTGATTAATTGAATAATTGAAGAAGGCTCACTTTTACCATGTAATTGATGCAATCATCATAATTAATCATTCAAAATTTTCCTGAAATGTGTTTATAAGGCATGTGGATGAGAGTTTGAAATATTCAAATTCCTTATAGAAGCTATGAATTATTAAATCCATAAATCCATTTTGGTGCCTATTTCCCATAATCCGCCATCACATCTCCCGCTCCTACTAAGTCCATTTTAGGTCCTTCTATCCCTCTCACCCTACAACTTCTTATCTCCCTCCTTCCCTCTTTCTCTCCCTCCCTCTATCCCTCCCACCTACCACTTTCTATGTCCCTCCTCCCCCCCCTCTCTCCCTCACAAACACACACACAACCTCTCTCCACCTACCCCTCCTTCCCTCCCTCCCACCCTACTAGTTCATATCTCCCTCCTCCCCTCTAACCCTCCCATCCTACCACTCTCCATACCTATCCCTATCTCTCTCCTTCCCTCTTTCTCTCCCTCGTACCCTACCACTTCTTATCTCACTCCTCCTCCCCTCTCTCCCTAACTCTCTCTATACCTACCTCACGTACCCTGCCTCTATCTATAATAGAAATGCAGAACTGGAGGTAGCAGGTACTATAATGTATGAAATGAAAAATGAATCTACTCTAAAAACACTTAAAAAGAAGTAGACCAAAGTGAATTGGATAGATAATGTATTGTCTAAAGAGATTCTTCCTTCTCTTGAGAAGTTGAGGAAGGCATGCACGTGCATTATGTGCAATGGGAAAATAGAAATAAAAAGTGGATAAAGTCAAGAGGTTTTGTATTAAATATTATTTTTTACAAGAAAAGAAAATGAGAGATGATGCTATAAGCGGATTTGAACAATGAAGTCAAAGATTCTTGAACTTAAGAATTCCATGGAATAAATACAATTGGAAATAATTATATCTCTCATCTCTCACTATCCCTCCTAACCTTCCTCTCCCTCCCTTTTTCCCTCTTTACCCCATCTCTCTCTTTCCATCTACCCCTCCCTTTATTGTTCACTCCCTCCTTCCCTATCACCCTTGCCAAATTTGAGGGATATGGGTGATATGATTGTCCTTCTTTCCCCCATCTCTCTCTTACCAAATTTATCATAATTTTGTAACTCAAATGACAATAAGGTATACATTTTGTAACTCAAATGAAAATCTAGGAGTACCCCTCTAGATGCTTCTCACTCTCTATACATCTTTTACACAACCATTATGAGGATAGGGATACAGGAAATTATTACCATATAGAGGTTAGCATATTTTTTAAGTAGAGCAATCAAGATGATAAAGATGATGATGTGTCTAACAATAACCAAATTATTTCCCATTGCACATAGTGCACATGCTTACCTCCAATTCTACATTTCCATTTTTCCATTGCACATAATGCACATGCTCCATCCTCAACTTCTCAAGAGCAAGAATGATCTCTTAAGTGAAAGAAATTATTTTGAATTATAACGTAATGTGCAATAAGCATTTGTATGTAGAGAATGAAATGGAAAGATTCTTAAAACTAGAGGTAGCGGGTACTATAATATATGAAATGAAAAAGAATCTACTCTAAAAATACTTAAAAAGAAGCATCTACCAAAGTGAATTAGATAATAAAATTTGTGCAAGCCAAGAAAGTGAGAGATGATGCTATTTAAGTGGATTTGAACAAATGAAGTCAAAGATTCTTGAACTTAAGAATTCCATGGAACAAATACAATTGGAAATAATTCTCTCTATCTCTCATCTCTCACTATCCCTCCTAATGTGATGAAAGGAACTTTCAAAATTTACCACAACTATTACTTAGAGTAAAAATTGTGTTTCAATTTACTCATATGATGGAAAAAGAAATGTCTACATTGCTTTTGCAAGTTGAAAACACATTGTCCCTCCGTGTAAGAAAAGTGGAATAGGGGACATCATTAGAATGTAAGATGCTTCTAGAAATAACTAAAAGGATAGTGTAGTTTTCCAACATTGGAAATAACTAGTTAGGGATAGTGTGTTCCAACAAGGATGTTGTTTTTTCCAGGGACAATGTATTTTCCAACATTGGAAATAACCAATGAGGATGGTGTTTTCCAACAGACAAATGTGTTTCCAACATTGGAAATACCCAACAGGACAATGTGTTTTCCCACAAGGGACGCAGGGTTTCTTCCAACATGTGGGACGCTGTGTTTTCCAACATTGGAAATAACTAACAGGGGACAGTGTGTTTTCCAAAAGGGAACAAAAAAATGCTCATTATTTGCAGTGTTGGAAAACACATTGTCCCTTGTCAATTATTTCCTTATGAATTTATAGTGTTGGAAAATACACTACCCCTTGTCAGTTATGTAATGAAGTCCACCTTCAAATTTTAGAACAACTCTTTGATTACCACAACTATTAGTTAGAGCGAAAATTATATCTCATTTTCTTCATATGATCAAAAAATAAATAGACAATATAATTGAAGGTTGGAAAACACAATGTCGGTTATCAATTAGTTTGTTGCGCGTGTTCAAAGCTCAAGGGTGAAGAGGTCGAGGAGGATTTGCAAGTGGGGTATACACAAAAATAAAAAAATTGAGTTGAGGGGTAACTAACCATTAGGGTATTTATGTGTAGAGGGTTTTACAACAACAAGTGGATTTTAATCATAATTTTAAAATTCTAAAAATATTTTAAATATTAATAAAATTAATAAAAATTTAAAATTTTATTTTAATGTAAAATACATAAAATATTAAGTATTAAAAATATTTAAATTTTAAAAAAATGTTTCTATTAAATTAATTTAAATATTAAAATTTTCATATCTTTAATATATATTAATACTAAAATGTTTTGATAAAAATAAGTTTAAAATTTAATATTTAATATTTAGTATAAAAATATTTACATTTTTAAAAAAATAAAAAATTTAAAGATTTATTTTAATGTAAAATATTTAGTAATAAAAAAAATTAAAATTTTAAAAACTAAAATTTTCCTTTAAAAATAAATTTTGTGTAATTTAAAAATTCCTTTAAAAATTAAAATTTTAAAAATTTAAAAATTTTAAAATTAAAATTTAAAAGATTTAAGAGAAGAAGATCTGATTAATCCATATTTTAAACTTAGGTAAATTTTTAAATTTTGATCTTTAAATTTAAACTTTGACCTAACTGTAAAATTTAAAGATTAAAATTTAAAAATTTGCGTAAGTTTAAAATGAGTTAGGTAAATCTTTAATACTTAGATAAATCTTTAAATTTTTTATTTTTTTTAAATTTAAATATTTTTATACTAAATATTTTGCATTAAAATAAAAATCTATAAATTTAATTTTTTGTTTTTAAATTAAATATTTTTTATACTAAATATTAAATTTTAAACTTATTTTTATCAAAAAAATTAGTATTAAATATATATTGAAGATATGAAAATTTTAATATTAAATTTTAAACTTATTTTTATAAAAAAAAACAGTATTAATATATGTTACAATATGAAAATTTTAATATTTAAATTAATTTAATAGAAACATTTTTTAAAAATTTAAATATTTTTTATACTAAAGATTTTATGTACTTTACATTAAAATAATTTTTTTAATTTTTATTAATTTTATTAATATTTAAAATATTTTTATAATTTTAAAATCATGATTTAATATTGAAATTTAATCATAATAATAATAAATATAATATATATTTAGTAAAAAATAAAATAAAATATAATCTTATTTTTAAAATAAATTTCATTTAAATTTTATACAAAACTGAAGGAAAAAAATAAGAATATGGACGGAGTTGTTTGCGGGAACATCTCTGACAAGCTACTGACGCCCACGCCCACGCCCACAGGTGTACGAGGATCGTGCGGTCTGTTTGTAGAAAAAAACTCCCGCTTTTTTTTAAAAAGTGTTTCCTTCATTTATCTTCGTTAACTTTCGCTTGCCTCAATAACTTTTGCGTTTGGCCCTGCATTATATCATGTCATCATGTTTTTGAAAAATTAAGCAGCATTTACAGGGTGTAACAGCTGACAGACAGCTGTAGAAACCAAAAAAATTAAGCAGCACCGAGCACAGAGGGGTCCAGGCTGGCTCCACGAGCCCGAGTCCGAGAAATCGACATAGATTTCTTCTTCCGGAGAACGACTGACCAAGGAGGCTCGGAAGCAGGAAGAGAAGAGAAAGGAGAGAGGAGCGACTCCTCCACAGCCACCGCAGGCCACCAAACAACGAGGGAGTCGGCAGTAAGGTAGTGGAGGAGGAACCAACCAACGGAACAGAAGAAACAGGGACTGTCAGCGCAGCGACAACAGGAGACTCTGGCGCAACAGTGACAACATAACAGACCAAAGGAGGAATTTCTATGTATGTTTTTATGTGTTTTTTTATGTGCATAAATGAATTTTGTCTAACAGTTAGCCGGCTCCCATAAAATGCACAAAATTTAAAAACTCTGAAAAAAGAACTAGAGAATATGTGAAACTTTACGCTTGGTATGGCAACGGTAGTTCTCCTTAGAAAATGGCATGCCTAAGGCAACAAAATAGGGTTTTCAAAACAGTCATAACCCCATTTTCACAACCCCTCCATTTAGTCTCTTTACAGTTTTAAAGAAGAATGACAAACTGACAAGCATTTACTTGCAGATATACACACCTGGTAAACATGAGATGAAACAATTGGTCACCTTGTTTAAGTTTCCCAATAGTAAATCACAATTCTCAAGGTTTATTCTCTACATAAACATGGAGTTGGAATACTGTAACAATAAATTAAATTGGTTTCACCATAATCGTAAACAAAGACCATGCTATTATATTTGCTCGCTATCTGTCTCTTCCAAATTTCTAAACACACTGT
Source organism: Sequoiadendron giganteum (assembly GCA_007115665.2). NCBI lineage: Eukaryota > Viridiplantae > Streptophyta > Pinopsida > Cupressales > Cupressaceae > Sequoiadendron > Sequoiadendron giganteum. Next base: position 43,693,263 of record CM021100.1, read on the forward strand.
GGGAGTTGCCCCTTCCCTTGCGAAAGAAATTTGTCTTAGAAAAGCGTCGAATGTGCAAATGAAAACACGCCGCTTTTGACAACCATCATTTTTAAACTTCCGACATATGGGACAACATAGGTCAAAACGTCCGTCCATCCACTTCTGCCATATAATCTTTCCTCATCATACCATTGTATGAGGGATGCACTTGATGCGGGGGGATGTTATGATGTCTAAGACATAATGAGGAACAAATCTACTGGGAAATGTGGAAGAAAGTATGGTTGTAGAGGGATAAGGGTGATGGAAATTGGGATGGTAAGAGGTAAGTAGGGTTCGGTTTAAACGTCACACATTAAGTCTTTGACTTAGTGGTTGTTTTTTGTGGGTCCTTTTAATCCATTCGCTTTTTTGAGTTTTTGTTTTTGTGTTGGTAAATTCCGTTGGTGATAAATTTATCTCGCGCGAACTGTTCTAATCCATTATCGTAAAAATATTGCTTTGTTACAACCGTCCCATTAATATATAAGATACTTAAACTATTTAATAATTATTGAATAACATTTAAAGTATATTTAATATTGTTTTATAATTATTTAATATTATTTAATTAATAATATATTTTTGTTAATATTAAATTAATATAATTTAAATAAAATTAATTATTAATAATAAATAATATATTATATATTATTAATAGTATATAATATATTATTTATGATTAATAATTAATATTATTTAGTATTATATAATATATTTAATAATTATTTAATGTTATTTAATTAAATATATTATTGATATCCAATAATTATAATTTTAATAATATAATAAATATTATTAAATAATTATAAAATATAATTTAAATAATATCATTTTTTCTTTATATAATAATTTTGTTTTTATTATAGAATATCTTGAAACATATTCTTCTACACCATCTTTTTCTCCTAAGCTATAACCTTCTTTATACTATATTCATCTTTTGAAATTCTCTTTATCTTCCTACTATCCATCTCATTAATTAATGTGTTCAATATATAATGTGTTGCCTTTCACAATAGTTTCCTACTTATCCATAAATTCAAAGGGTCTCACACTTTTTCTACCTTCTACTTTTGTTTATTGTCAAATAACTCAATATTGACTAGATATATCTTCACCTAACTGACCTTATATTATTGGATATCATCCTCCATCTCTCTCATACCGCTTCCTATTCTATGGGCCCTTATATTGACCTTAATTTTTCTTATAAAATCTTAGCAAATATTAAAAAAAAAAAGGTAAATGTATTAATTACTATATTATATGATTAAATATAATATATATTTAATATATTTAGACTATTATTTAGTAATTTTTAAATAATTTTAATTAATAATTATTAAATAATATTAATATTTATTACAATATTTTATGTAATCAAATTATTCAATATATTTAAATGTTATTTCAACTATTGGTGGTGAATTATAATGGCCATAGTCAATATCAATTATTGAGGAAAACAAATTTTAGTTAGCGAAATGAACAGGTTAAGTAAGCCCCATGTATGCCACCTAAATAGTCAACGTTTAACTTGTTCCTTTCATTAATTGACAATGATCATTGACCGTCTTCATAGAAATTCAAATAATATTTAATAGTTTGATTATAATACATAATATTATATAATAATTATTAAATAATAACTTAAATATATTAAATATAATTTAAATAATATTTATTTATTTAACATATACTATATTTACAATAGTCTCATGGTGTGATGGTTAAATAGTTGTAATGTTGCTCTTGCCATGAAAGTTGGAATGTTATTGTTGAATATTTAAATTGGGGATGAGGTCCCCCTTTTATGACCTCACTAGTTCATAGCTCCATTTACACCTTCTTAAAAAAATAAAATATTTACTATATTTTTTATAACTTAAATAATATATTATGTAATAATAATTATATATTTAGTATTCTATATAAAAAATGATAATTATTATGTAAGGAAAAAATAATATTATTTAACTTATTTTTAATAATTATTTATAAAAAATAATTTATTATAATATTAAAATTATTATTGAATATTAATGATATATTTAATTAAATATATTATATAATACTAAATAATATATTATATACTATTAACAATATATAATATATTATTTATTATTAATAATTAATATTATTTAAATTATATTAATTTAAGATTAACAAAAATATATTATTAATTAAATAATATTAAATAATTATAAAAAATTATTAAATATACTTTAAATGTTACTTAATAATTATTAAATAGTTTAAGTATCTTATATATTAATGGGATGGTAGTGACAAGCAGTATTCTTAAGCTAGCGGATTAGAACAGTTCGCGCGTAATAAATTTATCACCAACGAAATTTACCAACACGAAAACGGAAACTTGAAAAAGCGAATGGGTTGGAGAGGCCCACATGAAACAACCACTAAGTCAAAGACTTAGTGTGTGATGTTTAACCTAGGCCAGTAAGTAGGGCACTGTCTATGCATGTGACAATTTGCACCTGCATAAACAGTGCCATCCGATGCATGTGCATGGGCCTCCCTCGTTTCTCTCGCCATCCGCGTGCAAACTTTGCCTTCCGTAATTTAGTTGTAGTCACCACTAAATAAGGAAGGCAGAATTAGGAAGACAGAATTATGGAAGACAGAGTTAGCACGTGGCGAGAGAAACGAGGGAGGCCCATGCACATGCATCGGGTGGCACTGTTTATGCAGGTGCAAATTGTCACCTGCATAGACAGTGCCCATAGACAGTGCCCTCTTGTAAGACCTATTTTAAGAACACAATTTTAACCGTTAGACTAACTCAATAAAAAATAATCTTTAAATAGGAAATGATTAAGTACAGAATATTTTAGTGTTTTGTATAAGGAGACAAAGACATTTATTTAGGGCAAGAAAGTTAACATTAGTAGTTTTACTTTCTATAAATATAAATAATTATATTAGTAACATGTGTAATGGGTATGTTGAAGAGTTGTGGAAAGTAAATTGGTGATTTTTGTTTTTTTACATAATCATGTAGTACATGAGATCAATTGATAGACCATAAAGAAAAAAGAGTTGTGAGAGTGATTAGACTTGACAAATAAGTGGTGGCTTTGGATTGAGTGTTCCTCCACTTACATTAACTTTATATATTATTTAATGCTTAAAATTTAGTCTCCTATGTTACAACATCCTAGGTATTTGAGCAAAAGATTTAAAAAATTATATAAAAATATTCTCTCTCTCACTTTCTTGACCTCTCTCGATTTCTCTCTCCCTCCTAAATCTCATCAAGTTATTTGGTGCAAGTGAAAGAGCACTAGCTACTCACAAGTTCACCTTGAGATTGTTTATTCATCTTAGTTTCCCTTGTGGCTCTTTTTTCTATATTTTCGTGGCTCTTGAAACTAACCCAAATAGACATATTCCTATAAACATCCATCTTTTTGCTAGAATTGTATTCTAATTTCCCTCATGAATTACAAGTGTTTCATTTTTCACCACTTTCCCTAAACATTCACGACAACACACTAAAATCACCTCAGAAATATTATCATAGGGGAAATAGATTGGAGCTTAGTTTCTTTATCTTTCTCTTCACCTCTCTTTGTTTCACTCTACTTATCGCTCCCTCTCTATATACATACATACATACATAATTACATATATAATAGTAAAAATGTGTTAATCTTGATGACTCACAAGTGCGTTGTTTGTCACCACTTTCGCTAAATACTAACCAAAACACATTGAAATCATCTTGGAAAGATAGTCATAGTAGATTTAGATTGGAGCTTAGCTATCATTTTATTTTCCTCATCCCCCTTTCTCTTCATCTCTCTCTCTCTCTATTGGTTCCCCTCTATCCCTCTACATCTCTCTTTCTCTCTCTATATATGCTTCATCCCTCTCTATCTCTCTAACACTTTGTCTCTCTATCTCTGTATTCATCTCTCTATCTCTCTCTCACTATAGTATAAGGAAAAATACCCAATATGCACCATCCAATATCCAATTTTTTTAATTGAAATTTCTATATAGCTAGATAAAAGAAATAGTACTATGCCATGAAAGTGGAATCAAATAGTTAATTTTTGATCATTAATGCTTAGAGGAAAATTATTGTATCAAAATTGTATCTAAATTAAAACTTTAAGAATATAAAGAAGAAAATAAACATAAGAGAAGAGACACCAATATTTATGAGAAAAACCCTTTTGAGTAAAAAGCCCCACACTCAAAAATGTCAAACCAATTTATCAATCTACAACAACAAACATATTACAATATACTTGTAGGCTCAAAGCCTTAACATGAAAATTTATATCTTTCTCCTCTAGAAGAAAAAAATAGAATAACTCTACATAAAGAATTCCTCAATTCTAAGATATGTCAAGCCATCAATATATAAACTTATGGAGGGTCAAAATACCACTAAAAGTCATTAGCATGGGCCCAAAAAAGGTCCAAAAATACCCACACCTAAACTTGACTCAAAATTCATCATTTATATCCTTTAGAATGATATTCTTTGGTGCACAATAAGTGAGTCAAGATTCTTGGTCCACTTTGTAACTCCCTATGATAAATCTTTAATGCATCATAATAATTTTTCATAGCATCTCACCTAAAATGGAACTTCATATCTTCTACAAATAAACATCTTGATGAATTCTTACAAGACACCATAAAATATTGTCATGTAGCAAAAAATGCCACCTCAAAAGTCTAATACCCCATTATGTTAGGGCATAAATATTGAATAAAATAAATAGAAAAATGTCCAAATATATCAAAGAAAAAATATAATATATAAATAATTCCAAGAACTTGCAAATATTGAAATACCTTAATTCTTAACATTCACCCACTTAACAAATATATTTTGGGTTCCCTAAGCATGGTGGGTCACGAGCGCAGGCACGGGCGGGAGAAAAAGGAGTTTGAAATTCAAAGCAAAGGAATCGAAATCGGAAGTGGAGCAGGATCAGAAAACTGACAGTCGAATCAGGAGCTGGAATCGAGTCAGAAGCAAGGAAAGGATGACTAGGATGATGTGGACTCCGGAGACAAAATACAGGTGGAACCCGGGGGAAAGGAAAATCTAGAGAATATCCCTGCTGCTTCTTCCACCAGTAAAAATGAGAAAGATGGAGGGGGAGTGGGGACCACAGGCGGTTCTGGAGGCAATCGCAAAACCTGGACCTCTCTATTCGGGGTAAAACCTAATGAAAAGTCTTCCTTCCCTCCAGTGCAAATTATCTCATCCCCTGCTCGAGGTAAGTTTGCTATTTCCATTCCAGATCGGATCATAGACCATAATATAGCCCTTATGGAACGAACTCTAGTTGGGAAGTTCATGGGCCCTAGACCAAATATTGAAGTGGTCAAGGAGTTTGTTAAAAATAAATGGAGAACCAGTGGGAAAGTCTCAGTTGCTGCTCTTCCAAAGGGTTTTTTTTCTTTTGAATTTACTTGCAAAGAGGACATCACAGTTGTAAGAGGCGGAGGTCCTTGGGTGATAGGGAAATCTTCCCTAGCTCTAAAGAAGTGGTCCTCCCACTTGGATCTATCAGACTCCATCTTTGAGAATGTTCTAGTCTGGGTTAGACTTCCAGGCTTGCCCCTGGAGTACTAGAGTGAAGACATCTTCCATGGTATTGCGAGCTCCTTTGGTGAGCTCCTTTCGATCGACACAATGACAGTTGCAAGAAAGAGATTGGTTTTTGCGAGGATATGTGTGGGAGTTCCTCAGGAAGCAGATTTACCATTATCGATTGAGATACAATCTAAACTGGGTTCCTGGGAACAGAATATAAAGTTTGAAACCATCCCATTTGCCTGTTTCAAGTGTAGGAAATCTGGTCATTGGGCAAAAAAATGCCCTTTAAATGCTACTACAAAGAAAGAAAAACCAGCTGAACCTAGAAAAAAGGAATGGAAAAAAAAAAAGATTGACTCAAGAGAAGAAAAGAAGGAAAATAAAGAGCAGGAATTGGAAAACATAGAAGCTGATATTTAGAAAAGCTCCTCAGAGATTGAGGTGGTCTTGGAGAATAAAGGTGAGAGCCCTATTGACCCTCTTAACTTGAATCTTGTTATAGTGTCTCCTTCAAAGGAAAGGGGTTCTAATGAGGGCACCCTAGCTAGAGAAGGAGATCGGAGCCTTTCTCCCTCCTTATCCCAAATGACAGTCACTCCTGATAAAAATGAAGAGATCCAAGGTCTGGAGGATATTCCTAGTGAGGGCATATCCTTGGTTCTGAAAATCCCTCTTCTGTCCCCGTCTTCTGATAATCTTCCCACTATGGGTGTAGAGCACCTGACGGATCCCAACTCCACTATTAGGGTTTTAGAAGCCATTGAAACACAAGATTACTCAGTTAATCTATCTAATAATGCCTTGGTTTGTCAAGAGAACAGTAACTTGGACACCTTACCTTGGGAACAATGAATACCAAATGAAAAGGATTGGGAATCCAGTAGAGAGACGGACAATCAAGATGAGACTGATAAAGAAGAGAATACATCAAAGAAGAATACTGAAAAAAATAAACAAGGGAAGACCCCAAGTGGCATTTCTACCAGATCTAGAGTTAAGGCAGATTGTGGAGTAGTAAAGAACTCAAGAGGGAAAAAGTCTTCGAAAAAGAAAAGAGAGTTGAATAGCTTCCAGGATATAGCGGATGGATCTCAGAAAACCATCCCAGAATGTCTTAACTCCCCTGGTATATAATGAAGATAATGTCCTGGAATATCAGGGGACTCAATAGCCCCCACAAGCAGGATGTTCTTCACAATTTTGTTAGAGATCACAAACCTGACATTCTTTTAATTCAGGAAACTAAAATGTCTAAGGAGAAAATTGAAAAGATGAAACTGTTTCAGTATTATAGTAACTAGGGAAACAACTCGAATGGCGCTTCAGGAGGCATTGTTACTTTCTAGAATAGCCACAACATCAAAGGTGACCCGATATTGGAAGGTAGGAATCACATAGTTACTAGATTCACACATATAAGAGATAACTTCAGCTGGATTCAAATGAACATATATGCTCCTAATGGAAAAGGAATGAGAAAATCTTTTTGGTTGGAACCGGCTGCCATTAGGAGGATTTTTGATAAAGAAGCTTGGATTGTCATAGAGGATTTTAACACATCCTTAATGAACGATGAAAACTTTGGGGGATCCCAAATTAATTTGGAGAGTAAATAGGATCTTCTGAATTTCATTGATAATCAAGGGCTAATTGATCTGGATCTTCATGGAGCCTCCTTCACCTGGTCCAATCGTAGAAAGGGGATGGATCTCATATAGGTCAGATTAGATAGATCTTTGATCTCCAATCATTGGTATTTTGATTACTATTGCTCCCTACAAGCTCTCACAAGAATTGGTTCTGATCATTCTCCTATCAGTTTCACTGCGGATCCAATAAAAAAGAAGAAGAATACTCCTTTCAGATTCGAAAAAATGTGGATATCTCATCCTGCTCTTAAAGAGGAAATAGGGAAATGGTGGAATATAAAAATTCAAGGAACTGCAATGTTCAGAATTGCTAAGAAATTAAGGGAAGTGAAATGTAATTTAAAAAAATGGAAAAAAGATTCTTTTGGGAACATCTTTAAGATTAAGGCCGATCTTCAGATGGATTTGGGAGAAATTCAATTTAAAATTCAAAAGGAGGGTTACTTGAATGATACTAAGGAAAAAGAGAATGAGCTCCTTACGAAGATGCACGACATTATTGGAAAGGAGGAGGAGTTCTGGAAACAAAGATCTAGAGCTCTTTAGCTGTCAGCTAGAGATAGAAACAACAGGTACTTCCATCTTTCGACTTCGAAACACAGAGCTGTTAACAAAATATCTCATATAGATGTGAATGGTACTAGGTATGAGGAGGAGGAGGATATTAGAAAGCAGGCGAGTTCCTTCTTTAAATATCTTCTATCGGCAAGTAATGAAATAAACCAAAATGAGCAGGATCAGCTTGTTGAGGCTATACCAAGAATTATCAACCAAGAAAACAACTCATTTATGACAGCTATCCCCACCAACGAGGAAGTCAAGCGGGCTATCTTTTCCTTTGATGGGAGTAAAGCTCTGGGTCCTGATGGTTTCCCTTTATTTTTCTTTCAATGGCTATGGGAGATTGTCAAAGAAGATGTGGTTAATGCTGTTAAGGAATTTTTTGGATCCAGATGTCTTTTAAAGGAATTAAATGCTACTTTCTTGGTTCTCATCCCCAAGAAACCTGGAGCTAACAACTTTGAGGATTTTAGGCCCATTAGTCTCTATAATTCTTTATATAAAATCATCTCTAAGGTCTTAACCTCTAGATTCTTAACTTTTCTGCTCTCCTTGATCTCTCCTCAATAGAATGGCTTTGTTCCTGGTAGACAAATCCTTGATTCTATTGTTATGATTCACGAGAACATTCATTCCCTTGCTGAGTCGAAGACAGAAGGTTTCTTATTGAAGCTTGATATCTCCAAAGCCTATGATAGAGTCGATTGGATTTTCCTATTTAAAATATTAAAGGCTTTTGGTTTTAATAATAGGGTTATCCAAATGGTGGAGCAACTTGTGTCCACTGTTTCCATATTGATTATGGTCAATGGATCCCCTACCTCTTTTTTTCAGAGTACCAGAGGTCTAAGGTAGGGAGATCCTATATCTCCTATTTTATTCACTATTATGGCTGAAAGTTTAGGTAGGAATCTAAAAATTTTGGTTGACCTTAAATTTATTTCTCATCTTAGGCCTTCCTCGGGCAACCTGGTGTGCTCCCATCAATAATTCGTTGATGACACTATGCTTATGGGTCAAGCTACTATGTCTGAAGGAAAATCTATAAAACATCTGCTTAACAAGTATGGGCGAGCTTCAGGACAGCTGATTAACAATAAAAAAAGTTCTTTGTTCTTCTTCAATACTTAGGTTCACAGACAGGCTAAAATTGCCAGAATTCTAGGTTGCAGGGTGGATTCCCTTCCTGCCACCTACCTTGGTCTTCCTTTAAGCATGAAACCTCCTGAGTCTTTCTGGCTCTCGTTGGTGGAAAGATTCAGCAAGAAGCTTGCGGGTTGGAAAGGAGCCCTGCTAAGTCAAGTTGGTAAGCTTCAGCTCCTCAAAGCTTCTCTCCAGAATCTTCCTATCTATGCCCTGAGTCTTTTTAAGATTCCTGCAAAATTTGTTGAAGCCATTGAAAAAATTCAAAAAAGATTTCTTTGGTTGGGGGTTGAGGAAAACAAAAGACTCCCCCTAATTGACTGGAATCTAGTTTGTAGACCTAAAAAGAATGGTGGACTTGGCTTAAGAAGAATCGAAACTGTCAATAAAATCCTCTTAGCTAAACAAATTTGGAGAATATTTTCTTCTACTGGGGAGTGGATTGATATTCTGGCTAGCAAATACTTAGAAAACAACTGCTCCTCCATTATTAAGAAGGACCCCCCCACCTTCTTCCCAGAGAGTCTATATGCTAGAACAATTTATTCAGTGGAAAAAAGATTGTGGAGGATGGTATTGGTTGGCAAGTGAGAAATGGTAATCGCACCAGATTCTGGGAGAACAGATGGCTTTTCAAGGAACCCATGATAAAAATCAACTCCTTCAGAGAATGGGCTGAGAATTGCAAGGCACGGTTTGGATCTTATGTGAAAGATTACAGAGTGAATGGTAATTGGGTGGACTTGTGCAGTGTCAGTCGGGCTTTGGCTCCCATTCAGGATTCGCTGATGGCTGTTAGACTTAGTTCTGAGCAGCTGGATGATCATGTGGTTTGGATTGATGAACCCTCTGGCAACTTTTCTATGTCTTCTGCTTTTGTCAGGATCACTTCTTCGCTAGATCATCCTCCCTTCTGGTCTAAAGCTTGGTTCAAACACCTGATACCTAAAATTAATATTTTTTTTTTGATCCTTCTCCAAAACAAGGTGCTAACAATTGACAACCTGTGTAAACGTGAATTTTAAATTCCAAATAGATGTTGTCTTTGTAAATTGGAGGCTGAATCTGTGCATCACTTATTCCTTCATTGCTCATTTGCTGCTTCTCTTTGGGAAAAATTCACCAGGTTATGGAACCTTCCTTGGGTTTTCCCTTTGTCCATTGAAGATCTCTTTTCCCAATGGAAAGCCCCGACAAGGAATCCTTTGCTCAGGTTTTTTTGGGATTTATCCTTTCCTCATATTTCTTGGGGCCTTTGGAAAGAACGCAACAACATAATTTTTAGGGGTGAAGAAGCCTCTGTGGATATTGTCTTTGACAAAATTGTCAGATACCTAAAGGAAAATTTCAATGTTGTGGCCTAGAAGGACAGGAAGACCATGAATACAGAGTATTCACACTATGATTCAATTGTTGCTAAGGAATGGAACATTAGTCTAAATTTGTCAAGTTCTGCTATGAAGGCCAAAAAGGACAGAGAGGGAGTCTGCTGGTCTTTTCCGCCAAATGGGTGGATCAAAGCAAACTTTGATGGCGCGGCTAAAGGAAATCCGGGGGCAGTGGGATGTGGAGGAGTTATAAGGGACCCCTATGGCAATTTCATCAAGGCGATTACCTCGTCTCTAGGCTCTCAAACTAATCATCTTGCGGAGGCAGCTGGTGCTAGGTTTGCTTGATCTTTTCTGCTGCATTCTGGACTACTTTCAGAGTGTTCTATTGCTGGTTCATCCAGTTGTTCAAGTCAGTCTTCAAAGTATTGTAATCTTTTTTCAAAGAATTAATCTCGTTAGTAACAAATACTTTGTATTCAGCAAAGAATTGGGCCAGCTTGGCCTGCAGGTCATGGAACATTTGCTTGTTCTCTTCATGATTCAGTTTATTCTGAATCGCTTCTTTCAGGACCTGTGCACGAGCATCTTTTACTAGAAGTGTTGCTTTCCTGGTACACAGGTTATTCCAGTTCTGCAACTTTTCATTTGCAGTTATATCAATGTTGACATCGCTGATACGTTGAGGCCAATATTGGATCCATTGGTCTTCTTTCTGATCATATTTGAAGTCCCTAAATGGAGGGAGGACTCCTTCATGAGTATGCATTCTTTGCATACCTCCTGAGATGATGACTAGAACATCGATCTCTTTATCTTCATCTTCTTCTGGTGCAGTAGGATACTGCATCATCCTACCACTCATCATGTTGCTGTGGTAGCCTAAACCTTCATCATTGGGTCCATACCTTTCGTGCTAGTAGTACTTGCAATTTTTACAAGTGATGACACCATATTCATCGGCTTCACAATTTGGGTGTGAGCAGACGAGCTTTGTCTTTGCTGGAGGTGTTGGTATGGTCTGTCCCTTTCTGGAGATTATTCTCCTTTTGGCGTTTAGTAACACATGACAGGTATAGTTAGGAAGATGGTTGATGGCCTTTTCACTCCACGACTTTCTACATTGAGTATCTTTTCCAAGATACCGTGGATCTATTGGACTGGGCTTGTAAGGTTGTTCCTGGTATAGCCCTTTGTCCTTACTGGATTCTTCAAAGGGGCTAGGTTCATGAAAATTGGTCCTAGATCCCATGAAGCTTATGGAACTAGAGGAACGTGACAGTGTTCCTATTCTGGGGTTGAATGTTTCATCATCATCATCAGAGAATTCCACATAGGCTTTGCCATCTTTTTCTCTGATCCGGGAGATCTGTTCCAAGGCCTTTGGCTGAGGTTTCTCAACTAGGCTCTTGTAGTTTACTACACAATTCTTTGGAATTTGAAGTTGAGTTAGTGGCACTATCTTGGGTGCCTTAAGCTTTATTAGCTGTTTATCTGTTCGGGTTTCCCAGATGACAGAATATTTTTCATTGTCGGGCAATGATCTGGGGTCTCTCATGACCGGAACAGTTGTATTAAAGAATCTTGCACCTATTAGGAAGTGCAAGGTATGAGGGACTGATCCCTTCTTCATATCTAAACCTGTTGTAAGAAATTGAAATTTCAACAGTTGGTTTAGATTTTCATCTCTGAGAGAGATAGAGAAATTGGGCACGGCGTCGAATTGGACGGGACCGTAGCCGACACAACCAGAGGCTCCTCCTAATAGCATATCTTCATATCTATTATGCCTAGCATCTAACAATGTACAGTAGGCAAAATATTTAATACCGACTCTATAGTGGGCTTCAATACCACTTAAAACATAACCTAAATGAATATACTGATATCCAGCTTTCAAGACGGAATCCTTCATTTTCTTAATCTGTTCATCAGTGAACAGTTGGATAAAGTCTTTTTTTTCTAAGGAGACAGGGATTTGTCTTTCAATTAGCTGACAGACCTTTTTAGACTTATACGACCATTTACTTAAGTCTACATAAACTTCTTCCCAAGGTTTCCCTTTTAATTGAAAATGAGATGTGGGTGGTGCTACATACATTCTTCCCGAAGAACTAGTTGATGAGCTAGCCTCATCTTCTCTATCATCATAAACAAAACGTCTTTCATAAAAATCAGTATTAAGATCTACAAGACTTACAGTTTCAGTGGGAGGTTGAAGATCCACTTGTTGCTGGTCACGCTGTGCTTCCATTTTGTCTTAGGAGCTGTGAAGCTGGCTACAAGTAGGCTGCGAGTCAGGTTACTCTGTTTACCCATGAGCACACGTCGATTTACGTCGCCTATCCGTCGGCTGTTACGACTTAAAGCTTAGTCCGATCGAGCAAAATGATGCAGCAAGAATCTAACGTAGCAAAGAACAGATACAGTTTCGTCGAGGTAGGTTGCGGCGCGTGAGTCTGACAAAGTCGGAGTTCGAACTAGATCCCTAATGTGCAAGAATAGCAGTGTTCATGATACCAGATTTTCCTTTAAGACTTAAACCCAAAAATATATGCATAGAGCGATGAGAGCAATAACACAGAGAGAACTTAATAAGAATAAGCACCATTGGCATTCATTTGATAATCCATCTTAGGCCATTTACAGTGAGTACAACTCACCCCAATACCATCGGGGAAGGGCAGACGGGACGAAGGAAAGGAGGGAAAGAAACTAAAAAAAAAAGGGTGAAAGGTCGGGGAAGAGGACGGAAAAACAGCCTAAACAGGGTTTAGGAGTTTAGCAATTTGGCTCTGATACCAAATTACCCTGATTGGAGTTTCCAAAGTGGAGGATCCAATTGCGGATGTTATTACACGCGGAATTTACAAAGTAATAACATAGGACTCAAACTTGCTAAAGAAGCTAAACTTAGACCTATGACTTCACTCGCTCTGATCTTGTGTTGAGATAGGCGTCTCTCAGGTCCTCTTATAGGAAGAGACTTTTTCCATGAGAGCAACACTTTTACCTACTTAGTTTAATAATTTTGAGTTCCGTCAAGGAATAAGTGACATGTGGACAGGAATCAATCCGTAGCACCGCCTTAGGGGTTAGTGCGTGAACGAGATATGATTCGACCGACAAAACTTTTCCGTATCCACATGCAAGTGGAGTTAGCTAGAAAAGTGGACCAACAAATGGATTAGGGACCCACTATCTGTGAGTGGAGACTTTACAACTAAAAGTCTTTATGGTGGTCCCAGTTTTAGTCACGAGACCGGTATCTTGTACATACACTTTCGGTAGTGCATTCACGGGTTTACAGAGTGAGTGTCCTTCTCACCTTTACTTTAATAAAGAAAAAGTAAAGTAAAAACTATGATGAACACACTTCATCATTAGTGCTCATAGTAATCCTCGGGGTCTTCACCAAGAAGGTCGGTGATCTGCTCATCAGTCAATTGAGGTTGATGTGTGGACCAATAAGGAGGGTCCATCTGATCCCACCAGCACAGGTATTCGAGTGTTAGCTGCCGCCATTGCCTTATTGTGCCACCTGGATTATTTAGATCAGGGATAAGGTGGCTGTCGGTAGAATGTCTTGTCCATAGCCATGTGGGGACGCACCGACTGATGATATGGGCTATGCGTTGGTACAAGGGTATATTGAGGTACACACCTTGGGGGCCATAGGTGTCGATAATGTACCGGTTGGCTGGATCCATTGGATCGGGATTGGAGAACCAAAGTCTGAACATATTTCCGTGGTAGTCGGTGGATGAATGTGGTCTAGATGTGGAAGGACCATGGAGGTACCCTCTCATTGTTAGTGGTAGGCTTTCTGTCACCCAATGGTAGGAAGATGTACCGACGGCGTATCGGGATGGTTCACGTGGTGCTTGCCAAGTGGTATCCCAAGGAGCTGGGATGAATTCCTCATGAACATCCTTTGGTAAAGGATCTCTGTACTGATGACTGTTTGGAAGGAAAGAAGGGGGCTAACATCGGATGAATCCTTCTTCCTGGAGTAATGCCTTGCAGTTGAGATAGTTATTGCGAGACCATTCTCTGGTTGTTACGAGGTTGTTCTCAAAGAGATTAGTGTAGTAATGGCGGGTCGAATATTCGAACGCCATCTTCACCTTTTTCGTGAAACTCTCTACTGAGGTAATCGGAAAGGTAGTTGTGCTTGCCCTTGATATTTTCGATCTCGTAATCAAACCCGGAGATAAATTCTGCCCACCTTAGTAGGCGATTACACTTGACTTTGTCCTTGGTGTCTGCGCGCAAGAATCCTTGAATGTGTTGGAGATCAGACTTGACAAGAAAACTTTTATCAGCAACAAACATCATGAAATGCTCAAATGCTTTAACTATTGCTAACACTTCCTTGTGAGTTGAATGGTAGTTGCATTCGGCTCCGGTGAAAGTGCCAGAGGCATATCGGACTGGTTCTTCAACTCCATTTTCATTTCATTCTAATAGAACAGCTCCCCAACATTCTTCTAATGCATCAGTCTGGATAATCTTGTATCCATTTCCTGGAAGTTGCAGTGTAGGCAGTTTCTTACAATGGTTTTTGATGCTATTTATGGCATCAAAATGCTTCTGCTCCCACTTTGGTTTGTCTTTTCGGAGCAAATGACAAAGGGCTCTGCGATCCTTTGCAACGTGTGGATAATGTGCAGTGATGTAGTTGATAAGGCCGAGAAATCTTCGCAGGGTATTCTCATTGTGGACCTTAACTGTAAAAATACGGGTTAATATATGATCCTGCACTTGCATGCGTCCTTCTTCTAATAACCTGACACCTAAGAAGATTATTTCTTTAACTAACATATGATATTTATCTAGATTTAAAATCAGACCATTGGTTTTACAGAGCTCATACAGAGTTTGCAGACTCCTTAGATGGCTTCTGACACATTTACTGAAAACCAAGATATCATCAATGTATACAATAATCTCTTTATGAAATTTATGGAAAACAGAATCCATAAATCCTTGGAAGATAGAAGGTGCAGTTTTGATTCCAAAGGGAAGAACTTTCCACTGGTAGAACCCTTGAGGGACGCTGAAAGCCGTCTTGTACCTGTTAGATGGATGAATACTAATCTGCCAGAAACCTTTCATTAAATCGAACTTAGAGTAAAACAAGGTTCCTTGAATGTTATGCCAAATGAAATCCTTGGAAAGCAGAGGATGCTGGTTTGATTCCAGACATTTGTTTAAGGGTTTGTAGTTAACTACTAACCTTCTTTCCTTGAGTGTTTTACCTTCTTCATCGGTTTTCGAACATACATGGCATGGCAGTTGTATGGTGAGGTACTTGGCTCGATCAGATCCATATCCAGTAGTTTCTGGATTTCCTGTTCACATAAGGATCTGTCATCCTTGTTCATTTGGAAGCAATTTGCTCGGCTTTTGGGCTCGATAAATTGTCCATCTTCATCTTTCTTCAGGGGAAGTTTGCAGACGAAGTTTTGTTGCATCTTTTTCAGGTCCTTACTGAAAAGATGTTCTTCATACAGTTTCCTTACCTCTGTGAGATCGCCTTCATGACTTTCGAGTTCTCAAGCAATCCAGGAATAGTTACCTTTCTTCTTCTTCTGGAAAATTTCAGGAACTGGAACATTTGGATGTTCCGTTGTTGAAGGAAGAAAGTCTCTGAGCAGAGGAAACTGGTTAGTTAAACCAAAACAAACATGGTTACGGTTAAACCTTATAGGACTCCATGAATGCATTGCTGGCATTCCTATTGCTACATCGCAATCAGGCAGCTCGGTGTGAATAAACCGGAGATGGTGTTCAGTACCATCTAGGAACTGGATTGGCACCCAAGCGCTCCAGAAAGAATATCCATCATGCCCTCCAAAGCTGATCTTAGTTTTGGTCGGCACCCATTGATTTGCAGGGAAACAATTATACCTGGCTATATTTAAATTTGCGCCAGTATCTAACAAGACCTTTAGATGATAGGGTTTAATCCCTTTATAATGAATAGTAAAGTCACTTACCGGACTTTCGTATCCCTTGGTCATATGGCTGAAGAATTGAACCTTCTCAGAGCCTGTAGGGCTAGAGATCTCAGAAAGAATGGCTTTTGCCATTTCAGGGGTGTACTTCTGCCTGATTGCTTCAAATTCTTCCTCAACATTGATTTCTTCAATGTGGACTCCAGAAGCTCTGGCGGCCATGTTGAGGGTTTCCCATGTTGGTGGCGCTCCTCTCCCGAAGTTTTGTCTCTGCTGATGATAGGCTTCAGCACAGGCTAAGGGAGTAAAGGAACTGAAGATATTCCGTGAACTACTACTGGGTTCACTCTTTTGACTGCTAGTATACAGATAGGAATCAAGAGCGGATTCCTCTTGCTTGGCAGCTTCTTGTTGGTCCTTGATTTCTTCTTGCTGCAATTTTTGCAATTCTTCTGTAGCTTCTTTCAAGACCTTTTGCAGGAGCAAGATCCGCTGGTGTCGCCAAGCTCTTCTACTTTGGGTAGAAGTTTCTCAGAGAGAGAAGATTTGAGTGTCTCTTTCAAGGCGCTCCATGTCATCTTGCCGAATCTCTTGCAGGCGTCGAGCTTTCTTTTCTTCATCGTGCTCGATCTGGGCCTTGGTCTGAAAAATTTGTTTTTCCAGATCATCAATCATTTGGTTACGATCCTTCCAGACATGGTAGCCATCTAAGCTTCCTCTTTCTTGAATGAGTTGGAGGAGGGCTTGCTTTTCGGCCTCCTATTCTTTGAGTATATCTTCTGGCTGAAGATATCTTCCTTTATGCTGCATCATGTTGCTCTTCAGGAAGTCAACCTCAAGATCCAACTCTTCTTCTAGTTCTGTTTCATCGGTGGCAGAACTTTCTTCTTCAGATTCTCCTGATGAGTGGAAGTGAATACAGTCTGAATCGGATTTAGATACTTCTTCATTGAAGAAGAAATATTCTTCTTCGGCTTCGCTTAAGATTTCCTGCATAAGATGAATCTTCTTCTTACCTTTGTCTTTCCCGCGATCTGGGCACTTATTTGCATAATGCAGGCCTTTACAAATGTAGCAGGTAGGCTTGTGACCTTTCTTGAAAGACTTTGCAAAAGTCTTTCTTTTCTTGAAGAACCCTTTACGTTTCTTCTTCTCAAGCTTTTGACAGCTTTCACAGACTGTTCGTTTCTCGAACTTCTTCTTTTTCTTTAATCGCGAGGTGCGATCTATTTGGTGAAGCTGGTTGACTGGGTCACATCCGTAGCCTTTTTTTTTCTGTGCAGTCTTCTGGACTGCAGTTCTGATTGCTGGTCTGACTGATCGTATGACTGTGCATTCTTCATCAGCATCTAGAATCTTTTTATTGAGATCATCTATGAATTCATAGAGCTCAATTATTGTGACTGCTCGACAACCTTTGTTGAGGTCTCGCAGTCGTTCTAGGAACTTGGTGTAGTATAGCTCACCAACTTGATCAAAAGATCTGAGAAATCCTTTTCCAAGTTCCTCACTCATGGCTTGACTAGAGAGGTTGAAGTTGGTGAACTGCTCTTTTTTATACTGAGTAAGGAAGGTTAGATCACAGCATCTATTCTTTACAAATTTATCTAATGCTTGTGCTTCTAAAGTTGAAGTGCTTCCTACAAAGAGCTTTAATAATTCTCTGGCAACAGTGGCCATACCTTGATTAATCAGGTCCGTTTTGTATGTCTGGGCAAGTTGGCCCCAGACCTTAGCGGATACACCAGTGAATCCGTTGAGAGCGGATTCGATGATCTCCGTTGGATCACGTTGCGGCGTGGCTGCACACTAGTTCTGGACCCATCCAGAAAGTGCTTCGATCATGGCTTTGTTCTTATGGGGCTCGGAAGTCTCCATTTACGACCATGGTGGAAGTAAGGTACCTTGGGATTTAAGATTTCCCAAGAACGGGTCTAGCTGTGCTGATCCGGTGGCCTTTGGAATTTTGGCCATGTTACTGGTCTTCTTTTCAAATGTGCCCGTGGCTGGATTAAAGACCTCATCTTTTGCAGTTCTGGAAAAGCTGAACTGCCTTCCTCGCTCTTCAATTTCTTGAGCGATGGTTTGACCTAGGGGCTGTCTTCTGGTGGCGGTCCTGGTTGTGCTCCCTTGACTACTTGCAGCTTGTGATCCAAGGGAACTGAACTGAAGATTGTCCAGTCTTTCAGCTAGCCGTTCTGTTTGGTCAGCAACTTGTTCTGTGGCATTTCTTAGGTCTTCCTGGATGTCACAGATCGGCTGAATCTTCATTATCTCATTCTCTGAGATGAGAACGTTGGTCACAATCTACTATAGTCGAGCTTCTGCTTCTGCAGCCTTGGTGGTCAGATATGCCAGGCTGGTACTATTTTCTTCTAGGGCTTGAAGGAGACTCCAAAAACATTATTGACTGCCTTTGTGGCAGGTCTACCCCCTCTTGGACCATCAACTCATGGATTGAGGAAGCCATATTGAACCTGGCTAAATTTGAAAAAGTTAAAATATCACACGCCTATAGAGAAGCCAATGTTGTTGCTGACTTTTTTGCTAATGAAGGAGTTAGGAGTAAAAAAGTGTGTACCTGGCTAATTATTAGCGATCTTAACTATAATGTTTGTGCCCTATTAAATTATGATAAATCACATGGAAAAGCGATGTGTTATCCCTTTAATGAGGACAGGTTGGATCTATCACATCACAATCATTAGAATGTATGGGACTGAGCCCGGTGGAGTAATCAGCAAGAGAACTCCGCACGCTTTGTGGGTTCTTAGATTTGGTGGGGCCAATTTTAGTAAAGCTTGTGTTTGGGCCTACTTCACTGTGCTGGTTGATATGGGAGGAGACAGAAAGAGAACTGAGCTGGATAGCTACGAAATTCACATGAAAAATGCCAAGGTTTGGAACAAGATTAAAAGCAGAGGGCTGATCCCTTTTCTGGAGAAGCTTCATGGCTCTAACTAGGAGGCTACAGATCTCTTTGCCAAAAATTGGAATGATGGTAATTTGACCTTGTTTGGTAGGAATGTGGAACTCAGTGAAAAACTTATTGCTGAGGTTACAGGATTATCCACTGAAGGGAAGAAATTCTTTAGGGATAGGGCTTTTCCTGATGAAGCAGTGATTAGATTTCCTAAAAAGGGCAAGGAAAGGCTAAGCATGGTTAAAATTGCTAAAAGCTACTTCGATGTTGACTCCATAAAGGCTATTTGGAGAAAGGTCCTACGGGTCATCATGGAGTACATAACGGTGGACGGGCGCTTCACAAAAGTCTACGGCTACCAATTTGCTCTTCTCAACCATTTCCGATACAAGGTAAGGGTCTCTATCCCCTATTATCTTTACTGCTCCTTGAAGAAAAGTTTGGAGGACAATAAGAAAAACCCTAAAAGATTCCCCATTCTGCATACGGGGTTAATAAGGTTGATTGTTGATCATCTCCATGTGCCCGCTTCTGCTATTCAGGAACCTAACCCTGATTCTGAGAGTGATGATACTGAGCCCAGTGGCTCGGAGTATTTGCCTAACCTTAGTCCGGTTAGAAATATCCCTAGCTTGCATGTTGTTCCTTCCAGGAATTCTGGAAAAACCTTTGTTGAGCTCGAGCCTGATAGACCCTCCCATAAGTTTAGCTCTTTTGACAAGAAAATCCAGGCCAAAAGCCTTGTTTCCTACTCTGAAGAGTCCTCTGAGTTAGAGGAGTCTGCTGCCAACAAAACTGAGCCTAACGCTGATCCTTTGCCAACTTTGAGAATACATGCCCTAATACTGGAAAAGAGCCCTCTCTGGATTATCTAAACCTTGCCAAAATTAACTCAGAGTCCCATTCCAAACTCTTGGAGTGGACTTTCTCTGAAATTAATGACCTGAAAATTAAAAACTGGGCCCTGCAAAGTAAGATTGAGGAAATGGGCGCTAAGATTGCTGAGATGGAAAAGAAAGAAGTGGAACATAGTAACAGAAATATTGAATTCAAAGCTGAGAATCTATGGAACACCATCAAAACAGTCATTGAGCATAACAACCGCATGGCAAGACACAATGCCATAATCATTAACGTTATGAATGAGAAGTTGGATAAAGCCCAGCAGGGGTCTTTAGTGGTGGATTTGGAGGACACTACAGATAAAAGCCAGGATACGAAAGCTGGCATTTCCAGAAGAACCAGAGCCAACCTGAAGCGCAAGGCCCCCCTTACTCCAAATATGATCCAAACTTTTAAAAAGGGGGTTAAGGATATGCAGAATCTAGAGGCGGAGACAGAGTCTATCCTCAAGACTCTGAATTAATGGCTGGGGTTCTCTCTATGCTTTCTCTACTATGCTTTTCTTTTTGACCTTCCTGGTTCTTTCTACTTTGTTGCTGCTGGTCTTTCCTCGGGCAGCTATTTTTTTGGTGGGACTTTAGTGTCCTCTCTTCTGCTTTGTAAACTTTGTAGTTTCGGGTCCTTGTAAAACCCGTTTTACCCTTTTATCAAAAACATTCACCCACTTGTTGAACACCTTCCAAGATCATATGGGAAACTCCAACCAATCTTTTACAAACCAAAGTTACAACTTGTAGACACCCTAATTCTGACATCACACCTTTGATTAATTGAAATTCAAAATTTTTATTAATCTTGGCCATCACCCTTTAGTTAATTAAATATCATATTATTTAATTAATTATTTCACCTCGTTCTATAATTAATTAAGTATTGTATTATTTAATTAATTATTTCATTTCATCCTAAAATTAATTAATTAAATATTATTAATTAATTAATTCATTCATCTCATCCTATAATTAATTAAATATCATATTATTTAATTGTTTTAGGTTTTGTATATTAGAGATAGTTTACAAAAATATATTACAATCAATGGAGCTACTGCCCCCTGAAGTCTTAGAGAGGATTACATTCCATTCTAGGAAAAAAAGTTATGTAGATCGATCTACAGATCAAAACACTACAAGAGTGATAGTTAGACTAAACTTAATTCCAAGCTCCTATAGCATTGTTACTAATTTTTTCTTTGTCAACATCATAGGCCCCAATAGGAGGAAAATTTTTATTAGGGTCCATGTTCATTGCAATAGGGGTATCAATGCCCATTTCTTTGGGATGGTCATCTTTTAAGTCTTTTGTTCTCATTTTCCTCTCTTGTAAATATTTTTTAGCTAGTCTATCTCCTATTGGTTCAATTTATTCCTCCCTTAAGGGAAGAACTATATTGATATAATATTAGATTTGTAAATAAGCATGACTCCTTCCTTTAGCAGGATCATGAAACAGTCCTTTGGGGTCTCCATAGTAGTTGATACCTACAACACATAATATTCAAGAAGGTGAGTTCACATTAAACTCAATAAAATGCCTTATTTTGGTCTGAAAAACATCTTCATTCCTCTTCTTCCAAAGAAACCACAAGACTTCATTAGAAAAAACAATCCAAAATGTATTCAAAGTTTCATCAAATCTTGCAACATAGCTAGCAAGAATCTCATGCCAAGAAAAACCGATGTCATCATTCCAATTCGCAGGGAGGACAAAAAACAAAGAACAAATAGAAATATAAAATTAACAGTCAATGAACATATGTTCAAAAGTCTCAAGCATAGAACAACATGCACAAAGTTTAGTAGGCAAACCATAATCATGCAAAACATGACCAACATCAAGATTTTCCAATATCAACATCCAAAAAAAAATGGTTTTCTTTGGTTCAACATTATTGTGCCAAAGATGTGCAAAGATTTTGTTCCATTTAGAAGTAGGCCAAGTCAAGTTCTAAGAAGTGTTTAACCATTCATAAACCTCTCCCAAGCCAACAAGCATTAGCTAGATATTCTTAACAAAAACTAACAAAAACTTAGAACCATCTACCTGTTTTATCCTGTCTAAAGCATTAGAATCCCACACTATAATCCTTGGGAACTAGTTTCCAAAATAATTAGATATCATTGTATATGTAATTTTCTAAGAAGGAGGTAGGCCATACATAGCACATAACTCCTCCCAAGAACCCAAGCAATCATTTATCAGCAAGTCCTAAAAATCATATATCCCCCAAGAATACCATTTTTTTTGTAGAATTATAGTAACGAAAAATGTATCCCTCTACATTTTCACACTTTTTTTGGCCCTCCCTATTAAATTGAACTTAATTTTGCCTTGATTTAGTGTTGTAATGTCTCTAACACATCCACTTTAGGTCTTGGGCCCTTGTAAACTAAATGGACTTAGTTTTTCCTTTTTTAGGGTGTTGTAAAGTGTATCCTAACACTTTTACACTGTATAGGAGCGAATTTTCACCCCTTGTGTAAATTCCCCTTTTGCATACCTTCACCTTAGAAAATCAAATCTGAAGGTGAAATTCCACATCACCCACTTGCCTTCCATCCACTTGGTGCATGTTTTGTGTGTCAATGGGGGGAATTTTTGTCAGGGAAATAAGCACGGTGTGCAAACATTTGCATGATGTGATGCCATCCCTAATAGATTCCTGCCCATGAGTTTGTAGGGATGTTACAC
This sequence comes from Sequoiadendron giganteum, assembly GCA_007115665.2. Taxonomy (NCBI): domain Eukaryota; kingdom Viridiplantae; phylum Streptophyta; class Pinopsida; order Cupressales; family Cupressaceae; genus Sequoiadendron; species Sequoiadendron giganteum. The sequence continues at coordinate 43,716,032 of CM021100.1, forward strand.
TCCTTATTGGGGATGATTTGTAATACCTTTGTGCGACCAACCTACCCGAAAATGGTTCATTTTGGCATTCAAAGGCATTCATTTCACAATCACTTGAACTTCCTTCACTCTCATTCCATCTCTCAAGCAATTCTCATTCAATCTCTTCAGCATTCTAGCATTCCATTTTCACAACTCCATTGAGCATTGTAGTAGCTTGTAACTCCATCAACTTTACTTTTTTATATGCGATGCTACCATAGAAGTTGTGATCTTGGAGTCTTGCGAGACCTCCCCTCATCATTGTTGCAACTATGTTGACTTTTCGAAGTTTGTTTCTTCCATTCTCCCTTCATTGGCTTTGAGAGCCTTTGGGTGGAGGTGGTAACGCTTCACTTCTTCTTCTATGATTTGATAGAGTAGCTATTTCCTTTTGTAGTGTTTAGTGCATTTCTTTCTTTATCATACTTTCTACTCTGTTTCTTTTCTGGTTGTCCATGGAGGTGGAAACACCAAAGAAGGGGTTGGGTATGTGCAGGATCATCATGGAGAAAAAGCCCTTAAGTGACAATAAAATTCAGAAAAATCAGAGTTAGGAAACTTGACATAAAAATTTGAATAAGTTATCTATATTATTTCAAAAATATGTAAGAATAGCATTTGTAGAAAATTGAATGTAGTTTCTAAACTACTAGGTTTATTTAAAAATAAATAAAATCTATTTGGTAAAAATTTTAAATTTCAGCTTAGTAGTACTTAAATTTCAGGGAAAAAATAAGAAGTAGGTGTCTGTCTGACCACCCTAACCACAATAAAATGATAAAAAAAAATATAGAATATTTTAGATATAAGTAGAGGACTCATGTCTCGATGTGATGCATATTTTTTTGTAATTTTTTCCAGGTAAATAATTAATTATGAATTTTTTATTACAACTTTTAAAAAATATAAAAAATTGTATGTCTAACCACCTTAACTTGGTCAAAAATTCATGAAATTCAATTTTATATTTTTAATCCTATATTATGTGAAGCATAGAATGTGATGCATGTTTCAGATTCAAAAAATGTGATACCATTTGAAAGCTATAGATGTTTTCAATCAACCTATCAATCAAGACTTTAGTCGTAATTCAAATAGAAAATGAATAATAATTATTTATTAAATTCAAAGTAAAGAATAATTTATATTGGTGGAAATTTGATAATCTCCCTTAAAAACCTTTTTCATTTCATCAATTTTGGGTAAGAAAAAATTCGCCAGCCACATGGTCCATCATATCACTTACATATCGCCACTTTTTGGCCCATCATGATCCTAAACATACTCGATTTGATTGAAGCAAACCCCTATATAGCCCCAACAATTTTCTATTCTTGCTTGTGTGTAGGTGAACGTGTGCGTGGAGCTTCCTAGAAAACTAGCGCTTCAGTGAATTAATATTTGTCACCCTAGTTTTCATCTACTTATTTTATCATTTTTCCATTTACTTTTCATACTTTATTATTCTATTTATTTCATTAAAATCAGTTAGCTAAGCTGTCAGTAGGCTTCTGGTAGTTTTCTTACTATACTTTACATTTTCTGGCCGTACGGACACCAACGGGTTAGAGAGAGGCCAACACACCACACTGTCATCCTAGACCCACATTACCATCCTCAGATAGAGAGTTGTTTGAAGTGTAGTTCAGACTCTAAAAACTAGCTTGTCTAGCCCTAATCAGATATTCGGGTCTGTAGAGTGACTTAAGCACTTCATAGTGCTCTTTGTTCTTGATCACCATCCTAAAACATCCTTTAGAGTGAGGTAAGTTAGGTAAGCCCTCCACTGTTAGCTCTCCATGACCTAGAGCGTTGACATGGTTGGTACCCCTCGCTTACATTTTTGGTGAGCCTAACATGAACCATTTTTGTTCCATTTAGCAGTGTTGAAGGGTCCTTTCCTCATGTCCTAGGGGTGATGTAGATGTGAGTGTTGTAAGGAGTTTCACCTTATAACCCAACCTACAACCCCTAGTAGGCGTAGTTGGAGGGTTCTGTAAGCATTGCATAATGAATCCTTAGTTGGGTCACTGTCCAATTCCAAACCTTTTGGGGCTTTGTGAGAGTATTTTTTAGTGTATGTGATGGCCTCCTTCTTGCATCTTCCTATCCCCTCTCTATAGCCTGCGAGTGGTGGTCGTGGTATAACCTTCACCTCGCAAGACCTATCAATGGGTTTTAATAGAGAGCCATCTCCTCTTTACATCCCCGTGCGAATCAACATAAACACTGTGATAGGTGTTCTTGTTGACCCAACGTGACAGGTGAATGTGATTACCGAGGATATTATGTTAATCAACTTCCTGCATAAAGATGGGTACGACACACCTGAAAGCACAATCTATATGCATAACAAAAAAATTGTACCTCTCCTTGGTAGCATCACCTTGTCGGTCCTTTTTGGACCTAAGTTAGTTAATATGCTTTTTGACATAATCTCAAGGTCTGAACTCTTTAGAGTGAAGTTGGGTATCCCCTGGTTAGTAGCTATGAATGTAGTTCCCTCGATTGTACATAAATGTTTGAAGTTTATTCATGAGGGTTCATTGCATGTGATTGTAGGCATGTAAAATATACATGCACCTAATCTGGAATCACTAATTTCATTTAGTCCTTAATTATCCTTCTTCAAACCATTTTAATCAAATAATCTTTATCTAATTAAAATTCATCATCTTTCTTCTTTTAATTAAATCAATCTTTATTAGATAAATCAACTTTATCTAATTAAATATATGATTCTATTTAATTAAATCATATTCTTCTCTGTAATTAAATAAATCAATTTTATTTAATTAATCTCCTAAAGTTCCTTCATTTAATTGAATAAATCCAAATATTTAATTAAATCTCTAATGTTCTTTATCTTCTCATTTAATTTAAATAAATCCAAATATTTAAGTTGAATGTCACAATCAACTAACCTCCATTAAAATTAATCAAATCATGATTAAAACTAATTTTAATCCATGTCACATCCTCTAGATAATTAATGCAACTTGCACAATAAATCATTAATTTTGATTTATTAAATCTCTATTTTCCCTCACAAGGCATATTTTCAAGGAATATTCCTTCATCAACTCCATTTGTTTGACTTTCTTGTCCAAACAAATTTCCCCCCAAATCTCTCAACCATATGCATTTAATGCTATTTTTCAAATTTCATACTCACCTAATAAAAATTTATCATGTACAATGACCAAAATGTGCTCACCCTTCATCCTCTCACATTTTGACAAGTGGCATGTGGCCATTGGTTGAGGATTAGTCCCACATTCAACCATTTTTCCTCTTCTTTTCTCAATCTCATCTATAAATAAGAGGCTTTTCTTCTCATTTTGGACACAGCTTGATACACATTCATCTTGCACTTCATCTTGATCATTATCTTGCATCTTTTTCATCATATCACAAGGTGATCCCACAAAGTTGGTTTACAATTTCTAGGAGATTCTAATTTTTTCTGAAATCACATATTTTTAGAAAATATAATGATTTAAGACTTAAAATTTTCCATTTTAAGGATTTCAATTGAAGAGGGTTTGATCAAACCACCTTAGATCAAAGCCCCTTGGATAGAACCCCGCTAGTTTTAAACCATACCTACAATAGAGTCTCCTTTACACCTATCAAAATGCTGATAAAAAATCACTTTTAATTTATATTTTGGGGGATCAAATGAATTCATTTAAAATTTATTGGAAATGATCATGGTAGTTTTCGAAACAAGCTATCCAATGCATATAATTTTAATATGTTTTAGTTTTATTATGTATTTGTTTTTTAGTTTTATTAAACATAGGTTTTTCACAAAAAATGAAGCTCTTTGTTCTGCACATGTGGAAAAATAGCATATTATCAAAATAAAATTTTAAAAAATATGTTCAAACTGGGTATTGATGTATTTGATTCATTAAAAAAATAAAATTGAATTTTGATACATATAGAAAAAGTTATGTTGTATACAGTCCCCCTATGTTTCAGTTATAATTTGTTTGACTTCAAAACTTTATTAAGGAAAAAATATGTAATAGAACAATATGAAACCAAATGAAAGTGCTAGATATCGTAGTTACAAATCTAAATTCGAAAAAATTATAATTTTATCCTTCATACAAAAAAATTGATGTAAACGGTGAGCGTCACTCCTTAAAAATGTTGTTTTTAAAAAAAAAAGCTAGTTTTCGAAGGAGATGGAAAAAGAAGTGAAATCTAATTCCAAAATTTTTGAAAAAAATATATTTAGAATTTATAGACAAAACATAACAAATCACTAGTTTGTATCATCTTCAAATTCCTCACGGTTTAGCCACTATAGGAGCTCAAAAGTGAAGATTTAGTTAAAAAAAACTAGTTCAGTGTCCAGTTTGCCCAAAAATTATAAACCAGTATTGTGGGATCACCCCACATAGCATCTTCAAGGCATTTCATCCATCATCCAAGAGCTTATCAAGGGTTGGAAAAGGGCTAATTTTCATATCAAAGTAGCACCAATCCACTATGAGATAGGTTTGAACATACTTCACATGCTTTGAATTAGTCTCTTTGGTATTTTAGTGTTTTTTTTGCATTATTTAGTATGATTCAATATTTCATAGAGATGCTAGTTTTACTTGCTTTAAATGGACTAACAATACTAATGTGGTTCATTGTTTGAATTTTTTGAAAATTAGTGTCTAAAAACTGGCACTAGAAGGAGGGCAGTTATGTTGGTCTGAGTGTATTTTTGAGCAATCTACAACCAGTCCTTGGTTTATTTTATGGCTTCTTTTTTTTTTTTTAGGAGTCGGTGAATAGGAGTTGATAAGAGGTTATCGTTGTAGCACATTCATATATAAATCTAAAAATAATCATTATCAGTCTGAAATATATACTATATGTGTGTTGTCTTTGCTGCCATAAATAAACTTCAAGTTTTAGGTGCTACGCTCATTGTGTGTTGTTTAATTCTGATTAAAATGCATTTGATAGGAAGGTGAAATCTCTATAAACTTTGGGCATATTCATTCTTACTCTGTCTGTCGTGGCATCTTTCTTGAGGCAGGCCTTTTCTTTTTTCTTTCTTTCCATTGCCCCATTTATTCAATCATCTATCATTCAAATTGTTTACGAGTCATTAAATGAGAGGTCAGTAGAATGTCAAATCTCATCTGTATAATAGCGAACCATGACCGCTGTAATCATGGAACCTACAAACGACATTAAGCAGCTTGACTTTGCTTGGATGGTGATATTTTCTATCGAAGTCTCATAGCCCATTCACTTTATTACAGGAAAATAAAATTGGTTTAGTGCATGTAGAAGTTTATATGTGCTTTCAGCACAATTTGTTCACCGGAACGATCAAGGTGATATCACTTCAAATTTTCATTAATATTGCAGGAATAGGGAAACATATTAAAGGTTATTTCATAATAATAAATATCAATGACATGAATCCTTTATGCTTGTTTGTCTTTTGGGTGACGTTTCCATTGATTTGTTAAAGCCCATTCACTACATTTTGGCACAGTTATTCATGGAAATCAGTCATATGAATGATACATAAGACTCTTGTTTTTACATTGTTTAATGTTTCTATTAACTTTGATAGTTCTTAGGATTATTGGCATTGATTCTGAAGATCCCCCCTCTTCTAAGATGGTTAATCAAATTGTTTTTGGTCATGACAATATAGACTAAAGTGTGAAACCAAAATTTTTGACCCATGTAGTGATGATAAGGATGAAGCCTAGTTGAAGCATAGAAGAAAAGGCTAGAACTCTGATGCAATATTCATCTGCCCAACTCGCTGCATCGACTGTCAAAGATGATATATTAACTGGAGATTTGAAGCTTGACTTTCATCGTGCAACATCACCAGTCAAGCTCATCCCTGCCTAGGATACTCGATTGCCACGTGCAGGCTCTCTTGCCGTCTGAGAATGATCTCGGTATAAGACACACCTCAGGATAGAGATCATGCACTCCTAAGATCACATTGAACAAAAAGACAATATACAATGGGATGTTGGTAGAGATAGTGATGCATAGATAAGTAATGTTGATTTCTTTTCTTTTTGCATTAAGTAACACGTGAAATTCCATTTCTGACCTACTTTGGGAAATTCAAAGAAAAGAAGTGGTAGTTTTATGGTATTTAATTTGCAATTGTGTTCATACAGGTATGATCGAAAGCTTTGTTTCTTCTCTGATAATTATTGAATGGGTCATTAATGTTGTCTATCACTTTTACATGCCTGTGGTTGTTGGTATCTTTGTAGGACAAGGGATGAAATTCGTTCTGGTTAGACATGTTATGATTATCCCTTGGGATTGATATTTATCTTTTCATATTTTTAGTTTTCATTGGTGCAATTTAGCATGCTATTATTGTTGTATGTCATATTTCTTTAAATGACTTGAGCCGTGTGGCATTCAAAGGGCGATTTTTTGTCTGACAAGTGTGGAAAATACTCAATCTCATTCTGACCTCAAACTCCAGCTCATTCACTTGTTTTGTGATAGAAAATACCCAATCCCATCCTAGTGTTAAAGCTCCATTTGATAATTGAGCCTCCAAGAGCATCGTCCAAGCTCCAATTTGGTCCTATATGCCTCACATCCCCTTTTATCATTACTGCAATGCTTGGAATAGAGAAAGGTCAAATCTTCAAACAATGCCATCAAAACTAGCATCAAATTTGAGGTTGCAGATAGGCATCCCCTTCTTTGTGATAACGTTGTCTTAAATTATCACTGTCAGTAAATGAGTTGCACGTTTGAAGAAATATTTTTTGTATACTCAAGTATCGTTGCATGTCGTAGCTTGCTTATAAACAGAATACTCACGCACTTTCAATCCTAGGCTTGCTCATTTATCTTACACATGTACGTTGTCTGTGGTATTGAAAGAATGAGAGAGGTTGTCTTCTATGTGTTTCTAGAGATTGTGAAGTAGGTTGCTTGATAAGATAGGGCAAATAAAAATGTCTTTAGATGGGACTGTCATCAATTCATACTTCTTTATTGATTATATTAATGGAAGTAGATAATTTTCCTCATCATCTGTCATAATTTATGTAACAACAAAGATTCTTCATCCACCTCCCTACTCTCTATCTAAGACTAGTTGCCTATTGACATCTATCAAAATCGGGAGATCAAGGGTAGCTTCCACATAAAACAAGTCACAACGTCCTACTAGTTAGTAAATTAATGAATGATGTTAAGGAGAAGTTCAATATTTATTAAGGCAGGAATAAAAGCTAAAATAATCGAGAGTATAAAGTGCATGATCCCTAGGATTCTCTATATGCTTATTGTTATAGGTTCTTTTGAAGAATTTGTAGCCTAGCCTATGTTCGGTAGCTAGTAAGTTCCCATCAGCTAGCTGGTGGTAGTGAGAAGTATGGGATATGTCAGGGGTTTGGGAGGAGTAAAAAGAGGCATTGGGAGATTAGGTGTCTTTGTTCATTAGCCATTTATTAAATTCATTAATTGATGCCTTTCCCTATATGTAATATTGTTGTTCTCAATAATTAATTGGCTACAAAGAGTGGTAAACAAGGAATTTTGTATTCACATCTTTTATGCGTATAATGTTTGTTGCCATTAAATCCATTAATCATTGCTCAAAGATTAAAAATATTTTGTCTAAAGGATCCAATTATTGTTGAAAGATGAAATCATAGATTTTTGAAATTGAATTGTTAGCAAGAGAGACTTTGAGCTTTTGTTAGTAAACTATCTATTTATGGTTAATATTTTCTTTAAAATCTTTGAAAAACAAGATTCTTATCAATGCTACAATTATTAGTTCAAAATCATTAGTCTTTTTCACTTGAAATCGTTCTATTGTCTGAAGTTAATGCTTAGAACATTTTTTATTACATAACTTTATCCTCACATGATTTGTTTTTTTTTAATTTCATAGGAGGGGAAGGAAGGATTTCATTTGCACACCTTGCAATGTTGAAGAATAATAAACAATTTGTGAAGAATATTTGAATTGAAGAATTGAGCATTAAATTTGAACATGAAAAATCATTTCTTAATGCTTATTGTAAGAAGCTTGAAGCATCCATTTTCTGTTTTAGGCCAACTCACTTTTTTTGGGGGTTTAAAATTAACCATTGATTTGACATTTTCAAGTTGGTTAAAATTGAACCTCAGAAACATACTAGTTTTTATTTGGTTTAAAAATGAACAAAAAAACATCACACTTCATCTTGGTGCTATAAAATGAATACATCACTACTTTGACGTCTAAAATGAATGTGTTTTTCATGTTTTGTAATCTCTTTTATAAAGTACTATCATTTAAAAGGTGTATGCACTTCTCTCGCGCTTTGCGGAGATCTTGAGAATCAAGATCTTTTTGGTGATATAAAGTTGTATAAGTTATTGCCTCCACACTTCAATTTGGGATTCCTAAAAATTGAACAAAATCTTGTGAGTGTGAGTGGGGTACATCACGAGTGTTCTCTCTTTGTTTCTCAACAAATATCAATCGAACTATGGATTTACTTGCTCACTTTTATTTATCTATAGAGGGCCTACCTGGTGGGAAAAAGTAATCACCCTAGGGAACAACCGAACCGGTAACAAGCTAAAGCCAAGTGAATTCCAATTGGTATACAAATGTGGGTAGTCGAGAAAATTTTGAGTATCATGAGGATGATTTCGACAAGAAGGGCAGAAATGGTGTCTTGCGACATGGATGGTCCCCCACGAACAAAATATCTGCATTAAAACCCCTTGCTTAGAAAGACCAAAATCCTTAACTGTTTGTTGGTGCAAGAACGGTCATTCTAAAGCCACCCCACATTCTTACAAATTTTAGTAGAGATGAAAATTATGCCATGCGAGATTCATGGGTACTGATGCTTGGCTAACCTGAGAAGCGAGTGCACTATAAGGGGGAGCCTATGTGGTCAAGCATCTAATCATCCGCTAATAGTAAGCGTAGATGGATTCTTCCAAGTGGGAACCCAAAAAATATTGTCTCTTCATCCTAGGATTGTGTGTATTATTGGAATCAAAAACACTTTGCTTGGGTCTCAAAACATTTGAAAACAAACAATCATGAAATTCTTCAAAATTTCAAACCCTTTAGGGAAGCAAATACCTTTGATGAGTTCAAGTGCTCATGCTAGCCCTAGGGATTTCATCCTTAGAGGCTTCTAAGTATTTGGACTTAATCACAATTTTCTCTCCATAAAGTCAACATAGGAAACTATGCCCTTCAATCCTTGATTTCCACATAATAGACATTGTGGAATGAAAAGGAATTGAGACAGAAATTTAGTTTGAAAAACTAAGCAAGAAGTGGATGTGGTAAAAACAATTCATTAATCAAGATTAACTCCAATTGAACCCCACACAGTGCTTGGTATATTTTGGTCATATGCAAACATTCGTCTTTTGGTTTGAACTACTCTTAGAGAAAAGCATGTTCTTCACTACCTTGGTCCTGTAAACAAAGTCTTCTTAGGTTCATCTAAGATCAAATCAAACACTTCATCCATTCAAAAAATTTATCATCCCATCCCATCAAAAATGTTTTAGAGCTTTGGAAACATCATTATCTAGACTTGGGTACATCATTAAACCAAATCAAAATCATCTGTTTAGTTAGGTGTATGTGGATGAATCCTTCCTCACACACTTAGTTAAATTATCACCCTTTTGAATGAGTTCATCCTAAGGTCACATCCAAAATATTGGGATCTACAAATTCATTATCCAAATGAATCAATCAAAATCAAATCCTAAAGTATAGCATTGATCCAAAATTCCTAAAAGTTCAAACACCCATATCACTCACCCTTTCATATTTCAAAATTGGTCCTAAACACCTTAGAGGTTCACTTTTGCAACAAGGTTGAAACAAAAGAATAACATGGAATATAAATTTGATTCATACATCATGAGTAATCCAGGTCAACCAAACTATCCAAGTCTCGCAATGCCAATTGATTATCAAAACTCACATTTATGCAATCCATACATGGCATCATTATCTCCTCCAAACCTCAATGATACAAATGTGAGTTTTCCCAATCTGAATTTTGGAACACCTTTTCCTATGGTAGATTTAAATCAAAGTCAAAACTTACAAATTTTTCAACCAAACAATTAAAGGCATGAGTCTTCCAAACAACATTATACCACCAAATCCATACATGCCAAATGCGACTGTACCATATCCAAGCTTACCAAACATAAACATATCAAATCCATACTTGGTAAACTTTGGGATGGATATGTTTGCAAATCGCACCAATGTTATTCAAAATCTAGGAAATATGTTGACAACCCCATGTATTGATCCAATTCAAGGTAACCCCATGCAAAATCAAAGTTACCTAAATCCAAGCAATGTGTTTCCCAATCACAACAATGTTCAATATCAACCAATAATGACAAATATAAAAATCATACCAAATCATAACATTGTTCAAGATCAATCCATCCATTATTCCATGTGAACACCAAAAGCATACATGCCAAATATGCTTTCTCAACAACCAAGTCAATGATATCGAGAATTTCAAGGTCAAATCTTGAGAAACAAAATTGCTACACTCAAAAAACTCATTGATTCATATCACCAAGAGACATCTCCACAAAAAAATCAATACACTCTTCCATTGGTTGAACCATGTCATCAAAGCATTGAGTTATCTCCACAACCATATCAAGAAAAATATCTCAAATATCAATAGGTTGGGTATCAACAACATAAAAAAAAAGTCAATCACCTCATCTCGAAGATCAATCATCACATCTCAAAGATCAATCACAACTACCCATCAATGAGCACATTGAAGATGTTTCCATCTCCTCCAACGATCAAATCAACATATATCAAAACCCACCAATGATACCCAACAATGCTCTAATTCAAGAAATGTTAACATCATTTGATCTTATGGTTGAAAAAATTGGCAATCTCTCCACCATAACTGTTGAAAACAATGATAAATATATATTCATCAATGAGTACCTTGAAGATGTTTTCACCTCATCTGATGATCAAATCAACATATATCAAGAGCCATTTTTTAGTCATGATCAGAACCCCTCCTACAATGATCTATTTCAAAATGTATTGATGTTATTTGATCCTATTAACATAATCAAAGATCCATCCACCAATGATCATGTTGACAATGTCTCTACATCACCTAATGAGTTAGAGGACTTATCTCAAGAACTTATTCCAAAGAAAGATCAACATCTATCACCTAGGTCTGGCAATGGTCCTTCCCAAGACATATTGACATACTTTGACCTCATGGATACAAGTACTAAAGGGATCCTCAACTCAACACTTGACCCAATTCCACTCAAAGATCAACAAGATATTGAGCCACTACCCATGCCTAAGGACAATGTCCAAGAACCCTTGGTAAGAAATCCATCCTTTGAAATTGACCCATGTCAAGAACTTCATCCACGGTATGTTGAAAGCAATTCCAAAATTAATCAAGATCAAAAAAGTTAATCTCCAAGATACTACAATGATCTAATAGCCACTCTCCTATCTATACAATATGTCACAAAAGATGATCATATCCATATGGCACATACTCCTCCATCTACCTATAAAATTATTTCTTTGTATGGACACATAGATGATCTTCATTCAAAACAAGAGTATCATACTCTTGATATCATTACCAAGGAACAAGAGTCTCCTACTCTTAACATTTGTACACATGATCAAGATATAGAAAAATCTAGAGACATACCAAAAATAGATCATGAAGAAGGCTTGTACAGAAGTTATGAATCAGAAACATCCCGTGGAGACCTAGCATAAATAGATCATGAAGAAGGCTTCTACAGAAGTTGTGAATCAAAAACATCATGTGAACACATATCAAGAATGAATCATGAGGAATAATTTTATAGTGAATCATTAACATCGCTTGAAGAAGCATTAAAATCTGATATTTCACAAGATCAAGCTCAAGATATCAATCAGGAAGTCATCCCACATATGGAGGATCCTATCACTTATGAAGTTTGATCACTTACATGTTTTAGGGCAAGTTGTTTTTATCAATGAAGAAACTATTATCTTTGAAGATCCACGATAGAGTAGAGAAGGATTAGTACCTTTTTCCCAAGGTAAATTGCATCCTATTGCAAATAAAATGTTTCAATACATGAATTATCAAGGTAGAGGATTAGGCCTACATGAACAGGGTATCCTAGAACCAATCCAGATTATTGTCAATCCTAAGCATCAAGGTCTTGGTTATTCAATAATTAAGGGATCTAAGCATATCAATGATACTTCCACAAAACTGGGGCAACTTCATCTCAAGAAAATGTCAACATAGGGAGCAACAGAATCCTTATGATGAAACCAATGTCAATACTACAACTTGCCATCTCACAAATCTTTATCCACCCATCACCCCATCCACAAATTGGGACCAACATCAAAAGAAAGTTTTGAATCAAAGCATGAAGAATGCCATCAAATAAAAATAAGTACTAAAGAATGAAGGACAAATCAAATACACATGGATACCAAAGATAATGAATAAAGATTATCCCTATCAAAATCCATCAGTCAAAGAGACTATGGGGAAAAATAAAAAAGGGAAAAATCAAGCTTCCAAAGTGACGTACAAAGTATATCAAGCAGTTGGTCCTAATTCCATGCATACTTCCATATCCATCCATCATTGCTCATCTTCCCAAGCTTGGAAAGTCAAAGGTTCCAAATTGTCAACCAATCTATATTTTATTCCTAAACACACACATCCATCCATTCCTCCATGCATGATATCCAATTCTCACATTGACCATGTGTTGGAAACAACCTTTGATCATGAGGATTTAGAAGGCACTCTATCATGATGTGTGCATAAAGACAAAGTTAACTCTTGTATCAATAAAGTATATCAGGAATCTCAAAAGTTGCATTCAAGTGCACATATCTTGGCAAAGTGATTTTTCAAGCAGGATATCGATGGCACATTATGATAGAAGTGAACCACCAAAAATGATGAAGGGGAAAGATGATTCCCCCAATTAGCCTCTATGGTTTTTCACCCTAGAAGTTAACTATGGGAGAATGTCTCTCTTTCACACCTTTTCATCCTAGGGTTCATTCAAAGAGGAAGGGGTTGTGATATTGTGTGTAATGTGTGGTTGAATGTTGGAAATGAAATAGTACTAAACTAACTAAAAAAAAGGTGTAAACATAACAATGTAATTCTAAACTATATACAATGTAAAGAAAATAACCTAAATGCTTAAAAACAGAAAGGAAACGGGAAAGATATAAAATTGTGCACCTATAAATAGAAACTTGTAGATGAAAGGCCCTATAATCCTCTGGAAAATGTTTGAAATCTTCATAGGGACATTCCCACCAAGTTGGGCGACCTAGTCCTCTTGTTGGGAAACTTTACCAGAACAAGTTTTTGCCAAATGGGTGCTCAAAAATGTGAAAATCCCCCCAAAAAAGCTTGGAGGGACTAGGTCACCATTATGGGTGACCTAGTCCTCTTTTGTGTTTTCAAGAACCTTAAAGAGGATATTGGAGTTCCCGATCTGCACTCTGGATTCCAAAAAATGTCTTGTTCAGATTCTGCTAAAAATGGGTAGATAGGGACCTCCAAGCTTGAACTAGGGTTTGGTTGACTTGAATGCTTGTGATGAGTTTATGGCACCTTCCTAACACCTTTCTTCTTCAAAAACCTACATACAAAATCCTACAAATCACACATGCAAAGAAAATACAAGCGTTAGGGTTAGATATCAGGGGTTTGCCTTAGTCAAACCCCTTTTGAGTAATCAAACCAAATGGAATAGAAATGAAGTAAAGAATGAGAAGAAACATAAAAAAATGGAGTTTACCTTGCCTTTGATGATTGATCTTGTTTTTTTGCAACAATCAGCCCTTGAATTCTTAAGAAATGGTGTCTTGTTGACTTAGAAGATGAAACCCTAATTGTCTTGAGAGAAGTAGAGATTGAGAGGAGAGGTGGAAAATGAGGGTACCTCATTATAAATTAGGGTTTTGGAGGTTATTTATATAATTTATGCCCTAACTTGCCAAAAATAACATCATACTGACTGACCTTAGGGTTTTAGAGACCTAAATCTCGACATAAATTAACTTAAAATGTTATTTTAAGCAACATGGGACTAGGTCACCCAAGGTGGCGACCTCGTCATCCTAGGAAATTTTCATTGATTTTTGGTGATAAAATATTATTATTTGTGTTTGTCGAGATTTTCTTCTCAAAACACAGTGAAGATAGGACATATATGAGTATTAAGGGGTCATTAAGGGTTGATTAAGTGATGACAAGGCTAGGAGAGTATGAATTTTTTTTTACAACACTTCATCAAAAGGATTGTAAATGGGTAAAAATGTGTTGAAAAAGGTCCAAGATCATAGGCCAAGGTCCAATTGAGTGAAAACTATCAAGGTATATAATTTTTGGCGACTATAGACATGGAAAATGTACAAGCTCATCTTGGCACACCTGATCCCGATTACTAACAACATTTCCTCTTAAATCACATTCTTAGCATTTCATCACATTCTATCTCTTAATCTAATGAATCATTATTCATTTAATTAAGTCATTCTCACCTCCTTTGATTAAATTAATCAGTTTAATTTAATTAACCTTACATTGCTGTTTAATTAAATAAATCATTTTATTTAATTAAAATATCTAAAGTCCTCCTATTAAATTAAAAAAATTAAACCTTATTTGATTTAATCTAACATATTCCTTCTTTATTAAATAAATCAAACCATTTATTTAATGAATCATTTCCTCTCAATTTTTGACTTAAATCAATTCATAAATCTAAGTCTAAATTGTCACATCACCTAATTCTTCATTAAGTTAATCAAATCCATGTTTAACTTAATCCTTCTCTCTAAAATCCTATAGAGAATGCAACTTGCACAATAAATCAATTACTTTGATTTATTAATTCTCCTATTTTCCCTCACAAAACATCAAAAAGGGAATATTCCTCTTTTGAATTCAAAAAGTCCAAGTGGACTTGGTCCTTCCAACAAGGCATTAAAAGCTTCTTACATGTCCTTGACCTTGAGCCAAGTGACAATAACTTCATTCCTTTTCCCTCTTCAACATGTCATTTCTCAAGTTTGAAATGCCACCTAATTGCATTTATTGGCACATTGGCCAAAACTTGCACATTCCTCATCCAATCACATTTGGACAAGTGGCACAATGCCATTGAACTATATTTTGTCCCACATTTCTTGCTTCCACTACCTCTTCCAAGATTTGAATCTATAAATTGGAGACTCTTCTCCTCAATCTTCATCCACAACCCATATGCAAAGTTACTCAATCCACATTGAGAGCTAATTTTACCAATTTCATCCAATCATCCACCATATTTGAGATTTTTCAACAAGGTTATGCTCAAATCTCTTTGGAGATTTGACCATTTCTCTCATTTAATCAAACATTGCAATTAGGAATTGGGAAAGGGCCAATTGCAACATACCATTGGCACCAATTCCCCCATGGAATCAACGTGCTATTTGCTTAATTAGGATTTACATAAGTTTTCATTTCTCATTGTGTTCTTCATTTCCTAATATAAGTTTTAGATAGATGGATTTCATGGGGAATCTCTCATGCTTGTTTCAATGTATTTGATCTAACATCTAATCATGTTTGTTGTCCATGTGCATTTGCAGGTTTAGAGGTTCACAGCGACACATTTAGCCCCCACTTTAGTGAGAGGATGAACTTTCTTCAAACTCACACTAAAGTAGCCACATGATTCATATGGTGATGAATGACAAAGAAGAACGAGAAAGAAGGAGGTGGTCAAGCCCCCAAGGATTCAAGATTTTAATTCAACTTGACACCAATGTAGGAGATATTCAAGGGTGAATGTATTACAACAAGACAAGATACATGATCATACAACAACAAGGTTTAGAGTGAAGAGAATGGAAAGGGTGAAAAAGATGTGCTCACTTTGGGGCAACAAAACATTGGTCATCCGTGGGGTGAGTTGTCCTAAATGGTGAGAAACATAAACATGGTTGGCATGTACTCACAAAGGTGGCTATGGATAAATTCATGCCGCTTGTTGGGATTCTCGCTAAAACCATACCAAATTTATACCTCATGATAACTTTGATAAGGCACCACAAAAGAGAGTGATGTTTGATATGATTTAGTTCAAAGGTATTTTCTTTGTTCGTGTGATATCGCATCCTAAGGAACATTATATGTAATGTCACCAATAGAGGCAAAGTGAAAATTTTCTCATCTTGTATGCAAGAGAGGTAAAGACTCATCTTGTATGCAAAAGAGGAAAAATGCAAGTGTCTCAATCCTAAACAACATTGTGTGTAATGTTTTGAAGAGAAGGAATCAAAAGAAAAGAGAAGATCGCACAATGAAATGTGAGTGGTGATGTATGCCCCCACTTTAAATGAATTGTGAATCATCATATTGTGAAAAATTACTTTAAAGTAGAAGAAGAAGAGGGAAGGGACATGAGATCTTGTTCGGAAAGCCCTATGCCGAGTTATATGGTTCTGAATTAAGCTGCATCATGAGAAGGGGTAGTATGTCACATGCGATTCAATCCTAAGAATTTCATCCACATCCCAAGATTTCTCTTATATATTCATGAGTGTTTAACGACAAGTCATAAGAGACAATGACAAGTGACATACGAGGGAGAAAGGTGAACTAACCTTTTGCCCCCACATAGTGAAAAGCAAGAGTGAGCCAAAAGGGAGTGAGGGAATGCAAGGGTGAGGGAAAATCAGGATTGATTAAAGGAAGGAGGTGCCCCCACATAAGGGAGAACACCACATTCCTTAATATGTTGGATGGTGTTTCTCAAGGCCTTACACTCATTAGTGTGATGACGATGAACTCGGTGGAAGGCACAAAAGGAATGTTTGTTGAAACATTTCTTGCAAGTGTGAGGAGGAAGGGAGATCAAGTGATCATGGAGGAGTGTCGACAAGATTCCCCCTTGATCAAGGGGATAAGAGGATCCTTTGGTTTGGGGAAAGCAATGGTCTTGCTTAGTATGGGATGTCATACCTACACAAGGCTCTATAGATTGTGAGATATTATACACTCTCTTAGAGGAGTGTGTAATATCTGAATCTAGAGGAGGTTGTAGGATGACATTGGCATTAAGCAAAGTCCTCTGTTGGTGTCAAAGGATCACTTGTGAAGGTTGGCTTAGAAGGATGATGAGGAAGAGTGTTGGTGTGAGGGGAAGGTTTCATGATCTCGATGAAAGGATAGAAGCCAAGACCATGATGTGTTGATTGCATCTTGGACTGTATAGGGTTGCAGATTCCTTGTGTGTTAGCACCACAACCTTGTCCACTATAGCCAATTTGTTTCATGATCTCATATCCTTTTCCATAAAGCTTTTTCAGCTTCTTTGGATTGGGTGAGGGTTCATTATTTGCATTGGTGTCTATAGGAGTTGAGGTGGATGCGATCGAAGGATCAATCGAGTCTTGTGTTAACAAGACTATGTTTCCTTATGGAGAGTCTTTGATGTTGGTCTTGGTTGCTCCATTGAGAGGAGGGGTGAGGGTATGTGAAGGATCATGATGGGCCAAAAAGTGGTGATATGTAAGTGATATGATGGCCCATGTGGCTGATGACATCTTTTTTACCCAAAATTGATGAAACAAAAAGGGTTTTTTAAGGAGATTCTTAGTTTTCCACCAATGTAAATTATGCATTACTTTGAATTTAATAAATAATTATTATTCATTTTCTATTTGAATTACAACTAAAGTCCTGATTGATACGCTGATTGAAAAATATCTATAGCTTTCAAAGGGTATCACATTTTTTGAATTTGAAACATGTGTAACATTCTATGCTTCACATACTATAGGATTAAAAAAAAGAAAAGAATTTCATGAAGTTTTGACCAAGTTAAGGTGGTCAGACATACGATTTTTTTATACTTTTTTAAAGTTGTAATAAAAAATCATAATTAATTATTTACTTGGAAAAAAATTACAAAAAAATATGCATCACATCGGGACATGAGTCTTCTACTTATATCTAAAATCTTAAAAATATTATCATTTTATTGTGGTTAGGGTGGTCAGATAGACACCTACTTCTTATTTTTTCCCTGAAATTTAAGTACTACTACATTGAAATTTCAAATTTTCACCAAATAGATTTAAAAAAAAATAAAAATAAACATAGTAGTGTAGAAACTACATTCAATTTACAACAAATTCTATTCTTACATATTTTTAAAAATAATATAGTTAACTTATTCAAATTTTTACGTCAAGTTGCCTAACTCTGATTTTTTTGAGTTTTATTGCCACTGAAGGGCCTGTTTTTTCCATGATGTTCTTGCACATGCCTGTGAAGTCTAAGGAACCCAAAACATCATCTCAGGACATGGGTTGCATGGGTTCCACTGGTTTGGTTCATGTAGAAGTGGTGAAGGGTTTGGATGTGTTTTTCTCAAGGTGTAAGACACTATAAGGCTCAGGATCAACGTCAATGGTGTATACTTTGTTGTTGTAGATGCACTTAATCTTTTGATGAAGTTTGGAAGGAACACCATTCATGGCATGAATCTATGACCTACCCAAAATGAGGTTAGCTGAAACATCATTGGGCATAACATGGATCGATGTGTCTAATGTGGCCACTCCAACGGTAAGATGTAAAGTGATCACACCAATAGGATTTTGTCTAATATTGTCAAATCTAGTGAGGGACATGGAGGAAGGTTGGATGGTTGATCTATCAATATGGAGCCTATCCAAGATATTAACACTACCCACATTGACAGCAGAGCCATTATCAACAAGGGTTCACTTGATCCCGATGCTTTTGTATGGAGATATGATCATCAAGGATTCAACTTTGTTTTGCACTTCCAAAGGAGGGAGCTCACTTTGGTGGAAAACAATGTCAGTGTTCAAGCCTTGGATCATAACCGTAATGTCATTGGTTTGTGCATTTGAAGGGATGTGAATTTTTTGTAATGCATCTTGTAGCATGTGGTGATAGTGAGGTGAGGCTTGTATAAGGTCTCATAAATATATTTTTGTGGGAGTATTCCTTAGTTGATCAACAAGGTCATACTCCCTAAGGAAGGAATTGAAGCGAGGAGTAGCAGGAAGAATAGGAGGAGAGGAAGGTAAGGGTGTTGAGTTTGATGGTTGGGAACATGGGTTGTTGTGGGTGTAATGTGTATGAGAAATGGTATTATGACTCAATTGCTGCAACACATTAGGCTTAGGTGGGGAGAGAATGAATTTCGGTTTAGAAGGTGGGGAAAGGATGAGCTGAGGTTGAATAATATTAACATCCCCTTTGGAAGGAGAGTCAATGTTATCCTTGGTTTTCATCATGATATCCACCCTAGAAGGAGAGCATTTAGGAGAACTACAACCCTCATGTTCACAAAATTTGAGGTTTGGTTCTTCTAAAATGACTTCATCACTAGAAGGGGAATGATAATTCATGGGAGAGGGGGAAGAGAGATGGGTAAGAGGGGAGTCTATTTGATTGTAAAAGGTCTCAATCTCTTTTTCCATACCATCTACCCTAGTAGGAGAGCATGGAAGAATTTCATCACATGCTTCATCACAAGGGAGGGATGTATCAAGAGAATATCCACTATGATTGTCAAATAGATTACCCCAAAGGGGAGGAGAATTAGGAAAGGGAGGGTCAATAGTTTTATGACTCATACTAGGGGTATCTTCTAACACCAAACTATCCTCTTTGCATCGAGGAGGGATGTTAGAAGATGAGAAAGTTTGAGTGTCATGGGTATGGTTAGAGAGAATAGGTAAGGTGGTGTCAAGAAATGTTTGTTGGTTAAGGTTGGGAAAAGGAGGATGAGGAGAGGGAAAATTGAGATCCTCAACACTTGTGGCTTCTATCACCAAAATTTTTCACTAAAAGGAGAGGTATAGGGAGAAGTACAAGTATGAGTGTTATGATTGTCAACACAAATTTCATCATCGAGGGGTAATGCAATGTTAAGAATAGAGTCAATGTTTTGGTTATTAACATGTTCTCTAACGAATTTGTTATTATAATGTACATTGAACTCATAAGAAGGAATATTACATTTATACAATCCACTTGAAACCAAATCAAAGCCACATCTTTTAAAAGAAAACATTGTATTGAAGAGAAAGGGAAAAGGATGCAAGATAATTATTCAAAATAAAATTTTGAAATACAATT
Source organism: Sequoiadendron giganteum (assembly GCA_007115665.2). Lineage (NCBI taxonomy): Eukaryota > Viridiplantae > Streptophyta > Pinopsida > Cupressales > Cupressaceae > Sequoiadendron > Sequoiadendron giganteum. The sequence continues at coordinate 43,736,296 of CM021100.1, forward strand.
TTTTAGATGGAAAACAAGGTAATTTTTTTATTACACTACGTAACAATCTAAAAAAGAAACATAGTATATGTAAAATTGAAACTAAGCAGTGCATAAAATGAGCTAATTTAAGCTATTTTTAATAAAATACATGCTACAAAAACACAACCTATTGATACAGGTAGGTAATGGCACCAAACAAAAGATGGAAAAAAGGTTTTTAGCTCTATAAAGGGCAGTTTCAGAACCCTAAAGGGACTAGGTCACCCAAAATGGTGACCTAGTCCTCCTAGTGATTTTTGTCAAAATTTCTAGGAGTTTTGGACTGGTACAGGTGGTTTATGTATAGCACAATGTAGATCTAAGAAGAAAATGTAGACTTTCAGAAAGTTTGTAATGATTTAAGTGCAAAAATGCAACCTACATGCAATTTTCACTAAGGCAATATTTGAAACCCTAGGATGCACTTTCACTAATGCAAGATGCAATTCAAGTTAATCCTAGGATGAGGAAGAATTTTAGATTAGAAAAGAAGGGGTAAGAGGGTCGAGTTCACCAAAATGAACCACCAAAAATGATGAAGGGGAAAGATGATTCCCCTAATGAGCCTCTAGGGTTTTTCACCCTAGAAGATAACTATGGGAGAATGTCTCTCTTTCACACCTTTTCATCCTAGGGTTCATTCAAAGAGGAAGGGGTTGTGATATTGTGTGTAATGTGTGGTTGAATGCTGGAAATGAAATAGTACTAAACTAACTAAAAAAAGGGTGTAAACATAACAATGCAATTATAGACTATATACAATGTAAATAAAATAACCTAAATGCTTACAAAAAGAAAGGAAATGGGAAAGATAGAAACTTGTGAACCTAGAAATGGAAACTTGTAGCTGAAAGGCCTTGGAATCCTCTAGAAAATATCTAAAATTTTCATAGGGACATTCCCGCCAAGTTGGGCGACCTAGTCCTCTTGTTAGGAAACTTTATCGGAACAGGTTTCTGCCAAATGTGTGCTCAAAAATGTGAAAATCCCCAAAACACAAGCTTAGAGGGACTATGTCGCCATTATGGGTGACCTAGTCCTCTTTTGGGTTTTCGAGAACCTTAAAGAGGATATTGGAGTCCCCGATCTACACTCTGTATTCCAACACATATCTTGTTTAGATTATGCTGAAAACAGGTAGATAGAGACCTCTAAGCTTGAACTAGGGTTTGGTTGACTTGAATGCTTGTGATGAGTTGACGGAACCTTCCTAACACATTTATTCTTCACAAACCTAGATAGAAAAACATGCAATTCACATATGCAAAGAAGAGACAAGGGTTAGGTTTAGAGATTAGGGGTTTGCCTTAGTCAAACCCCTTTTGAGTAATCAAACCAAATGGAATAGAAATGATGTAAAGAATGAGAAGAAGCATAGAACAATGGAGTTTACCTTGCCTTTGATGATTGATCTTGTGTTTTTGCAGCAATCAGCCCTTGAATGCTTCAGAAATGGTGTCTTGTTGACTTAGAAGATGAAACCCTAGTTGGCTTGAGAGAAGGAGAGAAGATAGATTGAGAGGAGAGGTGAAAAATGAGGGTACCTCATGAGAAATTAGGGTTTTGGACGTTATTTATACAAGTTATGCCCTAAATTGCCCGAAATAATATCATATTGACTGACCTTAGGGTTTTAGAGACCTAAATCCCGACATAAATTAACTTAAATATTTATTTTAAGCCACATGGGACTAGGTCACCCAAGTTGGTGACATAGTCCATCTGGGCAATTTTCATTGATTTTTGGTGATTAAAATATTATTATTTGTGTTTGTCAGGATTGTATTCTAAAAACACATTGAATATAGGACATATATGAGGATTAAGGGGCCATTAAGGGTTGATTAAATGATGACAAGCCTAGGAGAGCATGAAATTTATTTACAACACTCTACAAGACTTGATGAAAAGGCTTGTAAATGGGTAAAAATGGGTTGAAAAAGGTCCAAGATCATAGGCCAAGGTCCAAATGAGTGAAAAGTGTCAAGGCATACACTTTTTGGTGACACAAGAAGCATCTACATCAACACCACCAGGTGGTTCAACATGAGCTTAAAATATTTCAGCAAAAAATCCAAAAATATAAAAATTCAAAACATAAAATTAAATAAATAAAAAAATCATTAAAATAGTAAAAATAAAAATCGTCCTCTAGTGAAAACTGCATGGGAGGCACTTTGGGAAAGTACCATGATGAAGACTTGGCAAACATGCGTGACTTGTAGAATTGACCATTTGCATGCACTAGCTTAGTTGGAAGCATCTCATCCCATTCATAATAGATCCAACATTCCCTCCATCTTATCCATAATAAATCCATTCATTCACGAACCATTTATCCAATCCATCTTCATCTATCTAGATCCATAGTGCAAATTATCTTGATGTTGAAAAATTTTGGTGCACGCTTTACACTCTCTTATGATAAACATCTTGACATGGGTTATTTTGATTGATCCTATCCTACCCAATGTTATCTTAGCCATGAATCCATATCCAAAAGAGCATCCTTTGTTTGAACACCTTATCTTATCACAAGATAATCCTTGGAATCCTTTGCATGCTTACCATATCTTTCCATTCATATACCGAACCAAGCATCCACCCATGGCCTTTCAAACACTGCTAGACACTAGGGGCAGATATTTGCATCTTGCTTCGGGAATAAATCTTGATATATATCCCCCAACTCATGTGGTGATCCAAACATTGGAAAAAGTTAAATCAAATTTGTCAAAGCATTTGTGAGAAAAATCCAAATCACTAGCCCAGGAAATATTTTGACAAGAATATGTTCCTTATCAAGCTTTATCTTTCATTGAACATCAATCTGAACAATCAATATCAGTTGCATCTAGTGTGTACTTCAGCGTCCCATCAAATCATCAAAACAACTTTTGTTCCAAGCCAAGCTTCAATCTTGATCAGTCAAATCCAACCAATCCATCATCATCTTGGGATATCATTCCCAATCCTTGTGTTACTTAATGATATCCTTGCATTGTTGTGTATCCTCAACAATGTTATCATCATCAATCTTGATCAATCAAATCCAATCAATCCATATTCATTTCAGTCCTCGTGTTTCTTAAACACTATCCTTGCATTGTTGTGTATCCTCAACAATGTTATCATCATCAATCCATCAATTTTGATCAATCAACCTTAGCTTGGTTTTCAAAAAAATCCCAAAATCGATTGCTGATATCATCACATATCCACATCGAAATTGTCAAAATCATATGAAAATCCAAAAACATTCATAAAATCTCAATTTAGCGTGCATATTAGTGTAGATTCATATGCCCGCTAAAGTGGGGGAAAATGTATAGACATAAAATTGCACCCATTATAATTTTGCATAAATTCTTGTGTCTACTTTAGTATCCACTCCCTTAGCATCTTGTGTAGGCTCATTTTAGCCCCTGCATCATCCTTTTTCCCCTCTCAAGATGCTCCAACACCCCTTTTTAGTAGCTACCCTTGAAAATCTACTAAACATAAATAACTTCATATGCCAAAAGGATATTGTAGAGGAAGCATATAACTCTTCAATCCAAGAAATCATGCCCCCAGGCTAAAGACCTGCAAAACAAATGCATCAAACAAGAAAAACCTGCATAAGACAACAATGTTAACACACAAAAAACTAAAGGATTTGAGTCAGCAAAGTGAAAGAGACCTCGATGTAGAAGGTTGTCTCAGTACTCTGCGTCATCCCCAAATTAAAAACACTAACACATAGAATAATTCTAAAATGAAGGGAGGAAGGGTATTTACTCAAGATGAAGAAGATGCAAATCTTCGAACTGGTATATACAAAAGAGAGAGAAGAGAAAAAAAATGAAGAGGGAGAAGCTAGAAATGAATGAAAAATCCAAGAGAGAGGGCTCCATAGGTCCTTGAACCAAAGGAGATTTGAAAAAAAGGACTTCATAGGTCCATAGAACTACGAAGTTGAACAAAGTACACTGAAGGCCCTTGGACCAATGATGGTCAAATCCCATAGAATGAAAAGCATCCTATAGACCTGTAGAGTTGCAAGAAGGCATCCCTCAAGATCTCTCACATGAAGGAAACCCAAAGAAGTAAGCACCTTACAGGCTTACAGACCTGCAAGAATGTATCCCCCAAGATCTCTCACATAAAGGAAACCTAGATGAAAGTTCCTTACAGGCCCACAGACCTGCAAGGAGGCATCCTCCAAGATATCTCCATGAAGGAAACACAAAGGAGGGGACTTCGTAGAGTCGAATTGAAAAGTGGCTTTATAGGTGCACGTTCAAAGTGACATGTTTACCCATAGATAAAACATGTTAGAAAAAAAAGAAACCATGTAGGTAGTCAAGCAAACAGTCACAGAGACCATCAAAAAATTGGAAGGCTTTCAAAGGGGTCCCTCGAGAACCCTTCAAAAGAAGAGGGGTCCACTCAAGGGATGCACTATTTGAAAAGTAAGGTTTAGTCAAGGTGCCCCAAGCTAGACACCATAGAATATATTTGAGATACAAGCTTTCAAAGGGGGCTCCCTCGGGAACCCTTCAAAAGAAAAAGGGGTATGTTGTGCAATTCTTGCACACACGCCCCACCAAAGGCGGGGACCCTCTTTTTATTTTGCATCTCTACACCTTGGCTTTGTTAATTTTAGTTTTTCTTTTCTTGGGAGGTTATTTTGGGATTAATTCAAGACTTAATTTGATGAAGGCAATATTCTGAGGCTCTGGGGGCTCTTTACTTGTCTTGAAAATTGGAAATGGGGATTTTAAGTGAATTTTCAATTTTATGTGTAAATTTTTTGTACCAATGGATAGAGGACGAAAAATTAGGCCAAGTTGCTTTTCGAACTTTTCAAAATTCCTTCTAGAAAAAAAGTTATGAGGTTTAGGGGATTTTGACCTTGCTTGGAATCTCGAGATTTTCCTCCCTAAGCGGAAATCCCTAAAAATTCCTTCAAGCCTTCAAAATCACAAAATTTCCTTTTTTCGAAAATTCCTTCAAGCCCTCAAAATCCCAAAAAAATTCAAAAAATGGAAATTTATTTTTTTGGAAAATTCCTTCAAGCCCTCAAAATCCAAATTTTTCAAAAATGGAATTTTTTCCGAAAACAAATTTTTTTCCTGAAATGCAATTTATGAAAAAAAATAAAAATCTGAAAATGGAAATAAATAAATCAAAAAGGGGGACTTGCATATAGATTCGTTCCAAGAGGAAAAATCTGGAAAAGTTCAACTCAAATATTAAAGTGGGGCTTGCTTAAGAATCTATGCCACCAACTGTATACCAATTGGAGAGGTGCATTTAACAAGGAAAGACATGTGAAGCTATATTTATTCTCCAATAAAGATTTTCTCAAAATTAATGTCATTGGGCCATAATGCAACTGACTGTAATTGATTGGATGATGATGTACCATGAACTCCCAAATTAAATGTAATATTTGGATGCTTCTCGAAGTGTAATTTATGCCATTGGATGAATTAAATCCTGGCCATTGATTCAAAATGTAATTTTCTATAAAAGGCCAGTGCCTTCTCATTTGTAAAAAAGTTGGATTGGGTTAGAAGAGTTGATTAGAAGTTGTAGAAGGCTAGAATTGGCAAGTAGATTTCAGAAATTAGCTGTAGGAGAGGAGAGAGACTGTAAATTGTTATGTAATGCTGGAGAAGTAATGCAACTGAGTTGTTGATTTGGAAAACTTTGTATTTACCTTTGATAGTTTATGGTTTCTTGTTCTCAATTCTCAGTGTTAGATGTTAGATGCTAGTTTTTTAGTCCTTTCATGTCAATGGTGAAATGTTAATGATGTTGATCGATATCCAGTCCATACTTTTAGCAATTTTTTGATTTTAAGTTGTTGTGTAAAGTTAGTCTGGGCCTTATTTTGTGCTAAGTTCAACTATGGATACTTGTTTACTTTACACCATTTACTAGGTATGTGGATGAATGTTCATAGTCTGAAAATATTCAGTTTCCTTAGAAGATTGCACCATTTATGCAGAGTTGTGGGCTTGTCCTTGATCAAACAAAGATTGGTTTTATTGGGGATCTGTCCATTTGCTGCATTCATCATTGTTGTGATTGATCTTAGGTGTTAGCATTGGGATCTCTTTGAAACCCTTATCTCTTTTGCTATTTATTTTGAATCTAGGTTACTTTTAGGATTAAAGTACACTTCCAACATTGTTCATTGGTAAGGTCCCTTTGTGATTACCAACATTTCACATTTTATCACTAAGTTGTTTTATTGCATTGTCAAAACTTGACAGTAGAGACCTTGGGGTTATCTCTTGAGGCTTGCTGATAGAGATTTACCTTTCAAGAGAGATAGGATATCATATTTTGTCTGAGTTGTTGCTATGCAGAAAACACCATCAACAGGGTCCACTCAAGGAACACTACATTTGAAAGACACAAAGAAGAGGGGGGTCCTTCAAGAAGTAAACACATCTCCAGAACAAGATATCATTGCTCCCAACATATAGGGGAGGAGAACCATGCAAGATACTTAAAACATGTAGGATAGAGGTGTAGACACATAAAAATAACCTAGGCCTGCAAGCTCTATTTCTAATCTCTTTCTTCCTAGCATAATTAAGACATTTTAATTATGTCCTTGGTCCACATTCGACTATTAATTAAATAATTCATGATTATTTAATTAATTCATATCTTTTTTATTCTTCATGATTATTAAATAAATAAATTTTATTTAATTTTATTTATTTAATTACGTCACTAATTGTCTAATGTCTTTCTATAATTAAATAAATTTCCTAATTTATTTAATTATCCTTGTCCATTATGTCTTCTTGATTATTAAATAAATAACTTTATTTATTTAATATGTCTCTAATTTAAAGTCCTCTTGTAATTAAATAAATTCTTTTATTTATTTAATTATGGCCATCTTCACATTCTCCTCATTTTAAATAAAATCTTATTTATTTAAAATAAGTCCCACCACCTAAATTAAATAATTTTATTATTTAATTTCTCCTCTTTTATTGTGCTCATTTTAAATAAATCTTATTTATTTAAAATAAGTCCCTCTTTAAAAATCCCTTCTTATGTAAATAATTTAATTTAAATTATTTACTGTCACATGACCCCACCCTTTTTGAATTAAAATAGTTTTTAATTTAAAAAGTCAACAACCCCTCTTGAATTAAATAATTTTAAATTATTATTTGATTCCCCAACAATTTCGGTTTGTGTGCCTTGTCACATGCATTGTCAACCCTTGATTTGATTTTTCTTAAAATCAATCTTGTCCATTCATTTCGAATTTGACCTAATGTTGCCCTAACCCTAATTGTGGGTTGTCATATTGAATCTTGTCCATAGATTCTAGGTCATTTATCAGTCTTTAATCTCACCCGTCCATACAAAATTGCATTTTCTATAAAATGTCAATTTTGTCTCATATCTATCACTGGCTATCCATTATTATCTCTTGTCATTTTCACATATTTCATCTCTTACATCTCTTGTCCTTTGCATTTTTAGAATTGTTTGCATTTCATAGCATTATTATTCTCATTTAGCATAGCATAGTTTAGATTTCATTTGATATTTAGAAATGTTAGATGCTTACTAATTGCATTAGAGCATAGTATAGCATATAGTTTTATCAAATCCTTCAATGTTTGCTTAGGGCTTGTCATTTCTATTGACTTGCTCTTTGTAAATCTGAGGGCAAGTTATTTATTTCAGCAAATTTAGAAGGTGTAATGGAGGTTAGTCATGGAGGATGAAGACAACTTTTGAGGTTGTTCATCTATTCCAATGCACTCCATTACCATACTTTGGGTTTTTATGTTCTGCATATTACATTGCTAACCATAGAAATTTCCCTTTGTTACATTGGTGAACCTAACCTATTTTGACATATTTTGAAGAATTTTAGAGTTGGATCTTTCTTGTTGCAGGTTTTAGCACCATTTTGCAGGTTTTCAAAGATTCAACCATATCTTTCAAACGGCTGCATATTTTCAGACAAATGTTTTTTTTCAGGTTGCAGACATTATGAAGAGCCTCCCGTCCAAAAACCAGATTTTTTCAATCTGTTTTCAATTTTTAATAAATTTTTTGGTTATTTTCATGAAAAATCAATTGTGAGAGCATATTAGCGAATTTTTTGGATTTCTTTACATTTTCGGAAAGCTAATTTAATTTCAATAGGGATCTGTTTTTTATATTTTTAATTTTCTTGCAAAATAATTTGACAAAAAATAGATCTTTAAAAATTAGGGTTTTGCAAAGATTGACTTATATCTCACACAATTTTGCAGATCTGTTCACAAATTTTTTTTTGCAAGTTTGGAATGATGTCAGGCACCTGAAGTAAAAAAATAAAATTTTTTGAAGCTGTTTTCAATTTTTAATAATTTTTTTATGATTTTTCATAAAAAATTAATTTTGGATGCAAAACAGTGAATTATTCAAGTTTCTTTACATTTCTGGAAAGCTCTTTGAATTTCAGTAAAGGTCTATTTTCTGTGTTTTTAATTTTAATGTAAAATTTAGTTCCAAAAATTAGATTTACTTTGACTAGCTAACCCTAGTGATCAATAATAGAAGTATCCTCTCCCCTTGCACACTTGTGTGATCCTGGGTGTAAGAGAAACTGTTATTGACTCTAGGAATTGGGCTTGCACTAGTTCAATTAGGGTTAGAGCAACACTCTTTCTCTATTTAGTAGCTTAAAGATTTTGGGTTACTAATTTTTTGTTTGCAGCTTGTGGCAAGGAGTCTAACGATTTTTACTTGTTCGTTTCACAAATCTTAGACAAATTTGCATTTTACATTCATGGGTTAAAATTAACATGCATGTGTACTCATTGGGCTAAAAAGAACACAACTTGCATTACAACTCATTGGCTTAAAATGAATATGCATTTTCATAGCATTGGATTAAAATAAACTTTTAGTTAGCTCACACTACAAACGGTTAAAATGAACCCCATGTTTTGACAAATACTACAAATGGTTAAAATGAACTCCATGTTATTTTATGTTTGTCAACACATTTCGATTTGGGCTTAAAAATGAACACCATGCGAGTGTGAGTTAGGATATTCATGTTTTCACTCTTTGTTTTTAAACAAGGATCGATTGAACTATGAATATTCTAATTTGCTTTTGTCAACTTTAGAAAATTGGGCCTGCTTTGGTGGGAAAAAGTACTCACCCCAAAGCGACTCAAACCGGCAACGAAGCTTTTTAGCCAAGCTACTTCCGACCGGTATATAAATGTGAATCTTAAGGGAAAGCCTAAGATTACGAGTGTAGATATGTTATACGAACCAAGTAGTACTCCCCAAAACCTTGTTGAGCTTAACCTCTTCAGGCTGGAGTGCCTCCATAATGGAGCTTAATCTTGGCCCCATGTATAACCACTCGAACGGATGTCCAAATTAAATCCCTTGTTTTAGCAAGCCAAAAACCTTCTATTCTTTGGTACAACAACGGTCGTTGTGATGACACCCGCACCTGCACAGTTCTTAGTAGAGATGATCAATCTGCCATGGGAGTTTCATGGTGGTTGGAAGCTTGGTTGTCCTGAGAAGTGAGTGCACTGTAAGGGGGAGCCTGTGGGGCCAAGCTTCTGAATTCATCCGCTAAGGATATGCAGTTAGTGGGATCCAAAAGAATATTGTCCTTGCAGCCATAAGATTTTGTAAAATGACTTCTATGTGGTTGATTTTTTACACCATGTGTTTGCCAACTATTTTCAGACAATTCCAACAAATAAACATCAAACTTGCCAAAATCTGAAACAACTTTGTCAAACTGAAACAAATCTTTGCAATCAACCTAAAATTTTGTCAAATCACTTCTTGCAACAAATTTTCCATCATGAACCACATTTTTAAAATCAAGTCCTCAATTTTGCACACTTTGGGATAGGAAAACTTTCCTTTCTTTGTCAAACCTTTGTCTTAAAATACATTGTCATTGGACCAAGTCAAATAAATCAATCTTTAGTCATTGTCCTTTGGTGAGCTGCTTCCAACTCATAAGTCTAGTGTGGAAATCTCACCTTGTCATTTTATCATCTTGTCCTTCAAATCAGTCCTTTGACAATCCAAATCGAGACATTGGCCAAACTTTGAGTGGTTAGAAAACCTTTCCTAAAGATCATTTGGCATAAGGAATCCCCTTTTATCACTTTGCATTGTCACCTTGCATAAAGCATAGTCTCATTTCATCCACCATCATGTCTTCAAATCACTATGACATGCTTTCTAGTCAAATTGAATGCCAATTCAATAGTAAGGGTCAAGCACAACTTTCTAGGGAATTCAAAATACTATACCTTCAATCCAAGTCCAAATTTACAACCCCTAACCCTCCATCCATCTATCCATCTTGCCAACAATCCATGAGTCCTAGTCCTCTATCCATCTACTATCAAGAGTCCCCTAACACCATCCATGGCACTAAGTCACAACAAACTTCCATTAGTCAAACCCACCCTAACTTTGACAAGGGAAATCAACCATCCATCAATCCAAACCAACTATCCATGTCATATCCTTGTCATGAAGTCATGTCCTATTCTAATCCTAGTCCTTCATCCCTCAACCAAGTCCAAACTTCCATGTCATATCCTAGTCCAACATGCACCAATCCATTTCAAGACACTCCATTGGGTCATGAAAACACATCTATTCATGGTCTCCAAAGTCCCATCTCCTTGCATACACTTGAGGATACATGTCAAGAGGCAAGTCCAAAGCACAACGTCATAACATCACCATCATGTCAAGATCAAAGTAGTCCATTCCATGACCCCATCTTTACATCCATTCAAGAAGTCCTCCTAGACCATCATGGCATACCAAATACACCTATCCTTGGTCATGAGTCCATCCAAAACCATTTCATTCAAGATGAACCTATCATTGGTCAAGGGTCCATCCAAAACCATGTCATTCAAGATGAACCTATCCTTGGTCAAGAGTCCATCCAAAACCATGTCATTCAAGACGAACCTATCCTTGGTCAAGACCCTATTTTCGATCATGTCATTTCAACTGAGCCCATATTTGATCAAGACACTACTTTTGAAGAAGTCCAAAATGATCCACTCCTTGACCTATATGCCATTCATGATGAAACACTTGAAGATGACCCTTTCCAAGCTTCGAACATTGACACTACCAACAATGAGACACTTGCCTCCATGGGACACATCGACGATTTACCAATAGAACAAGAATCTCCTAGCATGGACATATTTGCAAATGATCAAGCTATAACTGAATTCAGTGGGCTCTATGACAATGACCATGAAGATGGTTTTGACATAGACTTGGAAGCACCAACAGAATCATCAGAATTTGATATGACAGAAAATGAAATCGAAGATGTCAGTCGAAAATCTTTCCAATATGTCAATGAAGCTACAACATCCTATCAATTAGGATCATCTATCTTTGTCAGAGCAGGCTTTCTCATAGATGAGAAGATTTCAAGCAATCATTTCCACAATAAAGATGGGTTAGCATCTTGCTTCCACAATAACAAGTATCCCATCGCCAACAAAATCTGTCAAAACATGCATTATCAAGGCAAAGGATTAGGCCTACATGAACAAGGCATTATTGAACCTATACAAGTTCAAGCAAATTACAGACATCAAGGGCTTGGTTATTCATCAGTCAGAAAATCTAATGATGTTAATGATACCTCCTCGATATTGGGGGCAACTTTATCTAATACAAACATCAAAATGGACATCATGAGTAGTCCTTGTCATAAGGTTGTTGCCAACACTCCTTCCATCCATACCATACACCGTCATTCCAACAAGAATAAGCCTTCCATTTGGAACCAACAAAAGCAAAATTATTACAAGTCTAAAGTCCAAAATCAAATGTCAAAGGCCATCAAATCAGACAAAAAGTCAAGTGGACGAATGAAGCTAAAATGGATCCCAAAACAAAGTGAGTCAAGTCAAGAAAAGAATAAATCAGGCAACGAAAAGATGCCCAATCCAAAATTCAAGAAAAATGTGGAGCCACAGCATAAGAGGACTCCCACATATAATCAATATCCACCTCCTTCAAAATGGCCATCAAGCAAGACATATAAAAGTGTTGGTTCCAAACGCTATCAAAGATCCAACCTCCATCATCAATTAACCCAAGTTTGGAGAATAAAAATGGCTACATCCAAACATCCCACCAACCCGTCCATGACCACCATCATCTATCATAATCCTACATCATCCTTAAAGACCAAACATCCCATGTCAAAAATCCGTCGCATCTTGGCAGCAACTCTCTATCATAAGGACTCTCATGGCACTCTATCGCGATGTGCATATTCTGATAAGGGCAACTCCAGTATCAAAAAGGATCACAATGACATCAATCAGCTGTATGCAAGCACTATCATCCTGACAAGGCAACTACTTCAGAAAGATCACTATTGGCATGTCATGACACCAATCTCTACATCGACATCATCAAAGGCTTCAACATAGTCAGAGGTCATGTAAAGCATCAAGGCTATTCGGCAAAAAATCAAAAATACAAAAAAATTGACAAAGATAAAAAAAGACAAAAATAATTTCATCCAATGGTGAAAACCTGGCAAACAGGCATCACGTGTAGAATAAATCATCTATGTGGACCATTACACTTGGGGGCAAGTTGTCTCATCTCCCATGCATTTCCCATGACATTTTCCATTCACCCATCTAAACCTTATCGCGTCCATCCATTTTTCCCACCTACTTTGATCTTGACAAAGACTGGGGCAAAAATACAAATCATGCTTTGGAAATTTTTTTGACATGTCTATCTTTTGGTCATACACTAGTCACAAAGTATCATGTCATTACCTTCATAGCCTCTATTTCACTATGCTACATCATCCTTGGAGACCATATGATAATTCTCCTAGTCCAAGTCATCGGTCTCTCTTGCTTTATACCTATCAGCCATCTTGGTTTCCCTTGTCAATGGTTTATAGATCCTCTGTCATCCCATTTAGTCCTCACTTAAGTCATTCAAAATGCAACAATATGGAAAACCTGGCGCATTATCCAAAACATTCCTTGGCTTTGTCCCTAGACCTGCTGCAGACTTTTATACTCTTGTCAAATAATATCATTGTCATCTTCACGTTGTTTCGGGATGTGTCCTTCCCACGTCAAACAACATTTGTCATTTTCAAGTTGTTTCAGGATGTGTCCTTCCCATGTCAAACAACGTTGTCATCGTCATCATCACCTATCCATCGGTATTCAGCTTGGCTAGCAGCAAAATCATGGTTGTCCTTGGATTCATGCGCGTCGGCATCATTCACATGCATTTGTCATAATTTTCGTAAAACATCAAAAAATCATAAAAATCTCAAAAAGTCCTGAAAAAATCATAAAGATCTGAAAAAGTCTTGAAAAAATCCTAAAAATATGAAAAAATCTTGAAAAAATCCTAAAAATCTGAAAAAGTCCTGAAAAAAGACCTAAAAATCAAAAAGCGTCCTGAGAAAATACAAAAACATCCAAATCAAAGTCAAAATCCCAAAAATAGAGTCAAAGTCAATAGTATCTTATCAATCCAATCAATCATGTCAATCAATCTCTGGTCCACATCCGAACTACGTTGTCTCTGTGCATTTGCTACGTAGGCAAGATTCATCTTTGAATCCCCGAGACATTAGGTCAGTCTTTCTAGGTTTGTCAAAATAAAATCATGATTCAAACTTTTGTCCTTTGGACAAGGTCATTGCTTGTGTCGAACTACAAGGTCTCTGAGTGCATGACGTAGGCAAGGCCATCAATCGATGAGCCCCCGAGGCCGCACTAGGTCAGTCCATTAGGGGTCATGGCACAACACTTTCACACACGTCAAACAATCTTCAAATCAAACAAATCGCCTATCAAATCTCAAGCGAACTTTCTATCAGAAATCAGTTTTATCAACTTTTTTTAGCATGTCAGCGAGAACATGTAATCAAATTCTATCAAGACATTTAACCTGGCAAACATTGGGCTTTTCTTCAGATGTGTCCTTCTGAAGCGAAACTCTTGTCATTTCTTTATGCTTTTGGATGTGTCCTTCCTAAGCATTGTTCTCATCACCTGGCAAACATTGGGCTTTTCTTCAGATGTGTCCTCCTGAAGAGAAACTCTTGTCATTTCTTTATGCTTTTGGATGTGTCCTTCCTAAGCATTGTCCTCATCATTTGGCATTTTGATGGATTCTCCTCGGTATCAATGTCATTTAGGATGTGTCCTTCCCGAATTCGATATTGCTCGACAGTTGGCAACCTTGATCTTAAAACACTTGGCAAATACTTGGCACTTGTCTTTGGCCTTTTCATCATGTTACTAGTTTTTCAACGAGATCTTGACAATAGGATTTAGAGAAACAACGATGTCTCATGACGTTTGTCTTATCTTTTGACACTCATGTTACTAGTTTCTCAATGATGTCCTGACTACAAGATTTAGAAAAACAATGATGTCTCATGATGGTGGCATTATTTTTGTTCTTTTGGCAATCATGTTGCTAGTTTCTCGAGGATGTCCTGGAAACAAGATTTAGAGAAGCAACGATGTTTCATGGTTTGTCCTTGTCTTTTTCTGCTTGCGGTTGGTTATGACAAAAGGACTGGGGCAATTGCGCTCTTAGTATGCATCATGATCATCCTTGTCTGTGACTGCTTGTCTTATGTGATGGTTCGACCTTGCACACCTTGATTTATGTCATATCATAGTGTTTGTCGGCCATCATGACATTTTCGCCCAATGATGATTAAAGAGCAATAAATATTAAAGTCCTATGGTAAACGTTGAAGGATTTGATATAGGAACTAACATGCATCTCATATAGGCATTGCATTCATATCATCATCCATATGTTTTTTCACTAACACTTTCTTGTTCTATCGTCTTCTAGTCTTCTCATTCATTTCGAGAGCACACCCATATTCTCGGAACCCGTCTATCCTCCCGAGGGGGCATACCGCAACCCTCCTCATCATTCTTCCTCATCTTATCTTGCACTGGGACATATGTTTGACTTATTTTCTTTGCCACAATGCGACAAGCTGCATTATGACAAAGAGGGGCAAATGTAGACACATAAAAATGACCTAGGCCTGCAAGCTCTATTTCTAATCTCTTTCTTCCTAGCATAATTAAGACATTTTAATTATGTCCTTGGTCCACATTCGACTATTAATTAAATAATTCATGATTATTTAATTAATTCATATCTTTTTTATTCTTCATGATTATTAAATAAATAAATTTTATTTATTTATTTAATTACGTCACTAATTGTCTAATGT
This sequence comes from Sequoiadendron giganteum, assembly GCA_007115665.2. Classification (NCBI taxonomy): domain Eukaryota; kingdom Viridiplantae; phylum Streptophyta; class Pinopsida; order Cupressales; family Cupressaceae; genus Sequoiadendron; species Sequoiadendron giganteum. The sequence goes on from CM021100.1 coordinate 43,751,629, forward strand.
CTTTCTATAATTAAATAAATTTCCTAATTTATTTAATTATCCTTGTCCATTATGTCTTCTTGATTATTAAATAAATAACTTTATTTATTTAATATGTCTCTAATTTAAAGTCCTCTTGTAATTAAATAAATTCTTTTATTTATTTAATTATGGCCATCTTCACATTCTCCTCATTTTAAATAAAATCTTATTTATTTAAAATAAGTCCCACCACCTAAATTAAATAATTTTATTATTTAATTTCTCCTCTTTTATTGTGCTCATTTTAAATAAATCTTATTTATTTAAAATAAGTCCCTCTTTAAAAATCCCTTCTTATGTAAATAATTTAATTTAAATTATTTACTGTCACATGACCCCACCCTTTTTGAATTAAAATAGTTTTTAATTTAAAAAGTCAACAACCCCTCTTGAATTAAATAATTTTAAATTATTATTTGATTCCCCAACAATTTCGGTTTGTGTGCCTTGTCACATGCATTGTCAACCCTTGATTTGATTTTTCTTAAAATCAATCTTGTCCATTCATTTCGAATTTGACCTAATGTTGCCCTAACCCTAATTGTGGGTTGTCATATTGAATCTTGTCCATAGATTCTAGGTCATTTATCAGTCTTTAATCTCACCCATCCATACAAAATTGCATTTTCTATAAAATGTCAATTTTGTCTCATATCTATCACTGGCTATCCATTATTATCTCTTGTCATTTTCACATATTTCATCTCTTACATCTCTTGTCCTTTGCATTTTTAGAATTGTTTGCATTTCATAGCATTATTATTCTCATTTAGCATAGCATAGTTTAGATTTCATTTGATATTTAGAAATGTTAGATGCTTACTAATTGCATTAGGGCATAGTATAGCATATAGTTTATCAAATCCTTCAATGTTTGCTTAGGGCTTGTCATTTCTATTGACTTGCTCTTTGTAAATCTGAGGGCAAGTTATTTATTTCAGCAAATTTAGAAGGTGTAATGGAGGTTAGTCATGGAGGATGAAGACAACCTTTGAGGTTGTTCATCTATTCCAATGCACTCCATTACCATACTTTGGGTTTTTATGTTCTGCATATTACATTGCTAACCATAGAAATTTCCCTTTGTTACAAGAGGTAAACCTCAATATCACTTGTCATTTGAAAAAGAGGCACGTGCATCCGAAAAAAAATGAGTGATGGTAATTGAATCATGAAGTTGTTGTATTTTGTCCTTCAAGGCCTTACATTCACTAGTGGAATGGACAAGCACTTGATGGTATGCACATAAAGAATGTTTTTCTTTATCATTAATATGATATTTCTTTAAGTGGGATTTAAGAAGCCTCAACAACATATGGTATTACTCAAACAAATAATGGGGAGCATGAAGCAACCCTTTCTCTTGTGGAGAAAATTTTGACTCCTCATAAGAAGAAGATATGAAGATCGAAGACAAAGGAGGATAGACCAATCCGCAAGAATGAGGTTGAGCAGAAATTGCATCAACATTCAACAGTGGTTTCCGCTTAGAATGTTCATTCAAACAACCAAGCCCCAAATTATGCTTGTCAGGTTCAAATTCTATAGGGACCTGAATTCCTTGTTCATTACGCCCACAACCTTTATGCCTATAGCCATATTTAGAGACAAGCTTAAAGTATAGGCCATAATGTATTTGCAAATCTTGAGAAGGAGGATCTTGATAAAGAGCATTATTCCAACAATGGGGATCATGCTTTTCTACGGGATCACCATCAACCTTCTTGAAAGGACTGCTATCATTAACCTCTTTAATAGAAGTGTGATCATCTTCCTCAAAAGGAGGATCAATACTAAGAACATTACAATTGTTGCTCACATTATCTCGTGATGAAAAAAAGTAACCATCTTTGATAGAGAGTTTGGATGGTGTTATTGGAAGGTCTAAGTGGATCGGGTTGTCTTTATATTCCTGAATGAAGGAATCTATAAAGTCTAAAGAAACCCAATCATCACCAAGACATGTGTTCTCTTGAGAAGAGGTAGAATGAGTAGACTTAGGATTTCTTGCTTCAGAAAGATATTCTTTAGGGACATCTATCTCAAGAGTATCCTTTGTAGTAGGTACTGCTGGAGTAAACATCGACACATTGGAAGACACTGAAGGAATAAGAGTAGGCACAACTAAAACCTGACTTGCAGCTACCATCTCACATAAGTGCATAGCATCAGGGCCAGCCTTGACTGTGACTACTCGATTGTTGTGAATGAATTTAATAGATTTATGCAAGGTAGACGAGACTGCACCCATCACATGAATCCATGATCTATCAAGAATAAGGTTATATGGTAACTTTTTCTACCATAACATAAACAAAGGTAGGTATAGTAATGGGTCCTAACCTTGAAGGCAAGACTATCGTGCCTAGGGCTTGCCGACCAACATTATCAAACCCATGAATGATAACAAAAGAATCGTTAAGAAAATATGAATCAATATTAATCTTAAGCAATAGATCAATGCTACACTTATTGAGCATCAAACCAACATCAATGAGATTACATCTAATGTCGATGTTATTAATGTTAACTATAATCATTAGAGGATCTGCTTGCTTATGTACTTCCAAAGGTGGGAGCTCCTATGAATAGAACATAATATCTAGTGAATCTGCATGAACTTAAGCTATCGATGCATTAGCATCTTTTGGGCTAGCGGAAGAAGGCAAGAGGATCATTTGTAAGGCTTCCTAAAGCATACCTTGGTAAACTAGAGTAGAATGAAGAAAGTCCCATGATGAGATATTAGCCGGAGTAACGCAAGGTTTCACGACAAGGTTATAATCATAGGGTGCTTTAGTTGTAGGTTTAGGTGCTTGAGGAAGGCTTAGTTGTTTATTCATTCTATTCTTATAATTATGGGTTACCGCTCTGTAAGAGGGAGTGATAGAAGGATCAGGAGAGTCACTATCAAATTGAATACTATCAATAGAAAAAATACTTTTGGGAGAAGGACTAGCTAGAGTCACATAAATGACTAGTCTCTTAGGCCTTTGAGGGGCAGTAGAGACATATATTACATTTACAAAATCATCACAGCTAGTGGGATAATTATTTGAAGACATATTCTCAACATTGATCCAAACAGGATCAAATGTGGAAGGAGATTAATCATGTGCTAATGCATCATCTCTAGAGGAGAGTGCATCAGAACAAAGATGGGACTCATCATTCCCCAATGCATCATCTCTAGAAGAGAGTGCATTAGGATAGAGAGTAGAAGATTCATCATTCGTGAACACAACGTCTCTAGATGAGAGTGCATTGGAATGAGTAGGAGATTTATCATTCATGAATGCATCCTCTGTAGAAGAGAGTGCATTGGAATGAACAGAAGGTAGAGTAACACTGAGAAAGGTATCAATTATTTCATCTTCTTGCAACAAAATATCCTCCAAAGCAAGAGGAATCTCATGAGAATGATCAAAGATACAAAGTGACATAGGAAAAGCCAAGTCACTATCACATGCATGAAATGGAATATCATTGAAATTTTGAACAAATTAGAAACTAAACTAATAAAAGAATATATTAGATTAATTTTGGTGATAGAACTAAGAAAAAACGAAAAATCTAGATTTTTCAGATTTTTTTCAGTATTTTCTAGGTTCTAGTAATTTGCATTTTTTAGAGGTCTTCAAAGTGGAATTTGAGGTTAGAACTTGCGTTGGTCCCTAAAATTTGATAGTTGAAGGCATGGTATGTTAGGGACTAAATTAGTTCTCTTGGAGACCTTTCCAATGGTCTAAACAGGTCTAAATTATGAGCACCGAGTCAAAAGTTATGACTCCACCAAGTAGGGGTAAATAGATTCCTAGTTTTTCAGTTCACATCAGGTTCACCAAAATGTAGAGAAGGGGGATTTGATACTCATGAGTTCTCTTCATTCAGAGAGACTCACAAGGAAACATTCCCTAAACTACCTCAAGGAATAGCATGAGAGTTCTAGAATAAAAAAGAGTAGGTCACAAAGATTCTCTAGACATACTGACAAGGTCTCGGCTAAAGGATAGAAGCACTAAATACAAACAAAAGTGTGGCGCGCTGACATCTCGTATGAACCAGAAAGAAAGCTTATCTCAGAAAATAGCTAAATGACTACTAGCAATTTGATTACTAAGAACTTATAGAATGCGAGAAAGTAACAAAAAGTGATAGAACTGAAATAAAGTGAAATAGAAATGATAAAGAGAAGAAGAGATGAAAGGAAATGCTCACAACCACCAAGTGATGAAGCCTCCAGCACATGAATGTCTTCAATACTTGCATGCATAATATCTGGAGAAATTGTTGGGGCTGTATAGGGGTTTGCCTTAGTCAAACCCTCATTTTGGTGTTCCCACCTCCACGGACAACCAAATAGATAGAGAAAAATGAACCAAAATGGACAAAGTGTGAGGTGAAAGAAAAACCCACTTCAAGAGTAGAACCCACACCACCAAGTATGAGTGATAAAAGCAATCCCTTCTCAAGGAGGATAACTCATATCACAAAAGAGGTGATAAAAGCAATCCCTGCGCGAGGAGGAGAACCTGTATCAAAATATGTAGGTGTAATAGATAGAGGACATGTGAAATCCCAAGATACTCACAAACATAAGGCAAGGGAGATATTGCTATAAAGAGTATTGTAAAAAGAGATTGAGAGAGCTTGAAGTTGTTGTAACAAGTTGTATTAAGTTATGCAAGCAAGATAACAAGAGATAAATGCAAGAGCCAAGGCTAGAGAGAAGCTAGAAGGACTTAGCCAAAGCCATGGAATTGGAAAGATGGCATTAAAAGAGAGAATAGGAGGGAAAAGAAGCTTCTTGATCCATTTCAGGGCATCCCCAACCATTACCATTGAAAATTTTTACTGACAAGTGGAAAACATGCTGGGAGGCGATCGTTTGAACATTGAAACATCAGAGGATGCTAGCATGAACGTCTACATGGTACGCTAGTGTCCAGACATGTCACACTACAAAACGATGTGAACGGGAAAAGAAAAAAGTTAGATGCAAAGAAAATGCACAAGGGTAGCTGCAAAAAAGGGGTGTTGGAGCATCTTGAGAGGGGTAAAGGGTTGATGCAGGGGCTAAAATGAGCCTACACAAGATGCTAAGGTAGTAGATACTAAAGGGGACACAAGAATTTATGCAAAATTATAAGGGGCACAAATTTATGTCTATACAGACACATTGAAGAGCAACATTGGAAAGAAGTTGTCAAGTGTGCAAAGTTATCAAAGTTGTCACCTTGTTTACAATATCACTAAAATAGATCTATAGAAAAAATTTGACATTGTAGATCTAGAAATCAGGTTGAGAAGATAGAGAAAAGATTGAAGAGAAGATTCAGATCATGACCCTCTAAAAAAGTTGAGTAGGACTAATATGCCACTTCTGGTGTTTGAGTCCCAGTATAGTCACATTTCCAAATTTTTGAAGATCCAAACTTGTGATCATCAGATTCGTGTTCCAACCCAGAAACCCTAGTTTGGGAATGATAAACCTAGCATAGCGTATGAGTCCTAGTGTGCATTAAATTCATTATTTACAAAAATTTAGACATTCATTCAAGCTACTATAGGTTTCCTAGTGCACCCCTCTAATTTATCAATTTTTTATTTTTTTTTGCATTCATTTCTGGGTTATTTATTGTAGTCTCATATTATTGAGTTTCATAATTAGATCTTACATGTTACTATTCTTTCCAAGCCCTAGCTTGGTGGTAAACCCCTTTTTAGTCTCTAAACATATGCTAGGACAATCTTTAGCAGATCTCTTTTTTGGAAGATGGTCAATGCTCCCCTTGAGATTCGTGACATGGACTAACTGCCTCCCATGGATCCATTAAATCAGATAGTTGTATTGGGCATTAACAAGTCAATATTTTGGTGCAATGGCAATTGTGGGCCAAAAATTGGTATCATAGCCAAAGGTATTGGGTTTGAATCCCCTCGGGTAACACTGAGGGTCAGTTTGTTGGAAGATGGTCAGCGCTTCCCTTGAGATTCGTGACATGGACTAACCACCTCCTGTGGATCCATTAACTCTCACAGTTGTATTGGGCATTAAAAGGTCGATCTTTTGGTGCAACGTAAATTGTGGGCCAACACTCTTTCTCTCACCCTATCCTTGGATTGAAAACTCTAGGGTTTCCTTGAGTGAAACTTGAGTGAAATAGGATGAACCCTATCCTTGTGCTCCATCTCCTAAAAGGTGGGGCAGCCTATTTCCATTGTTTCATTTTAGTGAACTTGAACTTAAAATACCTTATTTCTTATTTGAAGTGCATCATAATCCTAGATCTAGCTTGCATTAACTTTGCACTAGGATTTGCATTAGTTAATTTGCATCTAGGGTTTCTAATCCTTGCATTAGTGAAAGTGCATATAGGTTGCGTATTATAATCTTGTATCATTGAATATCATCTGAAACCTACATTTTCACTTAGTCTAGACATCATCCAAGACCAAAAATATAACATTTACATAGCATTTTTTGAAAATTGTGCAAAAACCCTAATATGGGACTCATACACTCCTTTGGGAGATTTAGTCCCAGTAGAAGTGGTTTTTCCTAATTTTTAGGTATTCTATGGTGATTTTTCTTCATCATTTAAATCCCTAAAAAAATCTGATTGGGAATCATATGCCCCTCTAGGCGATTTAGTCCCGTTTTTTATTTTAAACTGCATTTTCTATCATTAAAAACTCTATTTTGAAGTTTTTGTTTACTGCTATTAGTTCTTTTTTTTGGTTTGTAGTGCTTTTTTTTTCTTCATTTCATTACATCTAGCTTTGTTTGGTTCATTTCATGCATTTCCTTATTTCAAACTTTCACTTACACATTTTATTCTAGGTTATTGCATTTCATTTTGTAATGGATATGTGCTTTGGTAATCTTTGGATGTCCTTAAAAAAATTAGTGGATGTGTCAAGTTCTTTTGGAAATGACCCTAATGAAATTGAACTTACACATGCTCACTCAACTCCTGATGCAAGTCCTCCTTGTGATGTTGACATCATTGGAGAAGATGGTGACAACATGAATAAATTTTTAAATGATTACCTTAAGAACCTTGAGACTAATGCATCCTTTTATCTTTCTATGAAACAACACCCCCTATCATCCCACCACTTGATATGTTTTATTATTTACATCTTGAATCTCAAACACAAGTTGAGCTTAAGCTCCCTATAGTAGGTGAACCTAGTTCCTCTAATCAAGAAAAAATTCAAATATTCTATGTCAACAAAGTAACCAATAGTCCCATCAATTTTGAAGAGACATATGGAAAAGGATTCATGATCTTAAGTAAGCAAGGATGTGATACAAGAAGTGAACATCAAATTCATCAAATCTTAGAGAAAATACCAATTGAAGATAGTAAAGGGTTAGGATATAAGTATCCTCCTCCTGATGTGAGTGTCATCCTTCCTAAAGAACAAGCGATGCTTTGTAATGAAGATAAGGATGATAGGATCGTCTTAGGTCCTCCTCCTCAAAATTCAACTCGAGAAATTGGTGAATCTAACAAGCAACAAAGGCCTTAAAAACTAAAGAAACTTAAACTCCCTTGTCCACCAACTACCATAGAAAGAAATTTACAAATAATTTTAAACCAAGAATTGATTACATTACCACCCATAACAGAAGATCGATCTCTGAATCGTAAGAATACAAATACATCACATTGTCGATACCATAGAGTTCTTGGACATAGTACCGATGACTAACATGATTTAAAACAAATATTTAAAAAGTTTCATATCATATAAATAGTTCCTTAAAGCATGTCTCTCTGCTCCTTGCCATGTAATAGTTGTAGAATCTTCACATTCTCACTATTACATGTTTTTCAATCATTTTAAATCATTTCAAAATGCAAGGATCTCATTCCCATCACCTACCTTAGCTCATTCTTGTCTTGGACATAGTGGCGGCAAGAACTAGATAAGCCTTGTTGTAGTTTTGGTACATGTTTTTCCTTTGGCTAGTTATCTGCTTTTTGTATATGATGAACATGATTTGGATGTGGATGACCTTCCAATAGGTTGAATCACATGTTCCTTACTAGTCTTTTGCATTATTTTTCAGTTTATTTTATGTGATTTCATGTGCATAATGTGATCCATCATGTTGTTTTGTTTGATCTCTCTCTCTCTCTCTCTATTTGTGAAACTCCTCCATTTGTACCTACATTCTTCTCTATGTCATAAAAATTTTATCTTTTCTTTGTCTTGTGTTTTCCTTTTGGGGATGATGCAAGGCATCGAGACATTCATGTCTCTTCCATGTTGACCCAAAGGCTTTCCTTTATCTTTTATTTTTCTTGTGTTTTCCTTTTGGGGATGACACAAGGTGTCGAGACCTTTAGGTCTCCTCCATGTTGACCGGAAAGGTTTTTATTTTTTTTCACTCTCTTTGTGTCATTCTTCTTATTCCATGATTATTTGGGGAATGATGATAATTTGGAGCTCTCTAAAAAAATTGTAGAAAGAACATACTGACCTTGAATCCATGGATCCCTTATGTGTTTTGGGAGTTCATTTTAGGGGCAACCCTTTTTCATGATGTAGCTTTATTTTGAAATATATGACTTGGCATAGGGATTTCCAAATAGGCTCTCATGTCCTCTTTATTGTTAGCATTTATCATTTACTACTTTAAAGTAATTTCTCACAACATGGTGTTTTAGAAATTTCTTTAAAGTGGGGGCATACATTGGCAGTATTCTTTTACATTTCATGATTCATTGTGTAGTATTCTTACTTCATGTGGTGCATCTTTCTCTTTGTGGTTGAAATTGGGTGTGATTTCCTTCAAGAGTGTGATCTCTCTTAGCATATTATATTCCTCTTAGTGGCTTGATGTGATGCATTGCATCCCTTAAGTTGTGAATCTTCTATTCTTTGATTGGTCCTTTGTTGGAGAAATTACGCAAAATGTTCCTTGAGTTAAGACCTTAAATGAACTAATAAAAACTCCTTTGATCATACCTTACATTAAAATTTTGGTTATATGGCCACCTTGCATAATACACTTTGCTTGTTTGTGTTGAACAATTAGGATAACTAAGAGGGGGGTGAATCAGTTATCCAAAAATCATTTTATTTTCTTTATTTAATCTAGAGCATACTTATACCAATTAGAAAATAATCAAATAGATAAGAACATGAATGCACATAAAAAAACCAAGCACAATGAACACCATAATTTACGTGGAAACCTAAGAAGTGAAAAACCACATAAAATGCTAATTCTCAATTATAAAACACCTGTTAAGGTGACACTGGTTAAGGTGGTTTTTACAAAGGCTCACTACCCAAGATACAAAACAATAGATTACAAAATTCTCTCATTGAAAAAAGTGAACTGATGAAGTTGCATCTACATATGCATGAATTCAGTTTCGGTTAAGAGCATAATTTATGTCCACAATAAATCCGATTAAGAATCTTCTGCACACCTTCCTTCCACAACCTTCCCAAAATTTCTACCGAAACAAATTACGCCTTCCTTCACACTCTTCTATTAGTTTGCACACATCATACTACTTCCATGCATCTATATCTTCAATCAAAAATATGTTCTCTATATATATGCATGTATACCAATAGAACAAAATTAAGTCAGCCACATAATATCTTCATATTCTTCTAAGTCAGCCAAACACCATTTGAATTAATATCACCACAAAGCATGTCAACATGAAGAGAAAGCTTGAAATATTCAATAAGACCTTGCATTCTAACACAAGACCCAAAAGATAGGTCACACATAAATATATTCTTACCACATTACTAAGGGACCAAAAATAGGTCATACATAAGATAGCATAATCACCAAAAGATAACACATTTGAATTTTATGAAATATATTCTAGAGCCGATGAGAATGCCACAAACAAGACAAAATCTTGATTATCATTAATTTTAGTGCCAACCAAAGAAACACAATTTGACATACGAGAACTTGTAACATGCTATATGAAGTTCTAGATAGTAGGGTTACCCGAAGAAAGCTTTGAGTACAACAACCATCATCAAAAGATTAGTCTTCATTATACTGCATCAACTGAATTCAACAGGTGTCTCAAAAAGGAATAATACCATATCTAGATCAAGGATAATCTCCACACAATGCAACATCATAACATACCATAGGAAGGATCAAGTATGTACATCATATAGAGCACAACCTTATGGATCCAAGGTTTTGACAAAAAATGACAACAATGCGAAACCATCTCAACAACTTCTCAACAATATCCCCCTTTGGTATTGATTTTAAACCAACAAAAGTTCAAAAACACAAAAATCCAAAACTCCAATTCCAAAACTCCAAGCACTCCCCCTTAGTCAAGAATTTCAATACCTCTTCTTGTTTTTATCTTTGTCTTCATTTTCTCCCCCTTTTGCCATCAAGGGAAAAGGGCCAAAATATAAACATTCAGGAACTCAAGTAAAAATAACACTTTTCACATGAAAAATATTCTTGTACCTTTCTCTCATAGTTGGAGGAATCTTCTTCCAAGCTAGCATTGCAAAATCTATTTTTGTACACATGCTATCCAGTAGAGTCAATAACATAAATGAGGATGACCAATCCAGAGACAAGAACTATCATTCAAAATCTTCTGCATCAGAAAGTATCTCAGAGAGATGATCCAACCGAACCTCAAAAATTTCTTTGACCAACCAAAAAGTTCTATCCAAGTCTTCCCTCTGTCTCTAAACAATCAACAACTCTTCTTGCAAATCACCAACTCTTATTCTTTATTTTCCATCTTTGTCTTTGAATAAATCAAAACTCTTTCTAATATTATTCATCTTAGATTCAATATCGTCAATTTTGCTTCTAAAATTATCAACTACAGGCCACCAAAGACAATACTTGTAGATGTTAGACATCTAATTAATGCATTCTTGTGTTTCAGCAATGTATTTGGATAAATCTTGTTTGGATTTGACACATATTCTCTTAGTCATAGCTTTGAACTTATGTCGTTCAGGTCCTTCCAACAACATTCTTTCTCCAACAACTTCTACTAAATCATTTGGTAATGAGTTAGAAACATTTGAAACATAAATACCCTTCTTGAGCAAATAGTCAACCAAAGTAACATCAATTCTAAGTCTATCCATCAGAGGGCAGTCACACCAATTTTCACCAACCTTCTTTGTATCACCTCCATTCAACATCAACTGAATTTCATCTAGATCGAAAGATTTAGATCAAGGTGATGAGTGTAGAATATTCCATTAATTTTACCTTATAATTTCTTTTTTATCCCTGTCTTTGTCTATATTCCTCTCACCATTTGCTGAAGGAACCGTAATATTTAATAAAATAAGGGAAAGAAATTGGGATTAATAAATTACTGAAAGTGTTGATAATTCTTATTGTTTTGTGTCCTAATGGTAGGAGATAGTTCGAAAGGAAGTTGAAGCTACTACAAGCATGAGGACCTCGGGAGATCGGTGGAATGAAACTAGCAAGACTTTGTTAGTGACTGATCATTTTTGTTTAAGATGTTTTATTTTAATGTTATAAGTGGCTTGCAGCCTTTGTCATTTTTATAAACTCTTGTTTATGAGTGGCCGATAGGCCGAATGAACTGTTAGGATTCAAAAACACAAGTTTGAACTAGAAGAGGTTGCTAAGCTCTTGAGACATTTTTGGCTAACATAAAAGGCCAATCGATGTAATTGAACCTTCTACTCTTTAGGCTCTGTTAAACCTAGGTGGGTGTACCTAATGAAAATGATGCAGACTTATCTGTATGATTCCTACTTGATCAATCAGTCCACAATGGCAATTGGGATTGGAAAGATATAACCTCAACAACTACTCCTATTGCATAAAATGAAAGTATTTATATATGTTGTTTTTTATGAAATTTATCTTTTGGGCTGTGACAGATTAGTGCCTTCTATCCACATGGGCAATGGAGTCAAAAATCAAGAATAATATGTGTTTCCCTTTCTAGCTTAGCTCTAGTTGCTAAGCACTTTGAAAATGAGATTTTACGACTAGCATAAAACTTCACTAAATTTATGACTTGCATAAATTGTGCTGAAATATTTCCTTACTAGATTCTTCTTTAATTATCCAAAAGAAATCCTTAAATCACTATGACTTATTGAAAACAATTTAAATCCGACTTGCAAACACCAATTAATTAAATCCCACAAAATGAGAATACATTTTGACAAATCAAAAATATACTTGATATACTGATTTAAATGATTAAAATATCTCAAGTTGGAGACAACTAGATAAAAATATGAATCATTACATCACAACAACTAAACACCAAGAAAGGAATTCACCAGTTAAAAAACATTATCTACATTGTTGTGCTTCAAGAAAGTCTGTACATTATTTGCATCCCCCTGTTTTATTTTATGCTATTTTCTAACTCTCCCCCCGTCTTCTCCTGATTTTTCAGTACATATATACAATACATATTTTAGGTTTATGACCCTTCATTTGTTCCGGTGCAACCTTTTGGAATTCTTTGGTGAAAATAAAATATTTAATTAGTTTCCCTTTTGGAAAATTAAATATTTTAACCATAATCTGCATCTTGTTTTGTTCACGTGCTCATGTTTTTACTCCCTCCTAACATCTTAACAGTTTTCCCGGTCTTTAGTATTTAATTTCTTCATATTACTGCGAAGCTTCTTTCATCCTTACCGCAACCACTGCGTGCAAACACGAGACCCCCTACGGTACCATGATGTGTCATTTCTCCTTTACCAGCTTACTGCTCTAATGCACATCGCCTATGGCTCTCTAGCGATACTGCGGTGTCGTCAAGTCCTTCCATTGTTTTCCATGGTCTAATATTCTTTTCCATGTGGTGTGGTAGTATCGCCCTTATTTCCACATTCACCACTTTACCACAGGCTGAGTCTCGACTCTCCACGGTATAGTGATATCTCCTTCATATAGATATTCAATACACCACTCTACCGTGTACCACTCTACCATGGGATGAGCCTCAACCCTCGATAGTATAGCATTGAAGTATGGATACTAGTGGCTCTTCTTACAACCTTACCTCGAGCCACTCGGTGATGGAACATGGTTCTGCGGTAAGGCATGACTATTGTAAGGCTCATTATTGTCTGTTATGTAGGAGAGACTCTCTATATCTTCATTATTGGAAGGCACAATATCCTCTTTTATTTCAGCTTCTAATGCATTATTGTCAACGTTATGAGAGTGCATACATGGTTGTCCCTCCATATCATCTAAATCATTATTGATGTATTCCCTAGATGGTGTGTCTCCAAAAACATCATTAATGCTGCAATCATCTCCCAAGGTGGAAGATTGGCCCTCAACACATTTTTCTTCATTTAAAACTGAAATATCATCATTGAATTTCTGACTTGCACATGTTTCCTCTTCTTCCTCAAATTCTTGATTCTGATATACATTTTTCTATAGGTTTTGATTTACATTCCCATAGAGGATGACATTGCTTTGCACATTTTGATGAGGGCCTTGGTATTCAGGATAAGCATTCACTCATTTTGATGGCTACAGTGAATGAATTCCTTGTTGTGCAAAATATATATTACCTCCATTGCCAAAATTCCCAGTTTCATCATGTGGCACTTGTGGTGTCCAAGGTGTTTTGTTATTTGTGTATTCATTCTCACTATAGGATGGCCTATTTTGTGATGCATTTGGAACACATTTGACTCCCAATTGCAGTAGTTGTTGGTTCAATTGTAGTATTTTTCATCTCCATTGTAGCGTTTGTTGTTTCAATTCTTTCAACTCTCTTATCGACTATTGCCTTCTTACTTCTTCTGACATCTTGACAAGAAAATTGGAAAATTATTGCTTGTTCCACAATGTTTATGCATTATCTATCAATTTTTTAACAAAGTTGCCACCTACCTTTTCAAAAGTAGGAAAATGATTCTTTTGAAATTATTTTTTATTTTCCCTAGCGGAATCTCCTCACTCCAAATGTGAAATTTTTTTGACTCTATAAATGTAAAGGTTGGAACCAAATTTTGTAAAGCTTCTTCCCAACAGAGTCGCCAAACTATTAGGACTCAAAAACACAGGTTTGAACAACAAGAGGTTGCCAAGCTCTTGAGACGTTTTTGGCTAATGTAGAAGGCCAATCAATGTAATTGAACCTTCTAATCTTTAGGCTCTACTAAACCTAGGGGGGTGTACCTAATGCAAATGATGCAGACTTAACTCTATGATTCCTATTTGATCAATCAGTCCACAAAGGCAATTGGGAGTGGAAATATATAATCCTAACAACTACTCCTACTGCATAAAATGAAAGTATTTATATATGTTGTTTTTATGAAAATTTTCTTCTGGGCTGTGACAGATTAGTGCCTTCCATCCGCATGGGCAATGGAGTCAAAACTCAAGAATAATATGTGTTTCCCTTTCTAGCTTAACTCTAGTTGCTAAGCACTTTGAAAATGAGATTCTATGACTGGCATAAAACTTCACTAAATTTATGACTTCCATAAATTGTGCTAGAATATTTCCTTACCAGGTTCTTCTTTAATTATCCAAAAGAAATCCTTAAATCACTATGACTTATTTAAAATAATTTAAATCCAACTTGTAGACACCAATTAATTAAATCACACAAAATGATAATACATTTTGACAAATCAAAAATATACTTGATTTACTGATTTAAATGATTAAAAGATCTCAAGTTGGAGACAACCAGATAAAAATATGAATCATTACATCACAACAATTGAACACCAAGAAAGAAATTCACTAGTTAAAAAACATTATCTCCATTGCTATGCTTCAAGAAAGTCTGTACATTATTTGCATCCCTTGTTTTATTTTATGCCATTTTCTAACTCTCCTTGCGTCTTCTGTTGATTTTTCTGTACATATATACAATACATATTTTAGGGTTATGACCCTTCATTTATTCTGGTGCAACCTTTTGGCATTCTTTGGTGAAAATAAAATATTTAATTATTTTCCCTTTTGGAAAATTAAATATTTTAACCATAATCGACATCTTATTTTGTTCATGTGCTCATGTTTTTATTCCCTCCTAACATCTTAGCACTTTGACCGCTCTTTAATATTTAATTTCTCCATATTACTATGAAACTTCTTTCATCCTTACTACAAGCATCGCATGCAAACTCGAGACCCCCTATGATACCACGATTTGTTGTTTCTCCTTTATCAACTTACTGCTCTACCACACATCACCTCTAGCTCTCTAGAGATGTCGCAGTGTCTTCATGGCCTTCCATTTCTTTTCACGGTCTAATATTATTTTTCATGCGGTATGGCGGTATCGCCCTTATTTCCACATTCACTGCGCTACCACGGGCTAAGTCTCGACCCTCCATGGTATAGTGGTATCTCCTTGATACATATATTCAATACATTGCTCTATCGTGTACCATTCTACCGTGGGTTGAGTCTCAGGCCTCTGCGGTATAGCAGTGAATTATGGACACTAGTGGCTCTTCTTACCGCCTTATCAGAAGCAACTCGGTGATGGACAGTGGTGTTGTGGTAAGGCATGAGTATTGTAAGGCTTGTTCAAATATGGCAGCAGTTATGTGGTAAAGGGTGCACAGTGATGGTTCCTTTTATCGTCATACCACAGGTTGCTTGGTAATGGGCCATGGTAAAAAGGTAGAGGTGAGGTTCATGCAAGGTATTTATTAAGGTACTGGTATGGTGGTAAAAGGAAGTTTTTTCCTTATGGAGGAAAACGGATTGGTTTTCATGAAAATGACGGGATAAGACTTGGATTTCAATTGATAAAATCTTTAGAATTTTTGTGAAAATTATGTTTCTACCATGAACAAAAAAACTTATCTACTTTTTGATAGTACGATTGGTATATAGATGTGTGTATGCCAAAAACTGTAATATATAGACATAATAGAAATCAAATATTGTCGATTAAATCTATCTTCATACTTTTTTACTCCAATCCAAATGAATGATATTTAGTGTGGAGTAATTATTTTTTTGTGAGTTTCATCACTCAATAGCCGACGAAGGCATGGCCCACTTCCTCAGTTGTTGGTGATCTTTCAATTAGATATATGCGTGTGGTAATGTATATTGTGATTTTGTAGCTATTCGATTGATTTTATATTTATTACTATGGTAAGTAGTATATTCTTATCCGTATAATTAATATTTGTGATTGTGTTAATCTCTATTGATTTGTTTAATACTTGTCTGTGTGTATAATTTACATGTCACTTATTATCTATATTAAGAATAGTTAGAAGTTGATTAATAAATTCATTGTGGGTTAAGAAGTTGAACGGTCAATTCATATCAAAAGCATATTTACATTCAGTAGTCTAACTTTGATTCTATTCATCTTATTTCAAGGAATATTTTTGTTTTGTTATATAGAGATTTTCAGTTATGTGCCAATAATCTATTTTATGTTTCAGAACCATTTCTTCACGAGTTCCTGTCACACATGTGACAAGAAGTCTGCCAATCATAATTCTATTCAAATGAAGATTATATTAGTTTTCATCCATCAACCCAGTTTATTAATTGCAGCTCTTCGAAGTACTACCACAAGACAGTTCACAAGCATACGTTCCCTAATTAACACTTTAGGATGAACTGAGGAAGCCATTTCTAAAGATTAAATCAAACCCATTTCAAGAGTAATTTAAGACAATAGTTTAATCCAATCATTTTGGCATCATTGTCAAGGAACGGTCTTAAATTCCTACATTTCTAGTAAACTAAGTTAGGATCATTGCACTAAGGAGAAAGTCCAAATGATAGTCAACTTCATTTGGACAAATACCCTTAGTTTGATTTGCAATAAGTCAGTAGGTGCATGAATCGTAATAGGGATAGTAGAGGAAGATTCATTAGAAAAGAAAACAGAAGTAGTTCACAACTTGAAAAAATCTAAAATAAATCAAAACCATCCATTGAGGGTCCACAACCCAAAGAATTGCAAGACAAGTCAAAATCACCCATTGAAGGAAGTAGCTCAACTCAGGAGAAATTAAAAAATAAGTTGCAATCATTAGAGTTACCCAAATCTGATCTTGAGAAGTGTGCTATTGAGACCACTATTGTCCAAATGCCTACAAATACTCATCCAAGCTCTTCTGAGATATTACACAAAAAGGTTGAATTTTTTTTCCAAGAGTCTTACGGGTAGGCTAAAGTTGGTCCATTCTCAGAAGAAACCCACGAGCCATTTAAAACTTATTTTACTCCTTGGGCATTAGAGTCATGGACCCCAAAAACAATAATGGAAATAACAACAACAATGATAATCATCATAAGGCATTGGCCAACAATAATTTTAAAAGTTGTCAAAACCAACTTCAGACTCCAAGATCACCTACATGCAAATGAATACCTGTCACAAGGAAGAGAATGGATGGAGAAAACAAACAAGGGTTTGAAGAAATATTCAACCACAAAGAAAGTATTGATTGATTGACAAATGAATTACAAAGAGAACATATGCCTGATTAAATAGGCAAGTGCTAAACCTAGAATGAAAAGGATGTTGGCAAGTGTTCAAATCACACTTCATGTGACAACAAGAAACCCTAACCAACTACCTAGGGAATGATAACAAGATGGAGATAAGTTCTAGAAAAGACAACTCATCTTCTAGAAGAGAATCTTATCTCAACAAATTTATTAAATGATTAAATGCAACTTAAGACTAATATGATTAATTAAAACCTAAGTTAACTTATGCTAGTGTAATAATTAATTAATTACACTAACACCCCCCCATAAGTGCAACTTAGGGAGACTAAATAAACATGCACCTAAAACTAAGATGAATGCAAGAAAGCATGAATGGGTCTCGACAACAAGGCCTGATCAGGTACCCATGTACAAATGCAATAATGAGGTAGAGAAGGAAAACTCAGTGGGACAAACCCCCGCTACAATGAGATAACTGCTGCAAAGAAGCACTGGAAGAACACTGTGGAGTAACACTGGAACCTTAATCCGACAAGCGAGGAAAGATACTTTTGTCTATGAGAAACCATATCAGAATCACAATAATGCAACAACAAACCTGATGCCATGAACACTCGAAAAACACCAAACTGGAACAACCCTGAAATCCATAAAACAACAATAGATGATAGAATGATGCAAAATCTAGAAGCCGTGAATCTCAATGCCGATGCTGAACTGAAACTAAAACTCTTCCATAGGAACAAGTACCATAAAGACTCGAGAATATTAACCACAAATTTAGTGGCCCTCAAACTAAGATGAATCCGATGTGGATCATTAACCATAGGCTCTCAATCGAAAGTGTGAACCAAAATAAATCTGATATATGTCAAGCTAAGACAAAAAAGTGGCCAAAAGAAACTAAGAAACCAGATTACAATCCATGAGATTTTTCATCAAAACACAATGAAGATCAAAGTGCATGCACACTCTAATCAGATTATTATGCAAGAAACCCCCCTGATGGAACTTTATATCAGTTCATTTATTACAATACCCAATGATTACAAAAGGAGAGAATGCCTAAATATGCATAAAACAAAGAGAAAATGCAAACTTAATGCAAACAAAAAAAGAAATTGTGCATGCACTGATGAATGTTCACATCTGTCTCCATGATGAAAAATAACCTCAAATTTGTGTAGATGACCAAATCTGAAAAAATGGCCTACAACACTATGAAGTGCTCGAAACAAGTTTTCCATCAATATCTCATTTGCCAAAAATGGACACTATGGCCAAAAGTTATGAATTTTTCAAAAATTGAATTTAGCTTGTAGGAAAACAAATTTTCTAGCAAAAACCATTTATTTCTAACTTGATTTCTGGAAAATCTACTCACTGTGTGTAGACAAAAATAAAAACCTAGAAATCATTTTTTGATCCAACAAGCAGAAGATGAAAAATTGATTTCTTTTAACCTTGAGCCAGGAGAGAAAAATGACACGCTCCTCTTTTTCAACATTGTTTTTCTCTAGATTTGTGCAGGATATGCAAAATCTAAAAGATACCCAGTTCATAATTCGATCCTGGCTACAAAACCCAGAAATCATTTTTTCTGCAAATGAGTGAAAATTTGATTTTTGAAGCAAAAAAGATGATGGCTCCAATAAAAAATGGCATGCAATAAACCCTTGTAGCTCCAAATAGCTCCAAACTCTTTAAACAAGAACAAACATGTAGCAGGAAAGCTCTGATACCATGTAAAAGTTGTCAAAACCAACTTTAGACTCCAAGATCACCTGCATGCAAATGAATACCAGTCACAAGGAAGAGAATGGATGGAGAAAACAAACAAGGGTTTGAAGAAATATTCAACCACAAAGAAAGTATTGATTGATTGATAGATGAATTATAAAGAGAACATATGCCTGATTAAATAGGCAAGTGTTAAACCTAGAATGAAAAAGATGTTGCCAAGTGTTCAAATCACACTTCATGTGACAACAAGAAACCCTAACCAACTACCTAAGGAATGATAACAAGATGGAGATAAGTTCTAGAAAAGACAACTCATCTTCTAGAAGATAATCTTATCTCAACAACTTTATTAAATGATTAAATGCAACTTAGAACTAATATGATTAATTAAAACTTAAGTTAACTTATGCTAGTGTAATAATTAATTAATTACACTAACAATAATCCTATTAATTTTGAGTTTCCAATCAGCCATCCTGAACAAGATGCTCCTATGAAGAATATTCCTCACTATGTTTTTCCTATTTTTCATGGTCTTTCGATTGCGGATCCTAACATGTTTTTGTTTGAATTTTATGTGTTGTGTCATAGTTATGACTATCAAACTGAAGCACATAAACTCAAACTATTTCCAACTACATTAAAGGATGCCGCCCTACAATGGTTTATGAACCTTCGAAACATCAGAACATGGGAAGTCATGAAGGAGCTATTCCTAACCAAGTACCAAGAATATTACAAAATAAAGGAAGTTTGGTATGAAATTTTCCGCATGAATCAAAAGGAAAATGAGTCCGTGGAGGACTACCTTGATTGCTTTATGTTTAGTCTTCAACGGTCTTTCCAATAGGGAATAAATGATTATGCTATTAAAATGTTATTTCTTATTGGGATAAGAGATGATGTTATGGAAGCATTAAATTTAATAGGAAAAGGGAACATCTCCAAAATGGAATTTGATGATATCTGTGATATTTGTAGGAACTGTTCAAGGTCTCAGCATTCAGGAAGGAGCTATCCAAGTAAGACTTATACCACAGGCAATGCGATAGGTATAGCAAAGCGAGAAATAGGCAATTTAGTTCAGGATCTTAAAACAAATTTGTTGATTCATATGGGGAAATAGATAGTCACTCTTTATACCCATAGGAAGCAAGAGGAAGCCGAGAAGGCCTTGGTCGTGTTTTTTCCAACGTGTCACAAGAGACACGACAGTGAGGATTTCCCATACAATAAGACAAACATCTCATCCTTAAAAAAAATTAGTAGGAGTTATACCTTGAGGCCTCTTCCTGTAGGTGTGCCTGAAATGGAATATTTTGAGGAACCCATCTATTACATGGCCCCTAGGTGACCTTTTCCACCTTGAGTAATGCACCCTAACATGATGAACGATTATCCTACCACTGGACCTATCCAACCCAATTCTTATCATCCGTGATGGTATGGGGGTTGGAAACAACCCCTTGCCAACCCCCATACCCTCAATCGATGCCACAATATTAGTATACTTCACAGTCGTGGAAATAGGCATGGAGGCCACAACCACCACAACCATCACCATACCAACATAAACCATTTCCATCACAATCACAATTTTCAACTCCTCGTATGATCAACCCATACCAATAGTCACAACAACTTCTTCTAGCCATGCCATCATCAGTCGCTCTGCCCGTCAATCCAACAAACCATCCAACACAACCACCAAGACCTACATCAATGCCAACCTAGCCAAATCCAAACCCCAATAATAAGGCAACCCAACCTGTGTATAATAATGAGGCAACAGGTTACCCCACCTATCCCATAAATACATTAGATGGAGTTCAGTTAATGTTAGGGAAGGCTCTTCAAGGGCCCAACATTATAGAAATCAATGAGGAGTCAGAAATGGAGCTAGCCAAAGAACCCCCTTTCCCGGATGATTTCAGTTTGAACCAATGCAAAGGGAGGACTCTCAACTAGAATTTGATTTTATTAATGAGTTTTTCAATGTTAACATCAAGATTATTTTGTTGTAGGACATCAAGGACATTATCATCTATACAAAAATAATTCACGATCTATGTACTCGAAAGCAGAAGAAGAAGCAAAACCCAAAAACCATCCAAGTCATTGGATAGTTGGCAGATCTTATGCTCAGGAACATAACCATTCCAAAGTACTCTAATCCAAGGAGTTTTGTCATTAAGGTATCTATCGATAAAGTAAGTATTCCTAATACCCTTGTGGATTTAGGTGCTATAGTTAATGTGATGACAAATGAAACGAAGGAAATACTATCATTAGAAGGACTTAGGCCTACTCCCACAATTCTTCAAATGCAAGATTGATCTTTGGTCAAGCCCGAAGGTGTGATTGAAGATTTAATCCTTTCTATTGATTCATGGGAATACCTAACTGACTTTGTGATTTTGTAGTAAAAAATTAAGCTAGGGGGATACCCCCTAATTTTTGGACGACCTTGGTTGGCTATCATAGATGCATTTATCAAATGTAGGTCTGGGAACATGATCATTTCTAATGGTGATCACAAGAAACAACTGACTCTATACCCACTAGCACAACCTTTGTTGGAAATGGAGGACCTAGCTTGGAATGATAGTGACTTAGATGATTCATTTCCAATTTTGACAATTGATAAAGACTTAGATATGGAGGAGCCTACTAAGGATAATGTTCTTGTTAACTTTCTTTCGAATAGGTATACATTTAATAAAATTTTTGAAAGCATGGTCCTCCATTGATGTATACATACTCAATGTCCTTTTGAGAACTTTCCATTGGTGGGTAGTTCACATTCTTTTGAACACTTTATCACATTGCATCAGTTGTTGCTCCATAATTGCTTATATGGTTCATTCTTATCTTCTGCAAATTTGAATGATATACCATTTGTCTCCCAATTCTTAGCCATTGACTCATCTACATAATATAAAGCTATGGAAATATTTCTTAATTGTACACTTAACATTAATCCACAGTTAACCCCTGGACAAATCCAATATCTTATCAGCATGCTTAGAACAAACAAAGATGCATTCACCTAGGAATACCAAAAAATTTGTGGCATTCATCCTGACACCTGCACACATCGTATTTACTTTGAAGAAGGTAGTCATCCAATTAGGCAACCACAACGATGGCTCAACCCTGCCTTGTGAGAAATAGTTAAGGAGGAGTTACAAAAACAATTAAATGTCAAGTTTATATATTATATTTCAGATAGTCAGTGGGTTTCTCCTTTAGTTGTGGTCCCTAAGAAAAAACGTAAATGGAGAATTTGTGTTGATTATAGAGAATTAAATAAATCTACTAAGAAAATCCATTTTCCATTACCATTTATTGATCAAGTATTGGACATTCTTGGAGGTAAGAAGTTATTCTCTTTTCTGGATGGGTTCAGTGGTTACAACTAGATTTGCATAGCACCAGAGGATCAGGACAAGACCACTTTCACTTTCCCTTGGGGCACCTTTGCCTATAGCATCTTGCCATTTGGTTTATGTAATGCCCCTGCCACTTTTCAATGAGCAGTTTTGAGCATTTTTTTGGATCTTTTCAATGATTGTGTTGAGGTGTATATGGACAATTTTACTGTCCATGGTAATACTTATGAAGAGGCTAAAACAAACTTAGAAAAGGTACTTAGGCATTGTATAGATACCAAATTTTCATTGAGTCATGAAAAGTGCCATATGCTTATGACCGAAGCGATAGTTCTTGGCCATTACATCTCCTCTAAAGGTATCCAAGTGGATCCTAAAAGGATCCAAATTATTCAAGACTTGCCTACACCTTCTAGCCAAAAGTATGTTCGTAGTTTTCTCAATCATGCAGGGTATTACCAAATATTTATCAAAAAATTTAGTAAGATTGCCTCTCCCTTGTTTTTCTTGCTAGCTAAAGATGTTTCTTTCTCTTGGACACCTAACTATTAAGAAGCCTTTGACACCATCAAGAGAAAAATTGTAACCATATCGGTGCTTAGAGGTCCAAACTAGCAACTACCATTTCATACTCACACTGATGCCTCAGATTGTTTGATGGGAGTTGTGCTTGGAAAAAAAGTGGATAATCTCTTCTATTCCATCTACTACATTAGAAAGAACTTCACAAGAGCCGAGATAAACTACACAGTAACTGAAAATGATTTTTTTTCTGTTGTGTATGCAATTAATAAGTTTCATCATTATATTATTGGTTATAAATTATTTATCCACATAGATCATTCGACAATTTTATTTTTAATGAATGAACCTATTGTAACTGGTAGATTTATTAGATAGTTATTTTTAATCCATGAATTTGATATAACTATACTTAATAAGCTTGGTCGAGAAAATGTGGTTACATTATTTTTGTCCAGGTTACAATAGCTAGATAATGAACCTACTCTAGTTGACGATGCATTTCTAGATGAGAACCTCTTTGATATATTAGCAAGGAGCCCATGGTTCACCAATATTGTAAACTATCTAGTTACATGCAAGTTCCCACCACATTTATCTTTGAGGGAACAATGAAAGCTGATTGGAATCAATGGATAATACACATGGATCAACAGATTTCTCTTTCGCACTAACATTGACAATATCATGCGATGTTGTGTACCTGAATATGATTTCTTTGATATACTTTGTGCATGCCATACAAAACCATGCGAAGGACACTTTTCTATTTAGAGGACTGCTTAGAAGATTCTCACTGTAGGCTACTATTGGCCTACAATCTATAAGGATTGTAAATGCTATGTTCATCATTGTGATAAGTGTTAGCATATGGGCCAACCTACACGCTTTGACGAGATGCCCTTACAGTGGCAGTTATCCATAGAGCCATTTAAGAAGTGGGGCCTTTATTTTTTTGGCCCAATCAACCTACCATCAAGAAAAAAGGAATGCATCCTTGTGTGTACCGACTATCTAACCAAGTTGGTTGAAGTGGTAGCCCTGAATCATGCTAGAGAGACAAAAGTAGCAGATTTCCTATAATCTTATTTTTTCACAAAGTTTGGTGTGTCGCGAGAGATAACCACAGATCAAGGACCATAATTTACATCCGAGCTCATTTTTGCCTTCGTTCATGAGTATGAAATTCGCCATCACAAGTCTACACCTTACCACCCTCAAGCCAATGGGTAGGTAGAAGTCACCAATTGGGAAATTGAGAATATTCTTACTAAGAAAGTTGTACTTCATAAGTGTGATTGTGATGCACGACTTCCTGAAGCTGTGTGGGCCAATTGAACAATGTGGAAGACCACCACTGGTCTTACCCCTTATGAACTTGTCTATGGTAAGAAGGCAATTCTTCCCATTGAGTTTGAGATAAAAAATCTTTGCACCGCACTACAAATGGGTATGAGTCTTTCTGATGCACAAAAGGCATGCATTGATCAACTACATTCCTTAGATGAATTGCATTAGAAAGCACTCTTTAACATCGAGATTGTTCAGAAACAACATGCTCTATGGCATGACCATCACATCTGACAATGGTCATTCCAACATAGAGATTGGGCACTCTTATATGACTCCCACTTCCAATACTTCAAAGGAAAGTTTCACACATGGTGGGTGGGACCCTATGAGATCTAGATAGTATATGCTAACGACATTTTTCATCTCTGTACGGTGGACTCTAAAAGAATAACTCTCCTTGTCAATGGTCACCACCTTAAATTGTACAAAAAATCTCTTTCCAAAGAAGCTTTCTTTTTAAAGGTGGTGAAGGATCTTACTATCGTTCCTTTTGGCCTCCTTCAGAATTGATCAATAAAAATAAAAATAAAATTAAAGAAAAAAATCAATAAAAGATCCAACAATGAAAACCCTTTTTGGGCGTTGTTGGTCGGTTAATGTTCAAAAATGGGTTTTCGGTGAAAATTACCCACTGAATAACCTTAGTGGTGAAAATCGAATTTTTTGTGCCACTAAGTGGTGGTAGATTGAAATGCGAGTGACCGATGATCTATTGTCATTAAAAAAAAAAAAAAAAAGACTTCTTGATAGTTTTCTACCAAGAACTATCTCGCTTTGCATTGCCAGTGCTTGGGTCCCTCACTCCATTCATTTTTTAGACCCCTCAGTATTCATCTCCTTTCCCCGTTCCTAATTGGTTAATGCACAACTCCATTCATGATTTCACCCTCCATGCTATAATGGTTGTTAGTGGCTTACAACCAACAACCATTATCAGGATTGTGTTACCTTCTTGTCATTTTTAGTGACATAAACTATTGAGTGCATCTTCTAGCTTGAGTTCCTATCTTTCCCTTTCTAGAAGCCTTTTTTTTGTGTCCGTTATGAGGTGTTCACTTCCCGCAGTTGGTCCCCTGGTCTATTCTCCTATCTTATCCAATCTCAACAATTTTGTTTTCACATGTGGTGGATTGCTAGCTGGCTGACCCTCATTGGTCATCTTCCTCCACTAAAGAATGCTCTACCTACCTGTCCTACTATTTTCATCTCCTATTCAGCCATTTGGGAGCGTCCATCCTCTGTACCGCCACATCTCTTTCCATCATTACCATTTAGTTGTTCCTTTTAGATGATCTTCTCTTGGTGACTGTCATCCATGCTATACGACGTCTCACTTGTTCCATCCACTTTATTTCCGATCACATCTTCGCAGATATTTTATCTATGGTGTACACTATTCCATCATTTTGAGGCATGTAGCGTACTTGCTTCCTATTAGAGCTCATCACATTTCTCTCTCACTTGTGGTGATTGGTAATTTATTTTTCTCAATTTGTTTTTCCTTCTTCTATTTTATATTTTATATTTCCTTTTGTCAAATGGCACATTACCCCATGGATGGTTCAACCAATCAGCTAGGGGGAAGGGTTTTCATTGTCATCATTTCTTCCAAGGGTTTATCATTGTTATTATTTCCACATTAATCCCTCATTACTATATTTTTTTCCATTCCTTGCCAAGTATTCATTCCCGGATTTAGCACTTGTTATTGTAGACATGGAAAATGTACAATTCAATCCAACACACTTGATCCTGATTACTAACATCATTTTCATCCTGAATCATACTCTCAGCTTAACATCACTTTTCATCCCTTAATTAATAAATCATTATTTATTTGATTAAGTCATTCTTCCCTATTGATTAAATTAATCAATTTAATTTAATTAGTCCCTAAAGTCTTATCATTAAATTGAATAAATTAAACCTTATTTAATTTATTCTAACATTATCCCCTTTAGTTAAATAAATCAAATTCATTTATTTAATTAAATCTTTCTTCTCAATTCTTGATTTAAATCAACTCATAAATTTGAGTCAAAATTGTCAAATCATCTAATATCTCATTAAATTGATCAAATCTTGATTAATTTAATCCCAAATCACTAAAATCCTCTAGAGAATGCAACTTTCACATGAAAATAGATTTAATTCATTTATTAAATCTCTATTTTCCCTCACATGGCATAAAAAAGGGAATATTCCCTCAAGTTTGAATTTGAATCCAAGTGGACTTAGTCCTTCCAACAAGGCATTTATCTAATCTTACAAGTCCTTTTGCATTGAGCCAAGTGGTCATAACTCCATTTGACTCTCCCTCCACCTTTTCATTTCAACATTTTCAAAATTCAAATAAGGGCATTTATGGGCACTTTGATCAAAACTTGCACAACCATCAACCATTCACATTGTGACAAGTGGCCTTTGACCATTGGTTGAAAGTTAGTCCCACATTGCTCAAATCTTGCTCTTTCTTCCAAATTAAAATCTATAAATGAAAGGTTTTTCCTCTCATTCGGTATCCACAATCTCATGCAAAGTTACTCTCTTCACATTGAGAGCTAATTTTTCCCATTTCTCTTCAAGCATTCATAATTTTCACAATATCATAGCTAGGTTATGCTAAAATCTCATCAAGGAGATTCAACTATCCACACATCATCAACATTTGCAACTAAGGAGTTGGGAAAGGGCCAATTTCGACACATCAATTGGCACCAATTCCCCCATGGGATCAAGAGTTTGCTTAGTTTAGAGAGATTTAATTTGGTTATTGCATTGTTCTTCATTTTCCATTTCTATCTAAGTTTTGTAAATGGATTTCATGGGGAATCCTTGTTTTCACTTGCATTTGATCTAACATTGTGATTGTTTCTCATGTTTGTGTAGGTATAAAACCAGGGTTCACATTTTGGCGCTAGAGGGAGGGAAAATCTCAAGTTATAATCACGTTTCTCTTGAAAATTCTATGCTTTTCTATTTTTTTTGCAAGACACATGAAACTGCACCACACCTGTTCCTGCAGTGCTATATTGCACTGCTTGTAGAGATGCGGCACCATATTGCACCGCAATAAGTTCCAAACTGCATCGCACCTGCTTTCCCGCATAAAAATTTCAAAATTTTAAAATCCACCAAGGATTTTCGAGTTGCAAGCTGCGCTGCATGTCAAAACTCCACCGCATTTGAGGTTTCTTTCTTTTGCAGAGTGCCAGTTTTAGTCTGGGTGTGGCACTATATTGCGCCGCTGAATTTCTAAACTGCGTCGCTGAGTTTCCAAACTGTGCCACATTTGCGGATTGCGCCACTGGTTGACAGGGAAAAAATTAAATTTGATTTTTTTTTAACATGTGTTGTTTCATTTCTAGCTCTTTGATTTCTTGACTTATTCACTGCCTCTACATCTTCTGGTTTTTATTATTTTGCAGGTAAGAGCAAGGAAGGGAGCAAAAATGGAAGGCTTCATGGTGACATTAACCTCATACTACACAAGTGTTTTTAAACACTATAGTGTTGTTTAACACTTTAGAGGAACTTTAATCTCCTTTAAAATGAATTTTTTACCTTGTATGCCTTAGGAAACAATAATTTTCTTTTGGGTTCTAAAAATAACAACACAAATTTCCTTTTCAAAGTTTGCAAAAGAGGCTTAAAATGAACCTTAGAAACAATCTACTAGATTTTGTTTAAGGTTAACAATTGAATAAGGTAAGTTCACACTTGATTTAGTGCTTTAAACTGAATTCATTTATTGCTTTGTGGATTTAAAATGAACAACTGTTGTTTTGTATTGTAATTATTTATTCAAAATAATATCATCAAAAGGACGTATGTGCTTCTCTCACACCTCATGATGATCTTGAGAATCAAAATTTCTTTTGGTGATCTTAAGTTGAGTAAATCAATTACCTCCACACTTCATTTTGGGTTTAAAATTTGAACAAAACATCTTGCGAGTGTGAGTATGCTTATTGTGTGTGTTCAACCTTTGTTTCTAAAAAAGGATTGATCGAACTACAAATATGTTTACTCACTTTTGTTTATCTTAGCGGGCCTGCCTTGTGGGAAAAATTACTCACCCAAGGGAACGAACCAAACGGTAACACACTAAGGTCAAGTGTATTTCCAACTGGGATATAAAAATGGGTACTGGAACAAAAGCCAGTATCACGCAATTGGCTCCAACAAGAAGGGCATAAATGGTCTCTCACCACATGGGTCAATATCCACAAATAGAAAGACCGAATTCAAACCCTTGTTTAGTAAAGGCCAAATCCTTGTCTATTTTGTTGGTGCAAAATTTCATGTCTTTTGAAGCCGCCCCACGTTATACATGTGGTTCTATAGTAGAGATGAAAAGTATGCCATGGGAGAGCCATGGCTACTGATGCTTGGCTAACCTGAGATGAAAGTGCACTATAAGGGGGAGCATATGTGTCAAGCATCTAATCATCCACATTGAATATGCACAACTGGATTTATCCAAGTGGGAACCCAACAAAATATTGTCTCTTCATCCTAGGGTTGTACATGTGCTTGAAATCAAAAAATACATTTCTTGGTTCTCAAAACATTTGAAAAACAAAAATTCAAAAAGAGCTTCAAATTTCAAACCCCTTGGAGGAAACAAATATCCTTTGAAAAATCTAAGTGCTCTTGATTTCCCTAGGTATTATATCCTTAGAGGTTTCTAAGTGCTTGGTTTAATCATCATTTGTTTTCACTAAGGTCAACCTAAGAAACCGTGCTCTTAAAACCTTGATTTTCACATAATCGACCTTGTGGAATGAAAAGGAATTGAGACATAGACATTTAGTTTGGAATTATAATCAAGAAATTGTCTTTGATAAAAAGAACTCATAAAACAAAGATAAAGACAATTGGAATTCACATGTGTCTTCTCAAATGATTTCCCATAAAATCAAAATAAAAAAAACCAAGGTTCAAGAAACTCAGTCCAAAATCTCGTGAGGAGCATCTTGAAATGCTTCTTGAGGTTAGAGAAAGATTGGTGTATAATTTCTACAAGAAGGCTGCAAAGAACAATCCAAGTTTGGATGAGTTTTATTATCAATAGAATCCTGAGATTTTTCAAAGGTTTTATTTTCTCACATAGGAAGTATAGCATGTTCTTCAATATTGAGGTCTTGTAAAAAAAAAGTCTTGTCTAGGTCAAGTCTAGGATCAAATTCATCACTCTCATCCATCCTCACCGTGTACGAGAAAATGTGTCAATCAAATTGAATCTAATCTAATACACCAATGAAACATTAGATTGAAGAAAACTAAATTAAATAAAGCAAATGCAAACTCTTGACAGCAGCTTCTTCAAATTCGTTCCATTGTCCTCTATCTCCAAGGATCCGCTTCAATATGTTTGCTCTCAGTTGTGCAAACACAGCTTATAGAATGGAACTTGAGAGAATGAGATTATTATGAATGCATATGCATCTACAAGATTGAACTATTGAATTTAAAATGTTATGAATTGCTAAGATTGCGACTATAATAACCACGTATGAAAGTATGAGATTCGAGGTCCCTTTTAGCTCATGAAAGGGCTATATTTATAGATTTTTGAAGGTAGGAATTCGATTGGCCAAGATCAACGGTCGAGTTCAAACCTGTTGAAATGAATGGTGAGAGATCGAGAATTCGAAAATAAGGTGGAATTCCAAGAGACGGATGGAGAATGAAGAGACAAATTGAAAGGTGTCTCTCATAATTAAATAAATAAATATTTAATTATGTGTGAAAGATATGTGAAAAGGCTTTAATTAAATATTGTAAATATTTAATTATGTGAGAAAAGAAAAAGCCTTTTAATTAAATATTAAAAATATTTAATTTTGTGAGAGAAGTGGGAATTTGGAAAATGATTTAATTAAATATTGAAAGTATTTAACTAAATGTGGAGGGAAGAATATCGTTTAAATTTAGAATTTAAAATTTGATAATTAATGTAAATAGATTGTAAAATCTATTTAATTAAATAAGAAGAAGGTAGCATTAATTAATTAAATAAATTTATTTAATTAAATTAGAAGAATTAGAAAAATGAACAATATAAATAAATAATTAAATTTATTTATATGTAGATGACTTAAGAAACATCAATTAAATAATTCATATTTAATTAATTAACAGGTTCGATCGACCGTGACCAATTTTAGATGTGTACATTTTGCCCCTCTTTGAAGTGATGTGTTTCATGCATTGCTTCAAAGAATTTGCCCTTGACTTTGAAAAATTGCTGATGATGCTATATGCCCCCTCGGATGATGAATCATATAAAAATGATTTTTGGAAATTTTTACTAGTTTGCTATCTGATTCATCGACCGATAAAGATGATTTGATGAAAACCTCTATTGAAAGATTGATATGAAGATGAAGAACTTTGATTTTGCCTCGATTGATGATGATTTTTGATTGATAAATTTGCTTCCATGCGATATGAAAAACAAATAGAAATGATAGATTTGCTTTCCTGATTGAAAGTCAAATAGATAGATATTGAGTCATGATGACTGTTAAATTTGTTTCCATGCGATATGAAAAACAAATAGTAACATAGATATGCTTTCTTGATTGAAAGGCTGGATAGATTTCCTTTCCTGATTGAAAGGCTTGATAGATTTGCTTTCCTGATTGAAAGGCTTGATAGATTTGCTTTCCTAATTGAAAGGCTTGATAGATTTTCTTTCCTGATTGAAAGGAAAATTGAGTCATGATGACTGTTAAATTTGTTTCCATGCGATATGAAAAACAAATAGAAATTGATTTGAACTTGCTTGATATATTGATTGATTGATGATATCCATTACTAATTGATTTGCATGATTTCTTGATGATATTGATAGTGTTGTTGATTAGAGAAGGATACATCCTAGAACAACACAAGGATAGGGAAGGATACATCCCGATGATGATGATGATGATCGAGGCTTGTAGTAAGGCTAGGAACAAGACCAAAGGTATGATTAAATGATTTGTGCTAGATTTTATTGATTGATAAGATGAGATTGGAAGAAATGATTAGATGAATTGATTGAGATGATAATGAAAATGAGATGTACCAAATGTCCAGTCATACTCAACCGTTGTTTGAAAAAGATATTTAAAGATGTGGTCAACCTTCAAAAATCTATTAAAAAGGCCCTCGAAATGCAAATGCATTGTGCATTCCTAATAATGAATTATGCAATCCTAAATGAAATAAATGATCCATTCTCCTTGTTGCCATTTCCTGCTGTGTTTAGTTGTCATCATTGAGCCTTTTGATATGTTGAAAGTTAGTACAAGCATCAAAGGTTATGTTAGCACCAATGATGACCTGATTACTGCTTCCATAATGTTTAATGTAGCAAGTTAATACAAGCATCGAGGTATAATTGAACCAAGATGACCTGAGTATTGCTTGCATAAACAAACAAAAGTTAACAATTTTCCTATGCAAATTCCGAAATGTCATCAATGATACATTGTAAAGCATGTCCCATGACCAATTTGCACAATACTAATGATTAGCTTACAGACAGCAAGCAAAGAAAAATCATACTTCTTTCTTGTGATTCTAGTTCAGTACATAATTGAACCACTCCAAAGATATGATGTCATCAAATATCAAAACAACAATTTGCAACTTTTT
This sequence comes from Sequoiadendron giganteum, assembly GCA_007115665.2. Lineage (NCBI taxonomy): Eukaryota > Viridiplantae > Streptophyta > Pinopsida > Cupressales > Cupressaceae > Sequoiadendron > Sequoiadendron giganteum. The sequence goes on from CM021100.1 coordinate 43,783,777, forward strand.
GTTTTTAGGTTTGTCATTCATTTTATTCAGATTAAGATCATCCAATTTGTTTTAGATTCAAAGTATGACATGTCTCAAAGCTGTTTTGACCAGGCTTGATTGGATATTTGATTGTTGATTTGATACTTGATAATTGACACATGTTGCTTGTTTGCTCAAAAAAAAGTTGATTTCCCCCAACGAGTTCAGGATTTTGCCCCTAGTCTAGGGTAAGACACGCCCATTTTATTGATGAAAGCATATGATTTATTGATTTTTCTTTGGATTTTAGGAATATTTTAATTTTTTTGAATTTTGATGTTTTTTGATTTTTTTGGATTTTGATGATTTGGTTATGGACATGCATGATGATATCAGTGCTCTGTTTTGAGATCTTGTTGAAAACCAAGCTAAGGTTGATTGATCAAATTGATGGATTGATAGTTTGACTAAGTGTGTTAAGTCAAACGAGGTGATAATGGATTTGTTAATTTGGCTAAGTGTGTTAAGCCAAACAAAGATGATAATGAATTTGTAAACCCAAGGAAGTTGTGTTATCCTAGAGTAAACTCGTTCACAAGATGATAGTTTGACTAAGTGTGTTAAGTCAAACAAGGTGATAATTGATTGGATTCAATTGATCAAGATTGATGAAGCTTGATTTGGAACAAAATTATTTTGATGATTTGATGTGACACTGACATGCAAGTTAGATGTGACTGATATGAATTGTTCAGATTGATGTTCGATGAAAGATAAAACTTGATAAGGAGTATCTTCCTGTCAAAAATATGCCATGGGCTAGTGATTTGGATCTTTTGGCTCACAAATGCTTGACCAATTTGATTGTACGTCTTCCAATGTTCAGATCACCACATAAGTTGGAGGATATATATCAACATTCACTCCTGAAGCAAGATGTAAATATTTGCCCTCAATTTCTAGCAATGTATGGAATGGCCATGGGTAGATGCTTGGATAGGTGTATGGATATGCAAAGGATGCCATGGATTATCTTGTGACAAGATAAGGTGCTTGAATAGAGGAATGCTCACTTGGATAGTGCTTCAAGGATCAGATAATGTTTGGATTGGATAGGATCAATGAAAATGACCCATGTCAAGATGTTTACCATAAACAAGTGTAAAGTGTTTACCAAAATTTGCAGATCAAGATAATGTAAATAAATGGTAATGGGCTAGATAAACGGTTCATGGATGAACGAATGATATGGATGGAATGATGGCTTTATTATGGATGAGATGATTTCTCTTGAAATGGCCCACATAGATGCTCGATTCTACACATGATGCTTGTTTGCTAGGTTTTCATCATGGTACTTGTCCAAAGCGCCACCGTAGTGGTTTTCACTAGAGGACGATTTTTTTCTTTACTATTTTTCAATCCTTTTTTTTGATTTTTTTGGATTTTTTGTATTTTTTGATTTTTTTTGTTGTCACCAAGACACCTGTTTGCCAAGTTTTCATAAAGGTAACAATTTTTTCAAGACATTTTTCTGATTTTTTTGTATTTTCTGAGAGATTTTAAGCTGATGTTGAACCACCTGGTGGTGCTGATGTTGATGCTTCTGTCATAATGTGCCATTGGTATCCTAATTGAAGAAGTTGTTTTGCCAATATGCATGCACTTGAATGCAAATTTTGAGATCTCTGATCTGCTTTGTTGATATCAGAGTTAACCTCATCTTTGTGCACACATCATGATAAAGTGCCTTCTGAATCCTTATGATGAAGGGTCGCTGCCAATACATGGTTAATGTGAGAATTGGATATCATGCGTGGAGGTGTGGATGGAGTGTGTTTAGGAGTAAAAGATGGATTGGTCGATAGTTTGGAACCTTTGACTCTCCAAACTTGGGAAGATGAGCAATAATGGGTGGATATGGAACTGTGCATGGAATTTGGACCAACTGCTTGATACACTTTGTACGTTGCTTGAGAAGCCTGCTTTTTCCTTTGTGGATGTCTTTGATGGATAATTTTCCCTTTTTGATTTTTCCCCATAGTTTCTTTGACTAATGGAGTTTGATAGGGATAATTTTTCTTTGTATTCTTTGGTATCCATATGTATTTGATTTGTCCTATATGCTCTTTAGCTTCTTTTTGCTTGATAACATTCTTCATGCTTTGATTCAAGTCTTTCTTTTGACGTTGGTCCCAATTTGTGGATGGGGTGATGGATGGATGAAGATTTATGACATGGCTGGTTGTAGTATTGGCAATGGTTTCATCATAAGGATTCTTCGTGCTCCCTATGTTGACATTTTCTTGTGATGAAGTTGCCCCCAGTTTTGTGGAAGTATTATTGATATGTTCATATCCCATGATTGTCGAGTAACCAAGGCCTTGATTCTTAGGATTTTCAATAATCTGTACTGGTTCTAGGATACCCTGTTCATGTAGGCCTAATCCTTTGCCTTGATAATTCATCTGTTGAAATATTTTATTTGCAAAAGGATATGATTTCCCTTGGAAACAAGGTGTTGCTCCTTCTTTGCTCTGTGGTGGATCTTCAAAGGTGATAGCTCCTTTATTGATAAGATGATTTTCCCTTACAAAGGTGAGTGATCCAACTTTATAAGTGATAAGATCCTTTATCTGTGGGATAAATGCCTGATTGATATCCTTAGCTTGATCTTTTGAAATATCAGATTGTAATGTTTCTTCAAGAAGTAATGATGATTCATTATCTTTGTAAAAGTGTTCCTCATGATTCATTCTTGATATGCTTTCACATGATGTTTCTGATTCACCACTTCTGTAGAATTCTTCATGACCCATTTCTTACATGTCTCTAGATTTCTCTATTTCTTGATCATGTGTACAAATATAAAGAGTAGGGGACTCTTGTTCCTCAGTAAGAGTATGAGACTCTTGTTTTGAATGAAGATCATCTATGTGTCCATCCAAAGAAAGCATCTCATGGGTAGATGGACGAGTATGTGCTATACGGACATGGTCATCTTGTATGGATAGGAGAGTGTCCATTATATCATTGTAGCAGCTTGGAGATACAAATTCTTGATCTCGAATGATTTCAAAATTGCTTTCAACATGCTTTGGATCAAGTTCTTGACATGGGTCAATTTCAAAGAATGGATTTCTTTCTTGGATATCTTCATTAGGCATAGGAAGTTTCTCAAATGTCATGAGGTCAAAGGATGTCCATATATTTTTGAAAGGATCATTGCTAGACATTGGTGAAAGATATTGATCATGCTTTGGAATAAATTCTTGAGATATGTCCTCTAACTCATTAGCTGATGTAGAGACATTGTCAACATGATCATTTGTGGAAGGATTTTGGATTATGTCAATAGGATCAAATATCGTCAACACTCCTTGAAATAGATCTTTGTAGGAGGGGTCTTGATCTTAACTAAAAAATGGCTCTTGATGAATGTTGATTTGATCACTAGATGGGGTAGACATATCTTCATAGTGCTCATCGATGGATTGATTTTGATCATTGTCTTCAACAGTTATGGTGGAGAAATTATCAATTTTTTCAACCATATGATCAGATGATGTTGGCATTTCTTGAAGAGGTGTGATGAGCCCTTGACATGAGGATGATGGGATACTTTGATCTTAACTTGGAAAAGAATCATTAGATGAAGGAGATGGAGTAGCTTGATCATTAGATGAAAGGGAAGCTTTGGATAGGATGGAAGAATTGTCATGCTCTTGGGATGTGATTGATTCATGAGAGGGTATGGATTCATAAGATGGGGTGGAGGGAGGATTTGGAAGAATATTTTGTTCTTGAGATGGAAGAGGATTATCATGGGTGAATAATGAAAGGAGGGGATCATCATATGATTCTTGAGATATGGGATCTTGATCAAAGGTTGGAAGGGTTTGCAGAATTTTGGTATCATGGGATGGAGTGGAAAGAATGTTTTGATCGAGATGTGTAGATTGAAATGAATCATTGGATGTAGAGAATATGATAGAAGAAGGTAATTGAATGGGATCATTGAATTGGGTGGAAGAACCATGAGGTTCATTTTGAATTATGGGAGATGAAGATAAATGCATGGCATGACAAGATTGGTCAATGTTATTTGATGTTTTAGATTTGGGCTTCCCTTTTAACCATTGCAAAAATTCAGAAACATTGGATTTGGTTGATGTTGTTTTTGGAGGAGAAAAGGTCACGTTCATATTTTTGTCAAAGGACTTTTTAGTTGTACCCCCTTCCATTTCCTTGACTTGGCTTTGGAGTGCTCTTACTTGTTGGGTAAGAGTACTAAGATCGTTTAAGGGAATTTCCTTCTTTTTAGGATTCTCTTTAATTTTCTCCATGTTGTAGTTAGAGGGAAATTTGGCACCTTGTTTTTCCAATAAAACAAAGTATTTGTCTTTATTTTTCTCTAAGATCTTTTCCATATCTAAGAGAAACTATGGATCTTGTTCAGCTTCTAGAAGCATTTCTTCTGTTATCTCTTGATTTAAGTTATTTTCATAAAGCATAAGAACAATATTTTCTTCGCTATGACCCATGTTTTAAATGTTGTGGATGATCTTAATCTGATTTAAATGTAAAAAACATAGCATAGAGAAGCAGACAGTTGTTTTTTTACTCCTAGAATCTAAACAAAGAGTGTAACGGGTTTTGAAAAAGATAAGCATATCAATCAAACTCACTCTTAATTTGTCAAATAGGTCATCATAGTAATCACAACCCACAACTTAAAATCGTGTTGACTCACATAGCCTTGTCACCCCCTAGAGGGCACTCGTGTTTTTGTCTTTTCCAGGTGCATACTCAAAGTGATGGAAGAGGATACCGAATCCCTTGAGCAAACAATCCGTGGTGACTATATGGTGAGTGTCTTGGGGGTAGATTCTTCGCTCCCCTTGCACCATGATTAAAATGATGTTTGGTTACTCACACGGCTGGCCTCTACACTAGGTTCTTAGTAAGTCTTTTCGTTCGGCGTGACAATAGATAAACTCCCTCGAGAGACCTCCCAACCTTTAGAACAAAGGCTTTGGGGATGGTTATCTTGTCTACTGCTGTCAAGTTGGATTTTCATACACAACTTGCTTTTGATTATGCTGGGTTGGAAACCTTGGCTTTAGGTGTTCCCACTTAGGTCGTTCCTGTAGGGTGAGTACTTTTTCCCACTATGGCAGGCCTTCTAAAGGATGTAATAAAGAATTAAATTGCATAAAACAAAAGGTAAGTCTAGTATTTTGATCACCCAATTAAGGGGAGAGCATAGACCTATTACCCACAATCACAACATGCAAATAATGGTTCAATTTTAAATCCCAAATTGAAAAATTTTCTACACTAAGTGAAGATGTTGCTTCACCAAAAACATGGGATTCATTTTAACCAAAAGAAAATTTATGTTTGGTGACTATCCTAGGATTGGTTAATTTAGATTTAAATTTCTATCCTAGGGTTGCTTCATTTTATTCCCCATACATCAATAAAACCTCTGGCCGTGGTCGTGTCGGATCCAAACAACAATTTAAGAATGAGATTATAATTGCTCCCAAAGTGTTTAAAAACACTTGTTACAATCATGTGATAATGCTTTTTCTTTCATTTTCATGCTCCATGGTCCTTTAAAATCTGTAATAAAAGCTCTAAATGTTATATTGAATCAAGAAACAAGAAGATATGAGGGTTAGATAAATGATTAAGCATAACAACCCTAAAATTTAGACCAAGTTTCATTGTGGTTTGACGTTAAGTGAGAATTTGAAAATTTAAACTCTGTCAAAGTTGATAAATACCTGCACCATTAGATAGCTTATGAAATTCTACCCCATTTCAAAAATAGAATCATGAAAAAAGACCTCCGTATGACCAAGATATTGCTATTTTAAAAATTGACTGTAAAAGTGCAAAACTGAAGTCTATGCGCTAAAACAGAGCTCGTATGCGCTAAAACAAAACCTAGATGCACTAAAAGAAGGCCCGTATGCGCTAAAACAGAACCTAGATGTGCTAAAAGAAGGCTCGTATGCGCTAAAATAGGTGCCAAATGAGCTAAAACAGTCTCTGGATGCGCAAAAACAGTCTGTGGATGCGCCGAAATAGTCTGTGGATGTGCTAAACCGAGGATCGTATGCGCCAAAGCGAATTTTTCAGTTCGTCACCTGTAAAAACATAATATTTTCTACAAGAAAAATATTAATACGGGGGGATGCCCCACGGTGGGCACCAAAAATGTGTACGAGAAAATTTGTCAATCAAATTGAATCTAATCTAATACACCAATGAAACATTAGATTGAAGAAAACTAAATTAAATAAAGCAAATGCAAACTCTTGACAACAGCTTCTTCAAATTCGTACCATTGTCCTCTATCTCCAAGGATTCGCTTCAATATGTTTGCTCTCAATTGTGCAAACACAACATATAGAATGGCACTTGAGAGAATGAGATTATTATGAATGCATATGCATCTACAAGATTGAACTATTGAATTAAAAATGTTATGAATTGCTAAGATTGTGACTATAATAACCACGTATGAAAGTATGAGATTCGAGGTCCCTTTTAGCTCATGAAAGGGTTGTATTTATAGATTTTTGAAGGTAGGAATTCGATTGGCCAAGATTGACGGTCGAGTTCAAACCTATTGAAATGAATGGTGAGAGATCGAGAATTCAAAAATAAGGTGGAATTCCAAGAGACGGATGGAGAATGAAGAGGCAAATTGAAAGGTGTCTCTCATAATTAAATAAATAAATATTTAATTATGTGTGAAAGATATGTGAAAAGGCTTTAATTAAATATTGTAAATATTTAATTATGTGAGAAAAGAAAAAGCCTTTTAATTAAATATTAAAAATATTTAATTTTGTGAGAGAAGTGGGAATTTGGAAAATGATTTAATTAAATATTGAAAGTATTTAATTAAATATGGAGGGAAGAATATCGTTTAAATTTAGAATTTAAACTTTGATAATTAATGTAAATAGATTGTAAAATCTATTTAATTAATTAAGAAAAAGGTAGCATTAATTAAATAAATAAATTTATTTAATTAAATTAGAAGAATTAGAAAAATGAACAATATAAATAAATAATTAAATTTATTTATTTGTAGATGACTTAAGAAACATCAATTAAATAATTCATATTTAATTAATTAACAGGTTCGATCGATCGTGACCAATTTTAGATGTGTACACTCACCACTATCAAAATTAAACATCATCTCACCAACAAACTCTTGAGAACTTTGAAACATCATTCATGCTAAACTCATAGGCAAAACTATCATCACCTTATTTGACCTAACACACCTAGTCAAATCATCAAACCCCTTTTGAACAAATTTACCTCTAGGATAACACAACTTCCTGAGGTCTACAAGTTCATTACCACCTTGATTTGGCCTAACACACTTAGTCAATTCATTCTCTTGTACGAGTTTTCTCTAAGATAACACAACTTCCTAGGGTTGATAAGTTCACCATCATCTTGTTAGGATTAACACACCTAGTCAAACTATCAAAATCAAATCAATTCAAGCCCTAAAAATTTTAGCATCCCCCCCCCAAAAAAAAATTCTTCAAGAGTTTCAATCATCCCCATCATCACTTTTTGATTCTTAGACTCTCCTAGTTCTTCTCTTTTTTGTGGCTAAAGATTAAAATCAAACGATCTCTATTTTATGGTCCAAATGAGATCACAACACAAGAGGAACATGGAAATCATGAAAGAAACATCAACTTCAAGTGATTTAAGTCAAGCAATCCCCCAGACAACTCTTCTCTACCATCAAAAAATCCTCAAGAGGAAGGCTATGAAGATGAAATCATTCATGAGGACTTTGGAATGACAGAAAAGGAAATAACTCAAATGATTCAAAATTCAGAGAATCATAGAATTGTCAATGCCATGCTAAAAGTTAATCCTTCTCTATATATGCATGCATTAACGGAAGGAGGGGCCCAGCTCCCTTTTGACCTTGATGTAAGTACCACTATAGAAATGACTCTTGCAAGCACAACCCTAATGTCAATTCCAAACATAACTCAAGAAATTTCCCCAACCATATTGACAATCATACCAACCTCACCAATTGTTAACAAGGGAAGTGCCATGTTTCGTGAATTACAAAAACATCGCCTTGTAAACAAAAAAGAGGTAAATATCAGCACCACACCAGATAACTCCATCCCGGTGAATCCACTACAGCTGAATGTTCCACTCACCCTCCATAATCATACAGACTCATCCTCATTCCATGCGACACCAATCTATTCATTAAACATACAAACTTCCCTATCGAAAGGAGAAGGTGGTTTGTTCAGAACAACAGGAGTCATTGACCTATTTTCATCATTACTTTTCCAAGGGAACATACCATAGTTCCCTCGATTACCTCTCACATCCACATCACCTCTTGGGTTGGGTCTTCCTCCCCTACCCAACACTACTTTCTCAAATCAAGGCAATGTGAGCATCGCATCAAGTCCTCTCCTTTTTTCTAGCAAGATCGCAACAATAGGTGGCAACCATTCAAGCCATTATGGTCAATATATCAAATGGTCCCTAAATTCCTCAAACCATACCTTCTCAGGGACCTAGCATCTCAACCACACCACCAACAACCCAGGTCTCGGCTACAAACACAACCCCTCCGCTTGCCACAATGGTTGGTACCATTCCCAATCCACCACCAGTCCCACCAAAAGCCAAAATGCCAAATTCATTCATCACCATGATTCAGGCAGTCCAAAAGGACATTCACCAAAAGATACTTCAACAAAACCAAGAAGTTGCACAACTAGCCGCCCAACAAGCTGAACAAGTTGCACAAGCCCAGCAAGTCGCACGAGCTATGCAAGTAGCCCAACAAGCACAAGATCAAGCTCAAGCCCAACACCAGGCTCAGTAGGTGCAAGAACAATACCATGCACACCAGCAAGAAATTCATCAACAAGCATACCAACAAGCCCTACAAGACTTACAGGCACAACAACAAGCTAAACAACAAGCTTTGTTGGTACAACATCAGCTAGACCAACAACAAGCTTCGTTGGGGAAACAACACCTAGACCAACAACAAGCTTTGTTATCACAACAACAACTAGACCAACAAAAATATTTATGGGAACAACAACAGCAGGACCAACAACAAACTCTATTGGAACAACAACAACAAGATCAACAACAAGCATTGTTGGCACAAATGTAGGAATATCAATAGGCCTTAAATGCACAACATATCTTGTAACAAACCCCCACCAACACCCCTCTCATCAATCAAACACTACAAATGCCTTGAAACACATTCATCTCACCTCTTGATCTGCAAAATGATGTTGCAACACCAATCAAACTGCTCTCACACCAAGTGTTGGACCTCTAATCAGGAAAAACAACTAGACTGATGGGCAACTTGTTCTCCTATCTATTTGACATAAATATTACAATGGTACCATTCCCAAAGGGATTCGAGATCCCCGAATTTGATAAATACAATGGGACAGGAAACCCTAAAAATCATGTCAGGGAATTTCAAGTGCATTGCATGGAGGTTGCATACAATGACACATATCTAATGCAAATTTTCCCTCAAAGTCTGATTGGTCCTGCTATGGAATGGTTTTCTTGCCTACCCATAGGCATTAAAACATTCCAAGAAATTGTGGAAGCTTTCCTTAAAAACTACGCATTTAACATGGGTGCAGATGTTAGTTTGGAAGAACTATCAACACTCAAACAAGGGAAAGGAGAGCTATTCGCATCCTTCTTGCAAAGATGGAAATCCAAGGCCAACCAAAGCAAGTGGGCCATGCCAGAAGAACAACAAGTTTGTACAATCATATCCAATCTAGATGACAACTTGGCGTTCTACCTAAAAATGCAATGCATTATGACCTATGATCAATCGATTCCGAAGGTGCTCAATATTGAAAGAGCCCTTATTGCACGGGGAGACACATCGATATTTCTTCCACAACAAGATAACCGCCTGTCCACCAATTATAATGATAAACCTCAAACATGTTCGAGGAATAAAAATATCACAAATGACGGAGTGGTCGACGCTAAGGTGGGCATCAATGATCCTAAGAAGAACATCCAAACCCATCAACTGCAAAATCATAATCACAACAATGTGCAAACTAATATAGTGGCACAACAACACCCACTTCCTAATAACAAAATCAATAACTTGGGAAATCAATGAAGACCACCTCCCCGAAACAAATTTCCCCCCAAGCGGAAATTAACGGCCCTTGGAGAATCTATTGAATCCATAATGAAGAAGCTAGTTAAGGAAAACCTTATCAAAATATCCAACTCTGAGCAATATGCGGAACCCATGAAATAAACCACCATGGTACAAAAAAAAAACCTTTATGATTTTCACAAAATCAGGGGACACACAACCACAAATTGCATGAGGTTGAAGAACATCATTCAGGGCCTCATTGAAGACAAGATTATAAACATCGAACAACCAGTTAAAAATCAAGACCTTAATATATACACAAACCCAATACCAAATCATAACCAAGGAAATAACCAGGGAAACAACAAAGGGAAGCAAAAGTATGCTAGTGCAAACCTTGTGTATGAAGACATTACCACATACGTGGATGAGATGGTCACTGTCATTAGTGTAAAAGGAGCTAACTCTAATTGTGGAGTCACCACATGCAGCATAAAGGTCAATATTATTGGGGCATCACAACCATCCAAGACCCCCATTTCAAATCCAAAAGTTGTTCCCTATGATTATAATGTCATCGACCAACTAAAGAGAACCCCCGCCCAAATATCCACCATGGAATTATTGAAAATTTCTACTGCCCATAGAAAAATCCTTGATGAAGCTTCAGCTGTGTCCACCGTCTCCACCACCCTTGATATAGAACAGTTCTAGGCTATGGTTGGTATTATCGTTACCCCAAATCTACTCACATTCTTTGACCAATATTTCCCCACCCAACCATCTCACAATCATGCACTGCACCTTCAAGTGCTGATTCACAAAAAGAAAGTCCAAAGGGTCCTCGTGGATGGAGGTGCAAGCATCAATATCTGTTCACTCAAACTCATAAATAACTTGGGATTCTCTGAGGACTCCATTGACAAGAACAAAAACATCACCATAAGAGCATACGATGATCAAGAAAGAGTGTCTCAAGGCACTATCAGAATCCCAATCCAAGTGGGGCCAACAACCATGGAAACCACTTGTCAAGTGCTGGATCTTGACCTACCATACAACATCCTCCTAGGATGTCCATGGATCCATGGAATGAAGGCAGTCGCCTCAACATTCCATCAATGCATCAAATTCCTATACCAAAATGAGGAGGTCACAATATATGGTGATCCATAACCATTTGCCTATTGCAAAAACATGGAAGCCAAGTTTTATAAAATTCACCAAGTACTGAAAAATGATGAAGGCCCATCCACTTCATATGTAGATCCATCCAACCTTACCTCCACTTCTACGACAAAGACACCCTCCATCCCTGACATATCCGATACCAAACTCATGATCTAGGATAACAGATGCGAAGATTATAGAATAAAGAAGAATGTGTTTGTTGTAGGAGAGTTACCACAATCTCCTAGGTTAGATGGGCAACCTCAGTTAGCCAAAGTACTTGTCCACACTGATAGGGTAGACCCTTTTGGATTTCACCGTTGGGGGATCTAAGTTAGGAAAATGTGGATGAGGAATACATTTCAAGGATGCTATATCATGATGAAAGACCTACCCCCACCCTACCCATGGATGAAGCCAACAGAGGATTGTAAATAATGCTTGGTATGGGCTACAATAGAAATGTAAGCCTTGGAAGGAACAGTGATGGATGATTGAAACCCATCATTGCGGAAAGATAGATGAGAATCCTTGGCCTTGGATGTACCCCTCTGAGTATAATCGTACGTGGTAGAGGTTCCCCTAATAGAGCAGTCAAGTCTTTTCCTCAGTTATCAATAGCCGCGCTACAACTACCCGTATCAATAGGTCTACCCCTTCACAATTTCACATTTGACATAACCGAGGTCTGTAGTAGTAGTGACGATGAGGATACCATAACCAAGCTCCCCATTCTTTTTGAAGATTCCTCCCTATTGATGATTAGTGCCTCACTCAATGAGTCAGACCACCAGCCACATAAGATAAACCTAGTTTACCCACAGCTCATCGATTACGACCAACAAGGACCACTGGTTCTAGACTCATTTGAAAATGATGAGGCTCTCTCAGAATTCTTGGAACTAAGGGTTATGGTACCATCTAGAGATCATAAGGCTAGATTCGACATTACACTAGACATACAAGCCTATTATGGGGAGATGATTGAATCCTTCAGTCGCAAAAGAAAAAGAACAAGAATAAGCTCGGGGTCATTGAGTGAAAACCGCACTGTGGCACTCTCTAACCACAAAAAAGTAAAAATATAGGATGCATCCAATGGTGAAAACCTCTCTAAGGCACCAAAGGATGAAGGATTCAATCTCCCCCCTATTGCACTTCATCAAGATAAATCAACAGTACTTGCAGAATAGTGTAATCATGTGAATATGGGAATAGAGATAACGTCACACATTACATTCTATGTTGAATCACTTCTAACAGAAGAATGAGAATTGTTGGCTGCATTCTTAAGAGAAAGGAAGGTAAACTTTGCATGGACCTATGCTGACATGCCGGGTCTTGATCTGAAAGATGTGGTTCATCACCTAGTTGTTTATCCAGGGGAAAATCTAGTGAGACAAAAATTAAGAAAAATGCACCCTCAGATAGCTTTGCTAGTCAAGGTAGAATTGCATAAACTCTTAGACATCAGCTTCATATGACCAATTGATTAACTAGAATGGGTATCTAATCTTGTACCAATTTCAAAACCAAATGGGGGCATCTGTATCTACATAGACTTCAGAGACCTCAACAAAGCATGTCCCAATGATGATTTTCCACTACCTAACATTGATATGATAGTGAACATGACGACTGGACATGAGATGCTATCACTCATGGATGGCTTCTCAGGGTATAACCAGATAATGATTGCAAAGGAGGACCAACATAAGATGACATTTACATGTCCATGGGGCACCTACTACTGGAACATGATGCCATTTGGGCTAAAAAATGTAGGGGCTACATATCAGAGGGCCATGACACTAATGTTTCATGACATGATACAAAAAACTATGGAGGATTACATGGGTGATATACTGGCCAAATCAAAGAAGAGAAAAAATAACATAGCAACCCTAAGTTCCATTTTTGATAGATTGGAGAAGTACAAGGTCAAACTCAACCCCAAGAAATGTGTCTATAGGGTACAAAAATTTTGACATTACATGTTGGCACACAAAATCAAACTCATCACCAAGATCGACCCCCTAAAGTATCTACTGTCAAAGGAAATGCTTACAGGAAGGATGGCTAAGTGGGTCATCATACTATCAGAATATGACATTGAGTATGTGGAGTGAAAATAAATCAAAGGACAAGTCATTGTAGACCAACTGGAAGAGGCTCTCATCTATTCAGAGAATCCACTCATATCAGAGTTTCCAGATGAGTCCATCTTTAATCTGAGCATAGCCGACCACTGGAAACTCTACTTTGATGACTCATACACACAACATGGATCAGGAGCCGGGGTTTTCTTCATCACCCCACAAGGAGATTGTATACCTAGATCCTACAAATTGGCAATCAACTGTACCAACAACATTGCAAAATACAAGGCTTTAACCATAGGTCTCAAGATTGCAGTACAATGGCAGATCATGGCACTAAAGGTTTATGGGGACTCACAACTTATTATCAACTAGGTCAATGGTGAGTACCAAAAAAAGGATGATAAGCTGACACCATACAAAAAGTTAGTAGAAAAATTTAAAGATTCGTTCATTGATATCACCTTTGAACAAATACTGAGGGCTAACAACAAAGTAGTTGATGCCATGGCAACAATTGGATCCTTACTGGATATCCCTCGCAATGTCTCAAAACATGAATTCTTGGTAGAGTAGCTTCTCGTACCCACATACGAGGTACCATAGTTAGAATACGTGTGTGAACTTGTTGGTCTCGGTAATCCCTGGTATCATGACATCTACACCTACCTAAGAATAGGAGTCCTCCTAGCTGACATAACCCCAAACCTTAAATGAGCCTTTGTCAAAAGGTCCTTATGTTTTGTCATCCTAGGAGAAAACCGCTATCGCAAGAGCATTAAAGGAACATTTTTGCATTGCTTAAATCCTGAGGAAGCCTTGACTGCTCTGACTAAGGTACATAATGGCACTTGCGGTTCACACTCGAGCAGTATGAAATTGGCCAAGAAGTTGCTAATAATTGGGAACTATTAGCCGATGATGGAAAGAGGCACATGAATTTGTCAGAAAGTGTGTACAATGCTAGCGGCATGGAGACCTCATCCATGCACCAGCTTAGGAACTCCATCCTATTGTTACACCATGGCGCTTTTCACAATGGGGGCTAGATCTCATAGGAAAAATCACACCCACCTCATCCAACGACCACAAGTTCATCATCACCACCACAAAGTATTTCACAAAGTGGGTCGAAGCAATTCCTATGACCTACATAATTGGAAAGAAGATATCCAAGTTCATCCTGAACTATCTCATTTTCCAATATGGTGTCCCTTAATTCATTATCTCTAATAATGGGACACCTTTCAAGAATTAGGATGTGCGTGATCTATGCGATAAATTCAAAATCCAGCATCGCTTTTCCACTCCATACTACCCCCAAGGCAATGGACAAGAAGAAGCTACCAACAAAACCATTCTAAAAATCCTTAAGAAAATAGTCAATGACTCTGGTCCTGACTGGCATCTTCAACTAAATCCTGCCTTATGGGCCTACCGCACAAGCATCTGCATGCCAATAGGTTCCACCCCATTCTCCCTGGTCTATGGATCATAAGCCATCCTCCCAATTGAGATCGAGCTCCCATCACTAAGAATATCATTGCAAAACCTCATAACAGATGAATAATACAGGGTCTCACAACTGAATGAGTTGGAGTTGTTAGATGAATGGTGCATGGATTCCCTCAACCATTTACAAGTCTATCAGAACCGCCTGAAGCCTAGCTACAACAAGAAGAATAGGAAACAAACATTCCAAGTCGGCGAACTTGTGCTAAAAGAGAATCAGAAGAATGTGCCAAATCTAGAAAGCAAAGGAAAATTTGAACCCAACTGGTTGGGACCTTTCGTCATCATGGAAAGCTATAAATCAGGGGCATATCAATTGTCAACACTAGAAGGCAAGCCTCTGCAGGAGCCCCTAAACAACTGTCATCTCAAAAAGTTTTATGCCTAAAAACTTGCAAGGTATAAAACCGAAAAATACGTAAAAATCAGAAAAAAGTCCTAAAAAAATGGTTACCTTGATGAAAACCTGGCAAACAGGCATCTTGGTAACAACAAAAAAATAAAAAAATGCAAAAATCCAAAACAAAATCAGAAAAAAGGATTGAAAATAGTAAAAAAAAAAAATCGTCCTCTAGTGAAAACCACTTCGGTGGCGCTTTGGACAAGTGCCTTGGTGAAAACCTGGAAAATAGGCTTGAAACATAAATAAAGCACTCTTTATCCACCAGGATATGCATGACTCACTGCATTCCATCACATTTCATTAATCTTCCTTTCATCCATCCATTCACACCATACCATAGCCTGATCTTCTGCTCGTATCATATTCCAGCATAGTACTACTTGGCATATCCTAAGGTCAGTTTGTCCTACCTTTATCGAAGTAGTCTATCACATGATGCTGAGGGAATGTTCCTATATTGGCATTGGATTGGATTCATGTATATTCTAGTGATTTTTCCTTAAAAATCAAAATCCAAAAACATTCAAAAAATAAAAAAATCCAAAAACATTAAAAAATCGGAAAATCGAAAAACATTGGAAAAATCTCAAAAAACTCTTCAAGAAAAAAGTTCATCATCGAGTCAAGTCAATTTTCATCTAAACTACATCATCTCTGAGCTTGAACGTAGGAAAGGTTGATCTATTATAATCCTGCGAGACATGTTGGGTCAGTCCTTAGGCGTTCGTTGCAATTTGGCAATCCATTTGCCCATCTATCTTTTCATCGAGTCAATTCTGTCATCAGTCGAACTACGTAGTTTTTGCATATATAATAGAGGCAAGGCTAATCTATGAATCAGATCCTAAGACCCATAGGATAGGTCTTTTAGTTAGTCGCTTCAACGTAAATCTCAATAATACCAAAAACATTTGTAAAACATCTCAAAATACCAAAAACATTAGAAAATCCAATAAATCAAAACAACCTCAAAATATCTAAAAAAATCCAAAATGGTGCTTTCATCTCATCTCACTTTCACCCATGATTATCATCACTCATAATAAAATCAATCAATACCATCATCCTTTGGTGAGTCATTCAGAAGTAAGTCTATCAGGTTCCAAAGTGAACACCCTAATTGTTTAAGTCTCAAGTCTAAGTTAGTAAGCAAGCAAGTTGATCAACTCGGAGTATCAATAGTTTATCATCCAATCAGTCTCACCAAAACCCTGATCACAACATGTCCTAGGATGAATCCTTCCCATGATGGACATAAGCATCAGGTATCTCACAGTAGTTTAGTCTTGGCTAGCAGTATGAAGAACATTAGCTTGTTCATTTACTTTATTTGGTATTTTTGACTTATCTTATTCCACACTCATTCCAACGACCTCTCGATGATGCCTAAAAAAAATAGGTTTAGAGAGAAAGGAATGGGGCAATGATCATTATCTTTTTTATCTACTGCACTTGTGGGATACACTTGTAAAATAACTTAGTTATGCGTGTTTTTTTTGGTTTGTTGGAAGGGCGTTTTAGGTATCTTGTTGACCACATAGGAAGGCTTTCTTTTCTATGTTTTAGTCTGAGATGTTTAGAATGTCTGAACTACATCATGAATAATTTTTTGTATGCTAAGTGTGAATAGGAATACTCCTATCTGATTGTCGAGTCAAAGTCCATCACACTAGGTACCATGCCATCTTGGTTCTTTACACCTTGATGCATCGTACCTACGTGTGTTATCAAACATAACGTAATTGGCCCTTTGAAAATCCCGACTCCTGGTAAGAAAATCACCATCATCCTAAAATAACTTGTTGAATCTCTAAATTCTTCTATCTTCTTTCCATACTAACATGGTATCATGACAGTTAGTGAGAACATCGCCAATGCATACGTCTTGCATCCATGAAATCATTAAGCATAAATGCATATCATGTCGTATGGATCATACCACATTATCATCTTAAGTTATGAGGAATAATATAGATTTGTTATTCTAAGCATCTTCACAAATCATTGCATTACATTCATTTCACATCATAAACAATTAAGGACATAATAAAAATCATTAGCATATATCATCATATCATTTATCATGTACACATCGATATATCATCATTAGCATACATTGCATCCATGAAATCATCAAAATGCATAAGAAAAGACACAAAAAGAAATACATCCATATAGAGGCATACATCATATCACATGAGCATAAAAATAGAAGCATCTCATAGCACATAGGAAATTAAAATGCATCCATACATATCATAAAGGCGAATCATCTCATATATATCATTAAAAAAAAAATATTGTCATGATACAAAATCGGATCAAGTGTGTATATCAAATAACATGGTACAATGAGGGAAATAATCAAAAGCCATGAATCAAAAATGGTAAACTATTTGTGATCAAGGGCTAGCCCTACTGGCTACTACCTTCCCCCACATGCCTCTCACTGTGATCCTCTGGGGACCTCATCCCTGTCTATTGAGAGAAGTCTGGCACCCGGCCTGCTGCTGGCACTGCTTGCCTATAATGTTGCCGATAATACTCGGCCTCTCTGACTACCTCTATGTATGCCTATAGAGAAACTGATCAGCCCTAGGATGATGAAGTTGTACTCTCTAGTTTCCTTCACCGACCAACCTCTTGATCCCTCTTGGATCGAGCCTGGTCCCTCTCATCAATAATAGTCAAAATCTACTGACGAGCTTGATCCCTCTCCGCAGTCAATACCTGAATCTAACCCTACAACTACTGGATTAGTACATCTCTATGGTCTAGCTATGCTGGTGGGACTGCTTTGTCCCCATCTCTGGGCTGGTCGACCTGTGCCTCTACCCGTGGAGGTGCATGATGTGCTTGATCCCTAGGAGGTGGTCCACCTCCTCCTCCGTCCTTGTCCCCATCTCGACCACCTCTGCCCCTACCAACTGATATGCCTCTGGGCCTCCACCATGGAACTTCTGTACCAAGAACTATCAATCTCAAAGAAGGCCTAAACTAGGCTCTATACGCTTGGGTCACCCCTGCATCTATTGGACCTTGATCATACAGCCATGGTTGGGCCACTAGATGTTTGAATGAGGAAATTACCTCGACTGACAGGATGGGCTGGCCCCATGTTCTCTCTCTCATGGTACGGGTGAAGATCACCATGTATTGATCATCTGGTCTATCCTGGACCTCACCGAACTATCGAGCCACCCTGTTTGGGAGATACCGCTCTATCATGGTATGCTCCTGGCCCTGCATCCATTTATCCTATCAAGCAAAAAAAACTGATCTATATCATCATACCATGGGCCTATGCCCATCCAAATCCTCCAGATGAACTCTCTCATCTCATCAAGAAATCGTCACCAGCGTGGAAGGCCACCTATGCTAGTATGGGTAAAATGGATCTCTGCCCCACCATATCGCCAAACAATGGGGTCATCAATATCAAGGACAACTACTGTGACATCTGGCTGGAGCACTGCAATCTGCTCCTAGGCCTAGATGTGTAACAAAGTAACTCCAGCCCCGAGGGACCTACTATCCAGATACACAAACTCATGAAGATCCCTGTATAGGGAGGCCAACAATACTGGTCCCCAGGAAAAGCACTCCTTGTGGACAAGCATTCGCTCCCATGCTAGTCCCCAGCCTAGACTGAAGTATCGACCTTGCCGATCGGGTGCCAAAAGACCAAAAATAATAGCCACAATGATCAACCTATAGGTGGTCACTCTACCATGGTATCTCTCCAAGTCAATCTGCCCATCAGAGAAATGAATCTCGTCAAGCCCCATCACATCATAGCAAGCGTCCCTACCAGCATCTGGATCATCAATGACTCTGGCTTCATGGATAGGTAGTCAGAGGATGCGCCAAACATGCTCGAAGGTAATGGTCACATCACCAGTAGGAAGATGGAAGGAAGAAGTCTCAATGTGCCACTACTCAACAAAGCTGTCATCATACCTAAGTGCGCTCGAATAGGAGGGACATACACAATGTACCAAAGGCCAAGAATACCAATCTGCTCCTAAAGGAAAACGTGCATACCCTGCAATCTACAGAGCACTGGCCATCTATGCTCTCTCGACTGAAGTACATCGAGCTCCTCCTACACAACGAAGTCCATCGCCTCAATGTCCCATGAAAAAATCTGCCCCTTGTGTTGGATTTTTGCATTTAAAATAGCGAATGCGGAGCTGTTTTCAAATGCGGCCCAGTTTGGAAAGTTCCAAACTATGCCGCACGATGAAGTTTTCCAATTTATAAACTCCAAAGTGTGTCATGTGGTCCAATTTGCATATGTAGCTGACTTTGGGCCGAAAACCCTAGTTTCAAACTACGTTGCGTGGTTGGATTTTCATATGTGGCTGAGTTTGGCCATCAAACCCTAATTTCCTAATAGACCCATGTGACACTATTATCATATGCAGTGCATTTTAGGCCCATGTAGTGCCGACAGAGCACTTTTAGTGGTGCTATATAGTGTCGCTCAACCTAAAACTGAATTTTACCCTATTCAATGCACATAAATCGAAAAAATTAAAAGTCGGGATGGGGGTATATACCATGAGTCCTGCATCGACTGGCCACTAGTGCACTCGTACTCTCTTCAACATGTGTCTGGGAAGCTTTCGTTGCCCCATATCGACTGGAACTCAGAGCTCAAAGTGCAAAAAATTCTAAAGGCAAAGTGTGCAAATGAATTGAAAGTGACCTTTCAAGGTCTATTTAAGCCTGAAAATTAGGGTTTTTGACCTAATTTGGCCATCTAACTAGGGTTTTGGTCCCCCGATGCCGTTTCTTTCCCAACCGATGGCTATTTTGCATCTTTTTTGGCATTCTAACACATTTTTTTGGCATTCTAGGACATTTTTAACCTATCAGACACCTTGTCCTCTTTTTTCATGAGATCATCCAGAAATCAAAAAAATTTGTATGATCTCTCGAGGGGGCAGTAGTGAGGCATTCGGAAAATTGAGAAATTTTGAACTTTGATCACAACAGTTTATTCTTTGAATCAACGCAACACGTACATTGATTCAAAGAGGGGCAAAATGTTGACATGTAAAATGTACAATTCAATCCAACACACTTGATCTTGATTACTAATAACGATTTCATCCTGAATCATACTCTCAGCTTAACATCACTTTTCATCCCTTAATTAATAAATCATTATTTATTTGATTAAGTCATTCTTCCCTATTGATTAAATTAATCAATTTAATTTAATTAGTCCCTAAAGTCTTATCATTAAAGTGAATAAATTAAACCTTATTTAATTTAATCTAACATTATCCCCTTTAGTTAAATAAATCAAATTCATTTATTTAATTAAATATTTCTTCTCAATTCTTTATTTAAATCAACTCATAAATTTGAGTCAAAATTTTCAAATCATCTAATATCTCATTAAATTGATCAAATCTTGATTAATTTAATCCCAAATCACTAAAATCCTCTAGAGAATGCAACTTGCACATGAAAATAGATTTATATTATTTATTAAATCTCTATTTTCCCTCACATGGCATAAAAAGAGAATATTCCCTCAAGTTTGAATTTGAATCCAAGTGGACTTAGTCCTTCCAACAAGGCATTTATTTCATCTTACATATCCTTTTGCATTGAGCCAAGTGGTCATAACTCCATTTGACTCTCACTCCACCTACATCATGAGCCTATCACTCTGCAAAATTTAAAAATGCATGCCGAAGCATACAAAAAATTTTAGAAAGCCCATTGGGATGTTTATTTCAAATGGCTGAGAGGGTTTGATGAGAGAATTGCACTAGAATTTTCCCATAATTTTTCCAACCAGAAGGCTACTGTTCAATGACTAGATATTATGGTTACCATGGAAACCATTGCTGAAGTTTCTAGACTTCCACTGAAAGGACAACAATATTTTCCCAAGAAATTCAAGAAGTCTACAGAGTTGCAACCAACATGAAAGAAATTCTTGTAGAGGGGCGAATATGTGGAAATGGTTTTTGAGCAGGGTACAAAATTACAATATTTACCAAGACATTGGAGGGAAGTTGCTTGATACATTATTAATTATATCACTTATAAAGGAAGATTTCAATATGTTTTTTCCCATCATTTCAAATTAATGTTACACTTGCGGCAAGGGTTGCTGATTGATATTCCATATTTTCTATATCGAGCCCTAGAACAAATATCTAAAATAGTGAGAAGCGATAAACCCCATTGTCTGTTCCACCATGGTTTGATAAAACTTTTGGTAGTCTGAGAATTGAAGTTATTGTCTCCTCCCGATGATTGGGACTCATTTTTCCATTCTCAAGATGATGAGGATATCCAACCCTCTGAGGAAGAGGAATCTTCCGCAAAGGGTTCCTCTAAAGATAATTCTTTGGATGGAGAGTCTGTCTCTCATGGGTTACCTAAGAAAGCTAGTGAAAAGAGAAATAAAGGAAGCCTTGGTGAATCCTTTGTACAAACCCCAAAACCTAGAATAAGAACGACCCAGAGTGCCACAAGGTGAAGTGCATCAAATTCCAACAAGCCAAAACCCTCGCCTCCAAATGAGAAGGGCCATGAGAAAAATAAATCATTAGAACTACCACCCAGTGGTCAATCTAGTGATAGGAAGGGAAAACAAAAATTTGATGTTTCAACCAAATTAGATAACCTAGCCTAGCTAGTTGGTAGTGTGTTGGGTTTTGAGGAAATAGAAGTCTTGTCTAAAGTAACGAGGTAATGAGGGAAATTGCACAGGGAGTTCAGTAGGGAAAAATGCCAGAAGGAAAAAGAATAAGAATCTCAAAAACAAGCCGGTGAGTCTCCAGAAGATTCACCTAGTACTGACCTAGAAAATGAACCAATCAAAAATCAACAGGAGAAAACAAAGGATTATAGGGTTATGACACCACCATAAATGAATCAGGAATAGGAAATAAAAAAAGTAGTGACTCCAAAGATAGAAGCACAGGTTCGAGAGGAACCAATGGAAAATGTTGACAATGATCCTCAGATACAGATCATGACAGAAGGCATTGTCAATGAAGTAGAACAAGAGAGGCCAAATTATGATGCATCATTTGATTTTGAACCACATGAGGATGATAAGACAAATTAATTGATTGATGATGTGAATACAAGTTTTTAGACTGAAAGTCCTAGAGCCAAAGAGAAATTTGAGGAGGAAGATCCTCCAAGTGTAACAAAAAAATAATTTCATAATCTGAAAGCTGAATTGGCTAAAGTATGAAGAAAAAATAAGACCTTACATAGGTTGCTGCAAGAAGCTCATTCCACTATCAATTCCCAAGAAAAAAAGATAGGTGAACTCAAAGTTGAACTTAATAGAGTAACAACTTCTTAGATATCTATTTAGGAACACAAATAGAAGGTTCAAGCAATGCAACAACAATGGGTTGATGAGTTCAAAGGCACTTTATAGAAACTCAAAGCTCTATCGGGTTCATAAATTTTCCATGAGGACAAGCAAAATGTCTAGCTAGGGGGAAATGATGAGTGTAGAATATTCCATTATTTTTACCTTATAATTTCCTTTTTATCCCTATATTTTTCCATATTCCTAACACCATTTGCTGAAGGAACCTTAATATTTAATAAAATAAGGGAAAGAAATTGGGATTAATAAATTACTGAAAGTGATTATAATTCTGATTGTTTAATGTCCAAATGGTAGGAGATAGTTCAAAAGGAAGTTGAAGCTACTACAAGCATGAGGACCTTGGGAGATCAATGGAATGAAATTAGAAATAATTTAGTGACCAATCATTTTTTTTAAGATGTTTTATTTTAATGTTATAAGTGGTCTACGACCTTTGTCATTTTTATTAACTCTTGTTTGTGAGTGGTTGATAGGCTGAACGAACAAAAAAAGTTATCTACTTGCTAATTGGTGTATGTGCTTCTAGGTGTGCTTGCACAAGTACTAAGAAGATCTTCCTTATCTTCTTATAGGATCCTAATCTCCTCTAGGATCTCCCAAAAGGCTTAGATGATTAACTAAGGCCTTGTCTGACTCTTCTCTAAGAGCCCAACTCTGTGTGCTTAACCTTGAAGGACAACCACCCTTAGTTTACTTCCACTTTCCCCTACACTTAGAAGACTCTAAGTGCTACCATTTCACAAGTCATTGAATTGATGGCAAGGGTGTCTAACATAGTGAAATCATGCCATTTTATTCCATTGGAATCCATTTTGGAGGATCTCCAAATCTTTCTCCAACTAGGTGTAGGGATTTGTCTTGAGGAGGCCTAATTCCTTGTAGCCATTGATAGTGCTCTTTTCCTCGTTCCTGCCAAAACTTCCCAAACAACCTGACAAACTAATCCCACCTTCGAGTACCCTTTTGGATGTTCTAAAAGATTCATCCACTCTTAGACATCTAGGTCTTCCGTACATAGGCCTCCTATTATCTAGGGTAAATAGGGCTAATAGACCTAGTTTGTAGGACCTCATTGGTTTCTCCCTTACAACTCAATTAGATGGATTGGTTAAACCTCAATCCTTATGGCATGATAGGATATGCCCATACCCTACCTTTAATTGTACTTGTTCCGTACTGTACCTCACTCCCCTGCCTATTTGCTTCAATTCACACAGTCAAACCTCTAACCGGGTTCCCCTGACTCGCCTAGAGCTTGACATTTAAACTAGTAACCTTGCTTCCCTGATCTCCGACCACTATATACATTATTTAGAATGACCTCGCTCTAAGGTTCATCCCCCTTTTCGAAGCTTCAAGGTTTGAATCTCAGGTGAGAGTCATGAAAGCAAAAACAGTCTAAAAGGAACCAACACAATGTCTAATTCAAACTTACTTTCCTACAATTAGAAAACTAACTCAAAATCACTAACACTCTAAAAATAAAAGTCTTACAACATCCTACACTATTCAAATCCACAACTAATCTTCAAGTATCAAACAATGTAATCATACTGTCACCGTGAAATGCTCGGGTTCTTCTCTAAAAACAAAAACAGAGTTGCAGAGCTATATTCTCATTATCTCCAAAAACTTGATTACAAAACTACTAACTCTCCATTGAATTCAAACTCTCTGACTTGGCTAAGGTCAAATACAAGCCAAAATAACAATTAAAATGTGGAGGTTACCCTAGGTGCTCCTGCACCATCCTCCCCAAAACAAAAGAGTTCAATCCACCCTTGGATTGAGTAAGTTGAGATCAATGCCCAACTTTTTGAACTCTGATTCTTTGATCCATACTTTATCAGCATTAGATTGACCATGCCTCTTGATCAGATGTTCCTTGTATTCCTTGGTTCTAGTCTTTTTTTAGACCCTTGTGTCCAATATGTTGTCCACTTGCTTGACTATAGCTACAAGTAGTTTGAGCTCTTCCACATCATGGATGACTTCATTGAGGCTTTGATCCATTTTTGGTGGTGGTCCTTTGTAATGAACTAGATCTACAATGTTGAAAATAGGGGATACTCCACTGTCTTCCAGTAGCTCCACTCTAAAAGCATTGTTCCCATACTTTGGCAAGATAGGACAAGGACCTATCCTTTTCATCTGCAACTTGTGAGGGACTCCCTTCAGTAGTCTAGACTTATTGAGATGTATCATCACCAAGTCTCCCACATTAAACTAAACTTCTCTTCTATGCTCATCCACGTTGTTATTATGTTTCATGGTGTTTTATGTCAATGTCTTCCTAACTTTGTCATGAATCTCCAAAATTGCATAGGAAAAATCAACATATCCACTTCCCTTCACTCCATATTTTAAGTCTCTTAGCTCATAGACTCCTCTAGGATGTAGACCATAGACTATCTCAAAGGGACTCTTCCCTATTGACCTATTCATAGTGTCATTATAGGCATATTCAACTTGTCCAATTAACTGATCCCATTTTTGACCATACTCCTTGGTCAAGCACCTTAGTAGATTTCCAAGGCTTCTATTAACAACCTCGGTCTAACCATTAGTTTGGGGATGGTATGCAGATGCAAAATATAAATTAGTGCCCAATATTTGCCAAAGAGTCTTCCAAAAATGACTCATAAACTTGGTGTCTCTATCTGACACTATGCTCATAGGTAACCCATGAATTCTGACTATCTCTTTGAAGAAGAGAGAAGCTATTTGGCTGGCATCATTAGTTGTCTTACATGGCACAAAGTGAGCCATCTTGCTAAACCTGCCCACAACTACATAAACACTATCCATGCCTTGCCTTCTCTTGGGTAACCCAACTACAAAATCCATACTCAAGCATTCCCATGGCCTAGTAGGAATAGGTAGTGGTTGATATAGGCCTGCATTTGAAGAAGTGCCCTTAGCCCTTTGACATACTATACAACTTTCCACATACTTCCTAACATCTAGATTCATCCTTGGCCAATAATAGAACCTTTGAACAAGTTCTTGTGTCTTAGTGATCCCAAAGTGACCACTCAATGCACCATTATGCTTTTCTTATATCAAATTCTCTCTAATAGAGCCTCTAGGGACACATAACTAGTTTCCTTTAAACAAAAGGTTTCCCTGCAATGTATACTCAGCATATCTACTATGAAAATGATTCTTGTATTCAACACATACCTTATAAATGTCTGCAAAATCTTCATCATCTGCATATGGATCCTTGAAATGGTCTATTCCCATGCTCTTCAACTAAATTTCTTGGATGGTAAGAGCTCTTCTACTCAAGGCATCTACTACTTTATTGAGGACACCTTTCTTGTGCTTGATATTGAAGGTGTAAGCTTGTAGGTACTCAACCCACTTCATGTGTTTGTGGCTCAACTTCTCTTGTGAATTCAGGAAACTAAGTGCTTGATTGTTTGAATACACAATGAATTCCTTGGGAAGCAAGTAGTGCCTCCACTTCCTTAAAGCTTGGACCAATGCATACATCTCAAGGTCATAAGAAGAGTACTTCTTTTTGGCTTCACTTAACTTCTCTGAATGAAAATCCACCGGTCTTCCCTCTTGGCTTAGAACAGCCCCAATAGCCACATTGCTTCCATCACACTCAATGGTGAAAAGCTTCTCAAAGCTTGGAAACACTAAAATAGGTTGGGTAGATATCTTTTCCTTCAACAAATCAAAACTTCTATTAGCTTGCTCCTTCCATACAAGCTTGGTCTTTATGCCTCCTTTAGTGGTATCTAACATAGGAGCACAAATAGCACTAAATTGTCTTATGAACTTCCTATAGTATTGAGCAAGGCCATGAAAACTTCTTACCTCAGTTGCTATGCTTGGAGTAGGCCAATTGAGGATGGCTTCTACCTTGCTAATGTCCATTTTCAGATTACCATGAGATAGCACAAATCCAAGGTACACCAACTCTGTCTTGATGAACTCACACTTCTCCAAGTTGATCATCAACTCCTCCTCCTGTAGCTTCTTGAAAACCAGCTCTAGGTGTTTGAGATGCTCTTCTCTTGTTTTGTTATAGATCAGTATATCATCAAGATATACCACTACAAATTTTCCAATGTAGTCTTTGAGGACTTCATTCATGAGCCTCATGAATGTGGAGGGGGCATTAGACAATCCAAATGGCATGACAAGCCACTCATATAAACCCTCATTAGTTTTTAAGGCTGTTTTCCACTCATCTCCCTCATGTATCCTTATTTGGTGATAGCCACTCTTCAAGTCTATCTTGCTATAGTACTTAGCTCCACCTAGACAATCCATTAGGTCTTCAATCCTAGGGATAGGGAACCTATACCTTATGGTTATCCTATTAATAGCCGTTGAATCAGTACAAATCCTCCAAGTTCCTCCTTTCTTAGGTGCAAGGATAGTGGGTACAACACATGCACTAATGCTCTTTTTAATGAGACCTTGGTTTAGGAGTTCTTGTATTTGTCTAGCTATTTCCTTATTTTTTTGAGGGGTCATCTTGTAAGCTGCCTTATTGGGAAGGGTAGCTCGTGGGATAAGGTCTGTCCTATGACTTATGGCTCTTTTAGGGGGTAAGGTTGCTGGTTGTCCATCACTCACTATACCTTGGTAAGTCTGCAGAATGCTTTGAATCTCCTTTGGTAACTCTGTCTTCTTGGTCACCTTGCCTTCATCTCCCTCTCTTGGTCTTAGCACCAATGCATAACCAACTCCTTCTCCTTCTTGCAAGGCTTCTAAGAACTCTTTTTCAGCAACCATGAGCAGATTAGGACCTGCTATCCTCACCTCTGCATCCTCTAACAGTGACTAGATTTTGAATGTTACCTTATCCTTCCTGAAGGTATAAGATTTCTTCACTCCATCATGCATAGCTTGGAAATCAAATTTCCATGGTCTACCTAGGAGCAAGTGACATGCATCCATAGGTAACACATCAAACAAAATTGTATCCTTGTACCTTCCAATTGAAAACTCCACCCATGCTTGTTCATTTACTAAGACATGGTGGCCTTTATTTAGCCATGTTACCTTGTAAGGGTTGGTGTGGGGTATCCTTGTCAACTTTAGCTTGCTGACTACTTCCTCTGACACAATATTGTTAGTAGACCCTGAGTCAATGATGACTCTACATACTTTCCCCATCATTTTGCACTTTATCCTAAATAGGGACCTCCTTTGGCTTGGTTCCTCCTTAACTAGTTCTTTGATCAAAGTTCTCCTCATCATGAGGTTCTCACCTTCCTCTAAATTTAGTGGCACCTCTGAATGTTTCTCTATAGAATTTGTCTCATCATGAACTAGATTAGTTCTCTTATCACCTCCTTGAGAAGTACTACCCTTCTCTAGAGACCTATAGGCAGGGTGTCCCATTTGATTGTAGTGATAACACTTCATGTTGTCAAAGTAATTGCCTCTTCCTTTTCCACCACTTCTTCCTCTACCACCTCTACTAGAGCTTCCTTCTTGCTACTCAGAGTACTTGACTTCTCCTTGAGCCCTTGATTTTGAACTCCTTCCACCATAACCACCTCTTTTTCCTCTACTATCTTTTCCTTTACCTCTACTTTTGGAGGTTTCCTCTTGCTTCCTTTTGCTTTTCTCCTCTATCTTCAAGGACATTTGATAACATTGGCAGATGGTTTTAAAGTTCACTAGACTCATGTCTTCTTGAATAGACCACTTGAGTCCATTCAAGTACCTTGCTAGCTTGATGCTTTCATATTCAACCACCTTTGATCTTAGGCACAACTTTTGGAACTCCTCGATATATGCTTGGACATCCAAATCTTTTTATCTAAGATTGTGTCTCCTCCTATGCAACTAGACTTCATAGTCATCAGGTAGGTAGGTCAGCCTTACTTATGTTACTATGCCCTTCCATGTAACTATAGGACCCTTTCCTTCTTTTTCTCTTTCATTTTGCACATACTTCCACCATGTGAGAGCCAAACCTCTCAACCTTTACTTGGACACCTTTACTTTTTGGGCCTCTAAGATACCATCACATTCAAAGTGATTTTCAATGTTGTCTATCCAATCCATGACTGAATCTGGATCCATTTGTCCACTAAATAGTGGCACACCTTCCAAAGCTTTTCCAGTCAATGCCTTTAGTGCCTTTAAGAATGGCTCTTCAGGAAGAACAGGGTCAGGTGTTGGAGCTTCCTCCTCCAACTCTAATTCCTTTTCCCTTGCTTCTTGCTCTTCCTTCTGATCTACTTTATCCTTTACCTTTTCTCTTGTTTCTTGGACTTCATCTAAGAGTTGCTCCATTCGAGCTAGTCTTTCTCTTAATGACTTGTTTTCCTCTTCTTGTTCTTCTACCTTATTGGCTAACTCAGCGTTAGTCACCATTTAGTACCTTCCACTGACCCAAATGATGGATTCTCTCCTACTAATTCAGGAGGTTGCAACATTAACCACAAGCCTGATCAAAACAAGCTTTGATACCAATATGGTGTATGTGCTTCTAGGTGTGCTTGCACAAGTACTAAGAAGATCTTCCTTATCTTCTTCTAGGATCCTAATCTCCTCTAGAATCTCCCAAAAGGATTAGATGATTAACTAAGGCCTTTTCTGACTCTCCTCTAAGAGCCCAACTCTGTGTTCTTAACCTTGAAGGACAACCACCCTTAGTTTACTTCCACTTTCCCCTACACTTAGAAGACTCTAAGTGCTACCATTTCACAAATCATTGAATTGATGGCAGGGGTGTCTAACATAGTGAAATCATGCCATTTTCTTCCATTGGAATCCATTTATGAGGATCTCCAAATCTTTCTCCAATCGAGTGTAAGGATTTGTCTTGAGGAGGCCTAATTCCTTGTAGCCATTGACAGTGCTCTTTTCCTCGTTCCTCCCAAAACTTCCCAAACAACCTAAAAAACTAATCCCACCTTTGAGTACCCTTTTGGATTTTCTAAAAGATTCATGCACTCTTAGACTCCTAGGTCTTTCGTACATAGGCCTCCTATTATCTAGGGTAAATAGGGCTAATAGACCTAGTTTGCAGGACCTCACTAGTTTCTCCGTTACAACTCAATCAGATGGATTGGTTAAACCTCAATCCTTATGGAATGATAGGATATGCCCATACCCTACCTTTAATTGTACTTGTTTCGTACTGTACCTCACTCCCATGCCTATTTGCTTGAATTCACACAGTCAAACCTCTAACTGGGTTCCCCTGACTCGCCTAGAGCTTCACATTTAAACTATTAACCTTGCTTCCTTGATCTCTGACCACTATATACATTATTTACAATGACCCCACTCTAAGGTTCATCCCCCTTTTTGAAGCTTCAAGGTTTGAATCTCAGGTGAGAGTCATGAAAGCAAAAACAGTCTAAAAGGAACCAACACACTGTCTAATTCAAACTTACTTTCCTACAATCAGAAAACTAACTGAAAATCACTAACACTCTGAAAAGAAAAGTCTTAAAACATCCTACACTATTCAAATCCACAACTAATCTTCAAGTATCAAACATTGTAATCATACTGTCACCATGAAATGCTCGGGTTCTTCTCTAAAAACAAAAACAAAGTTGCAGAGCTATATTCTCATTATCTCCAAAAACTTGATTACAAAACAACTAACTCTCCATTGAATTCAAACCTCTTCCTCCTAAGATGCCATTCACCATGTTTTTAGGATATGTTGGACGATTCCCCACTCCTATCCTTTAGGGAATCCTATGTAACTGAGTTGCATGCAACATTTTCCATAATGGCAAATGTTGTTATGACAGTTTGGTAACAATATTAGGCAACTTTGTCATTATGCCACCTTCCTATCTCTTAGGACCTCTATCTCCTGTAGTTCAAGCAACCAACTCCATTAAAGGCCTCATGGCATCTTTCTAACATCAAACATGTGTTTAGAACACATTTAAGACTCACATGCCAACTTAAAGCTACCAAGGCTAAGCAAAATAAAACTACTAACAATGACTAGTAATTGTGACCTTAGTTCTAATGACTAACTCACCTAGTCCAAAAAAAATCAAGACCTTCTAAGGTCTAAAACAAGCACTCAAACTCTCTGACTTGGCTAAGGTCAGATACAAGCCAAAATAACAAGTAAAATTTGGAGGTTAGCCTAGGTGCTCCTGCACCACTAATAGTACGATTAGTATATATATATGTGTGTATGCAAAAAAATGGAATATAGACATAATAGAAATTAGATATTGGTAATTAAATCTATGTTTATACTTTGTTACTACAATCCAAATGAATAATAGTTAGCGTGGAGTAATTTTGTGTTTATGAGTTTCATCACTCAATAGTCGTCGAAGGCAGGGCCCACTTCCTCTGTTGTTGGTGATATTTCCATTAGATATATGTGTGTGGTAATGTATTTTGTGATTCTGTAGAAATTCGATTGATTTCATATTGATTATTGTGTTAAGTACCAGATTCTTATCCATATAATTCATCTCTATGATTGTGTTAATCTCTATTGGTTTGTTTAATACTTGTCAGTGTGTATAATTTACCTATCACTTATTATTAGTATTAAGAATAGTTAGATGTTGATTAATAAATTCATTGTGAGTTAAGAAGTTGAATGTTTAATTGATATTAAAATCATATTTACATTCAATAGTTTAACTTTAATTCTGTTCATCTTATTTCAAGGAAGATTTTCATTTTGTTATATAGAGATTTTTAGTTCTATTATGTTGTGTGCCAGTAATTTGATTTCTATTTCAAAACCATTTCTTCATGGGTTCCTATCACACATGTGACATGAAGTCTACTAATTAGAATTATGTTCAAATGCAGATTACAATAGTTTGCATACATGAACCCTTGGTTTATTAATTGTAGCTCTTCGTCATACTGCTACAACACGATTCACAAGCATACGTTCCCAGATTGACACTTTAGGATGAACTGAGGATGCCATTTCTAAATATTAAATCAAACCCATTTCAAGAGTAATTTAAGACTATAGTTTAATCAAATCACTAGGCATATTTCTTCATCCTTCTCCTTCTCTTCCAAGATAGTGATGACATCTTATGTGTTAACTTTCCTCCTTTTAGGTTCCAGAGGGGAACCACCAATAGCAACTTCCAATTCCTTCTTACCAAGGGATGAACCCTCCTCAAAATGACTGGATACTATCACATCAGAGCATAGATTCATCTATAGGGATGACTCTATACATAGATTCATCTACATAGATTCATCATGCACTTTCTTTATCCTCCATACATTCCAAATACCTATAAAATTTCTTTCCGATAGGGATTCCAGACTTCGACTTAACATTCTCTTTTGTTGATAACAAACTCAAAAAGTAAAATACTCTACATATGAGCAAAGACCCAAACTAGAAAGGATAACTCTCAAACAAAGACATTCTGAAATTCTCAATTAGGTTTTCCATTATAAGGCTACACAAATCAAAGTGCCTGTTTTCCTTCACCATCATGTGTGCAAGATATACACCAATAGCCGAAGTAGAACCTTCACGATTTTTGAAATATTTTATAAGTGATGTCATAAGCAACATAAATTACTATAGGATGCACAATGGTATTTATTAGTAGTGCTTGGGGGTCTTTTTCAATACCAGTAAGTTCCTCCACATCTTTGTATTTCACTATTTTCTTCCTAGGGAGGTCACCAACACTACACAAACTAGTAATAGATTTTATGGCCTCCTTCGTGATCATATAGGGTTTGAACAAAATAATGTTTCCATCCTTGAATTGAATCAATAGGAACAAGATAGATTCCTTGTCTACGAACTAGGGAAATTCTCCCCATAAATCCATACCAAGAGTATTTACATTCTATAACTCATCTATCTTCAACCCTAGTTCCATTTCCTTCATTTTTTGATGATCAAACTCATCCAACTCAACTCCCTTTAGCCTTAGTAGAACACCGCCATACAATTATTTTTCAATGGATTCCATCATCATGCTAGCCCTTTTTTTTCAAAATTTTTATCGCTCAACAAAAAATTTTCTCCTTTGCAAACTGTGAGAAATAATTTTGAAAACCTCGCCTTTTATCCTTAATTACTCATAATGATTTCACCACCAAAACTTGTATCGATGATGCCAAAAATTATACTTCACTTTTCAATCAACCAAATCAAGCTTCATCATATATCATCAACTAGTTCAGACTTAATCATGTTAAAAATAACATAATGTTCCTTCAGAGAGGGGGAATCGACATGATATGCAATTCAAAACTCCCCTTGAGCCAAAGCAGTTTGGCTCAATTACCGGTAGGGAAAATATCGGGATCCGGTACCACAAAAGGGCTCTCCACACTTGTTTCCTTTTTCTTCCACATCGTGGTCACCTTCTTAGATTCACCTGATTCTGCAACCTTTTTTTTGTTCTTAGATTTTTCTGGAGAAACATATCTACATGTGTTAGCATAATTTCCAAGTTGACTACACTGGTAACATCCTTGTTCTAACCTAACTAACTGAAACTTGGATCTACACTGATTAGCTTTGTGACCATAACCATAGCATAAATAACAATAACCATGAAAGATATTTTTCATTCCATTCCTTCTTGCTAGATTAGATAATTCATTTTTGTATCGACTTGCTTTGTGACCAGACTTGTGATAATTAAAGCATTGAATATCTGGTTCCTTCCTACTTCTACATTCTACAACCTTGTGTCCAAAAATTTTGCATAGAAAATAGTGACCATTGAATGATAAGTACCTTTGAGAATTTGGTTGCCTGATCGAAGGTCTTTTTGTAGGTGCATTAGAGTTATGGAGCTTGCTTGTTACAACTAATCTTGCTTCAGCTTCAACTACTTTGTCTTCACCCTTAGTGTTCTGATTTGAGCTTTCACTAGTGAATCCAAGTGCTCCTTTATCCTTGTGACATTTCTATATGCAATAAATTTCATCTAGAACCACGCTACTTTCACACACTCTAGCTTTTGATTTCATCCTCCTTAACTCTTGATCTAACTTCTTTGATTCCTTTAATTCATGGCTGACCTCTTTGTGTCTTGTTTTGAGTTCTAGGATTTTCTCCCTTAGCTTTGAGATACAATCATTTGCTTGCATAAGATTTTCTTTCAACTCTTCATTCTTAGATTATGTACTTTCCATATCACTCAATATTGACTTCAATTATTCCTAAAATTAAAAATCTCCTACCATCTATTCAAATTTCCAAGATCTCCCTCAAGCAGTTAATCTCTATCTGCAAGGGACTAGGATCTGATATGAATTGTTGAATAGTTTGGATAATTGAGAGGGGGGTGAATTAGTTATCCAAAAAAAATAAAAAATCTTTATTTAATCTGGAGTAGACTTATACCAATCATAAAATAATTAAACAAATAAGAACATGAATGCACATAACAACACCAAGCACAGTGAACACCAAAACTTATGTGGAAACCCAAGAAGGGAAAAACCACAGATAATTCTAATTCTCAAATATAAAACACCAATTAAGGTGATTTTTACAAAGGCTCATTGCCAAGTTGATCATTATAGGGTGGATCTTTTTCAGGTGGCTCACTACTAGTGGGCTCACTACCCAAGATACAAAACAATAGATTACAAAATAGTCTCACTGACAAAATTGAATTGATGAAGTTGCATCTACATATGCATGAATTCAGTTCCAGTTAAGAGCACAATTTTTGTCCACAACAGATTCAATTAAGAATCTTTTGCACACCTTCCTTCCACAAAATTCACACAAATTTCTTCTAAAATAGATTACTCCTTCATTATCACTCTTCTATATGTTCACACACATCATACTACTTATGTGTATCTATATCTTCAATCAAAAAGATGTTCTCTATATATGAATGTATACCCATAGAACAAAATTAAGTTAGCCACATAATATCTTCATAGTCTTCTAAGTCGGCCAAACACCATTTGAATTAAGATCACCACAAAGCATTTCAGCATGAAGATCAAGCTTGGAATATTCAATAAGACCTTACATGCTAACATCAGACCCAAAATATAGGTCACACATAAAGATCTTCTTACCACATTACCAAGGGACCAAAAATAGGTCATACATAAAATAGCATAATCACCAAAAGATAGCACATTTTAATTTCATGAAATATATTCTAGAGTCAATGAGAAGGCCACCACCAAGACCAAATCTTAATTATCATTAATTTTAGTGTCACCAGAGAAACACAATTTTACATACAAGAACTTGTAACATGTTATATGAAGTTCTGAATAACAAGGCTACCTAGAGAAAGCTTTGAGTACAACAACCATCATCAAAGGATTAGTCTCCATTATACTGCATCAACTAAATTCAACAGGTGTCCCAAAAAGGAATACTACCATATCTAGATCAAGGATAATATCCACACAATTCCAAATCATAACATACGATAGGAAGGATCAAGTATGTACATCATCTAAAGCACAACCTTCTAGATTCAAGGTTTTGACATCAATGAAGTCAATGATAAACCATCTCAACAAATTCTCAATAGTTTTTTCATGAATATCAAGCATACAAAGTTTTCCTTACCTCATGAAGCTCTAAGATAATTTTTGTGTGGAGCTTTATCAAAGTTATCAGGAGGTATAACTTTGGTTTGGTTGTATGGGAAGCCAAACTTAGGCATGACTTTCCCATAGCCACTTTCTTGTTTGTGTGAGCACATATCGGTCGTGTGCATATGTGTGTCAGACTTTTGGGTACTCTCTCAATGGATATCTTGAAGTTCTATTGCCTCAGAGTGAGCATGAATTTTTGGAAAAACAACTTAGATCTAACCCACATCGTGATGGACAAAAGATTGAAGATTGATCCACCCTCTTTTTTATTTTGTTTTTATTTTCTCTTTATCTTTGGTAGTGTATGCTTGTGCCTTGTTGTTGCTCCTTATGTCATTATCATGTGCGTTATTTTGTTCCTATGTTGCTTTGTCAGAGGATCTTGATCTTGGGGGCTTGATAATCCCTCTTGATCATTGCCACCCTATCTTACTAGCACTGGTACACTTGGACCCCTCTTCATCTGAGTTTGTATAATTTAGTGTGAGTTTGAAGCAAATTAATCCTCTCACTAAAGTTGGGGCTAAATTTAGTGACATAAACTGAATCCCTCTACATTTTCACACTTTTTTGGGCCCTCCTTGTTAAATTGAACTTAATTTTACCTTGGTTTAGTGTTGTAATGTGTTTAACACATTCACATTAGGTCTTCAGACCTTGTAAAATAATTGTACTTAGTTGTGCCTTATTTAGGGTGTTGTAAAGTGTATCCTAACACTTTCACACTAATCTAGGGTTTCATTAATTAATTGGGCTTCTTTATGCCTTATTTGGCCTGATTTTGCATCTACAAGCTTTAATTAATTCATCTTTATGAGATTAATCCAAACATAAAGAAACATCCAATCATAATTCATCTTATTTTGGATCATATGGCCTAGATTTAATGATCTAGGAATCATACACCACCTTAGGCATATGGGTCCCACCTAATTTTTGGGGCACCAATCTGGATTTCACATGAATCTAAGCATTTCTTGAAAAATGTGTCTAAAGCCTAGCCTAGAATGGGACTCATACACCACTTTTGGTGTATGAGTCCCGCTTAGCGTAGACCTAATTTTAATTCAAATTCTTGGAGGTATTTATTCTTGTAGATTTGATTTCGGCTTGTAGTGTCGTAATTTTGGGAGATTTGGCATAAACAAGTATAAATACAATGTTATTTCACATATTTTCTCCTATCAATTTTCATGAGCAAGTGTGACCTAAGCTTTCAAGCATTCTAGCATTTAAGAGCATTCAAGAGTGATTATCAATCATTTTGAAGCATTATTCAAGTATCAAGCATCATTTCAAGGTCATGATGCATTATGTTTTTTTCTGAGCTAACATTTGTGATGTAGGGTTTCATGATTCAAGCAAGAATTCAATTCAAGATCTACAACATTCAAGCAAGATTTAAGATCCACATTCATGCTAGCCATCTCATAAATGTTTGTGACACTTTGTTTCTAGGGTTTGGTGAGTTGCAAGATATCATTTTGTTCATTCATAATTCCTCCTTCCTATTTCATTTCATTTCAAGGTTTCATTACCTAAATGGGGTTTGACCAAGGAAAACCACTTTCTACTTGTAAGAGAGGGGAACCAACCACTGCAAGGCCCCGGGTCACAAAAGGTTGAGAGCAGTATGGCTGCCCTAACTTACCTTAGTTTAAAGGAATGTTGGGATAAGCGGGATGAGAATGATGAGGAATATAGGGTCCTTCAATCACTTTGCAAACCCATGAGTTGAAAGGAGACTAGGCGAGTTGGTTTTCAGGGTGAACTTTGTGTCTTCGACAACTCTTTGTTAGAGGACAAAAATGTGATTCTGGGATGATAGCGCGATGCGTTGGCATCTCTCAGGTGCATTGGCATCCATATGACCAGAAAACCAAGGAGATAAGGTTTGACCTCTATGAAATGAGCTAAAAACCTAGCTTAAGAGTTTCTAAAGGTGCAGAATAAAACAATGAAGTAAGAAACATAAAGATGAATGTGATAATGAAAGCAGATTATCGCAAGGGTGATGAAGATGATCTCACATAAAAATAAAAATCGCTATATTGCTCCAAGATCTCTCCACCTACACAAAGAAAAGAGGGAAATTTTTGGGTGGCTGTTTAGGGGTCTACCTTAGTCACACCTCTATTTTGGTGTTTCCACCTCCATAGACATCCAAGTTTGCAACAATGTAGAAATAAAGTGATAAAGAAGGAAGTACAAGAAAAGTACACCAAAAACACTACAAAACAGTACATGCTTACTCAACTAAACAATAGATAAGATGAGAGGAGCTTACCACCTCTATCCAAAGTGCTCAAGGCTAGTGGAGGAGAAAGATGAAAGGAACTAAAGCCTCTACTGCAATGGATGTGTCCTGCACTTTCTCTATCAAAGTGATGGAGTGATAGATTGCTGCTATGGAGTGTGAAGTGTTGCTACAAAGCTTGTGGATAAATGCTCAAATTTGGAAGAGATGCTCAAGAGATTGTGTTAGCTTGTGAAGAAGAAGAAATTGGATTAATAAATGGAGAAGATGAGGAAAGGAGGTCAAGAAACAACCATATTTGGGTCAGTCAGCCGAAGGGAGGTGTTACACTTTGACTTCCAATAGGAAGTGTAACGTCTCTACAGACTCAAAACACATGAATCTTCCAGGGACAGAAGTGCACCACGTGGATGTCTATGCACCGCACGGGATTCCCTGACAGAAATTCCTCCACTAACATGTAAAATAGGTTCCAAGTGTGATGGGAATAGTGGGATTATGTGGAATTAAGCCTCTGAGTTTCGTTTTCTAATGTGGAGAGGGGTAAAAGGGGAATTTGCATTAGGGGTGTAAATGTGCTCCTATAAATTTTTCCCCCACTTTAGTGAGCATGAATACTAAAGTGTGCTTCGGTAAAGTAGATCGAAATAGAAATAAGGTTAGAGATGTATACCTATATCGATGAGGAAGTAGATCATGGTCTGGTGAACTTGAAAGTGCAAGAAAGAGCTTCATAGCTTCATAGAACTATACAGTTGAAGAACGAAAGTGCCTCACAAGCCCACGAACCTCCAAGGGAGGTGTCCTTCAAGAAATATCACATGAAGGAACCCAAGAAGTGCTTTACAGATCCACAAACCTGCAAGGAAGGTATCCCCCAAGAAATATCACATGAGGGAGAACAAGTAAAGGGGAGCCCGTAGAGTCAAACATGACAATATGTTTACCCGCAAATAAAACATGTTAGGAAGTTACCATGTAGGCTAGTGAATGGAAAATCACATAGACTATCACTAAGTAGGAAAACTTTCAAAGGGCTCCCTTGGGAATCCTTCAAAAGGAAGAGGGGTCCACTCAAGGGACGCGTTGTTTGAAAAGTAAAGTCTAGTCAGGTTGCCCCCAAGCTAGATGCAAGGATGTGAAGTAGGTCTAGTTGGGCTACCCCTGGGCTAGATTCAAAGATGTGAAGTCTTTTCAAAGGGGTCGCTTGGGAGCCCATTGTGAAAAGAGAGTGTCCACTCAAGGGACACACTATTCAAAAGCCAATGCTTTCTTTCTCAAATTGATTCATCATCAAGGAATCCATTTGAAAGATGTTTACTTCATCAAATAATTCAAAAGGAAGGATATGCCGCATGCAAGGGGAAGATTAAAGATGTTCCCACTTTGGAGGAAGGTTTCCAAATCCTTTCTTTACAAACCCATGATCAGTGAAACATGTTCCATTAGGGTTTCAAGTCAAGAATGCAATTCTAACAAAAATGTGTGCAAGGGGTCTTGAGAAAATATTTTTTTGACAATGAATGCATTTTCTAAAGACTGAGGAATGTAGAAGTGGAGTTGTCACACATGAAAGGGACAACTCAAGAAAAGAAGAGAGAAAGATAAAGAGAAAGAAAAAGGAAAGAGAACACAAACAAAGGGCACAAGGGTAGCCTGATATTTTGGGGTCGGAACTGCTTAGAAATATATATATATAAGTATAATAATAGTATATAAATGAATTGTCATCAAACCCCGTACTATCTTAGACCATGTGAAGAATTCACGAGAAGAAAAAGTAAAAATAAAAAAATGGTTCAACATGGAAGGAAGCCTAAATGCCCCCAATGCTTTGCATTGTCCCCAATTCGCTGAAAGTCAATCACAAACATGGAAGAATGATGGTACACATAGAAGAAGGTTTAGAACACAAACACAACGCCTGTATCCAAGCACCAATAGGGGTGACAAGTTTCATCTAGGCACATATAGCACGATCATGGGGGAAAACATCACAACACCCACACACACATCTAATCTAAAGATCAAGAAGACGATCTACCCTAATACTAGTCAACCAAGAGGATTATGCTCAATATTTTCATACTCATCCCTTCCCATGGATCTCGAGTCCAAATGATCCAACACCTATTTTGGAGGTTGGTGGGAGTGTAGGGTAGGTAGTGCAGAGGAGGAGAGATAGAGGATATGAGGAGGAGGAGAGGAGGAGGAGGGGGATGATGCAGGTGATGATGGGAGAGATAGTGGTGGAGATGGTGGAGGTGGAGGGAGTAGTAGAGAGGTGCCATATTTTCAGGTAGTGCCCAAGAGGAGGAGGTCAGCAACACCCGAGGACAACAACCTCTTGTACTTTGCATTCCCTCATGCTGAAAAAAGACACAGATTGATGGGCTGCAAACACATGTCCAAACCCTATACGGTTAGGTGTAGACACTGGAGTCACAACTAGTGCAAGCCCAAGGAAAGGTACAGACTTTGCAGGGGCAGTTAGCTCAAACATAGGAATAGTTGTAGGAATAGGCATTGATAGTAGCACAAGCTCAAGTAGAGGCACAAGTTGCTTCCTTGATAGCAAAGAGGGATCCGGGCTAGTGAACGGGTGAGTAGGTAGTGGTCATAGTAGATAGATTACAGTGTGTGGTAGAGGGTATGACCACAACTGACTATCTCTAAGAGCTTCATCATACTACCTAGGAGGGAAAGTTTTATCGAGGGAGATACCATGAGGCAGTGCCTGCTGCACAGAGGGTCAATTATGTGCGGTCCAAATCAAGTTGGACTCAGTCTAGGACCACCAACGGGGGTATGGGTGGGCCACCACACCGAGATCCTAGTTCAGACCCAAGTATAGGTGCACCAGGTGTAGGTTTTTCAGGGGCTATAGGAGGTTTGGTAGGGGGGTCAATGAGGCCTGCAACATCTAGGGGCATCACCTCATAGTGCTATTGATGCTAGCTTTTGATGTATTTTGATAGATACACTGACATATTGATGTAGACATCGATTTATTTAGGGATCCGATGATGATTCTGCCATTTTTTTGATGATGTATCATTTCTCATTTGTTGGTATCATTGTACACTTGACATTATTATTTTGAGGTTATATATGATGTGTAGTGGTGATTAGTGATCTATGATGTGTATATGCTTTTATGATGGATGCATTTATTTTCTATTATCTATGATATGTGATGTTTTATGGTTATGTGATAATGATGTATGAATGCGATGATGATTCTATATGTTTTCATGATATGTTTTATGTATGGATGTATTAATGAGATAATGATGCATGATTCTATATGTTGATGGATGATGCTTGATTATTCATTTATTATGATGTATGAGATGGATGTGTTCATGTAGATCTAATATGGTATGCACTATATTTTTTCATTTTTTCATATGTATATATCGATGATATGGATGGATAAATGAATCCAAAATGGTTTATTATATGGAATGAAAATATATGATTTATGATTTCTAAATGCATAATAAATGAATGAATTGTTGTTGTATATGATAAATACAAATGTATGGATATATGATAATGCATGGATGTATGATGAATGTGAATGTATGGATATATGAGGATAATGCTTTCTTTTGGATTTTTCTAATGCAAATATATGACCTAAATGCATGGATGAGTATGTGAATGGATTATGATGATGTTCTTATTTTTGGCTTTTTATGTATGGATAGTAAAAATTCTTTGTTTTTGTATTTATGCAATGTAATGAAAATTGCATGATAGATGCATGGATGAATGGATGATGATGTATTATAATGCAAATACTATGATGGATGCATGGATGGATGTATGATAATACCATTATAATGATATAACATGGAAATGATAATGAAAATGATATGATTCTTTTTGTTATGTCAAGTGTATTCAATATTTTAATGAGAGATAACATCATGTCGAAAGTTGCCAGCTTTGGAAAACTCTATAATGAAAATGCAGAATTAATATGAATGAAATTATATCTTAGCCATGCAAAGATAGCTATGCAATGTTTTCATCTGATTGACTGTGCTTGGTATCACCATTGAGATTTTAAAATGTTGAAAGTTATTACAAACATCGATGGTATATTTAAACCATGATGACCTGAGTACAACTTCCATACAATTTTTGTTGAGTTTTGATAGTGCAAGATAACACAAGCATCTAGGTATAATTGGACCGAGATGACTTGAGCATCACTTTCATAAACAAACAAGAGTTAATCATTTTCCTATGCAAATTGAGAATGTCATGAATGATACTTTGTAGAGCATGTCCCATGACAATTTTCATAGTAGTAATGATTGACTCAAAAAATAGAAAAATAAAATATGATTCTCCTTCCTAGCCCCTCTAGTTCAGAACATCATCGAGGTACTCTAGATAAATGATAACAACAATCGATACACAAAATTTGAACCTTTGTGCCAATGTGATTAAACCATGATTCAGAAGATGATCATCCAGTGAGATTTGATTTTCTTGTCTTAATGATGAGTCAGATTGTTGATTTGGATGATTCATTGTGATTGATGTTCAATTTCATTGTTGTTTTTTCCAGGTTGTCTTGTTGTTTCTTTTCTATTACCTGTTAGTTTAAGCTCCACGTAGTTTATTTTCCCCCAATAAGTTCAGGATTTTACCCCCAGTGAGAAACAAATCAATTATTATGGATATGCACAATAAAAACCAAGACAAGGTGGGACACAACTGCAACAACCAAAAATGGATATGAAGCTTATTTTATGATAGGCATGTATGCGTAATGATGGAAAAATCAGACGATCAACCCATGTTTCAAATAGATGGAGAATTCAATTCATCACAAATAGTGCTTGTTTACCAGGTTTTCACTAATTTTTATTGCACTTTTTAAAATTTTATGTTTTTTATTGCTATTATCAAGACGCCTGTTTGCTAGGTTTTCACCAAGGTAACGATTTATTTTTTTTAATTGTTTTTTAATTTTTTGTTGTCACCAAGAAACCTATTTGCTAGGTTTTCATCAGGGTGAACATTTTTTAGGACATTCTTTGATTTTTATGGATTTTTTTAGGACCTTTTCTAATTTTTATGGATTTTTTGAGGACCTTTTCTAATTTTTATGGATTTTTTAATTACTTTTTCTTATTTTTATTTATTTTTTAATAATTTTTCTAATTTTTAATGGATTTTTTAGGAATTTTAAGCATGCACTGGATACATTATGTGTAGAACCTCTTTAGATGAATTTTTTCATTGGTTCCTCAAATAGATCCCCTTCTAGAGTGGACAGTTGATATGCCCCTGATCCAAAGATTGATACAATAACAAAAGGGCTTAACCAATTTCGCTGAATTTTTACTTTTCTTCTCTCTATCTTGTTGATTACGAGGATTTTCCTTCAATACTAGGTCACCTACCTGAAATGTCCTTTGTTTAACCTTGTAATTGTAGCTCCTAGACATTCTCTATTGATATGCTTTAAGGTGATCAACTGCAAGTTGATGAAATTCATCTAACAATTCCAAATCTTGCAGAATAGATACTCGGTAATCTTCATTTGAGATGAGGCCTTTCAATGACATGTGGAGTGATGGTATCTCAACCTCAATACGTAAAATGGCTTCAGATCCATATGTGAGGGTATATGGTGTGGCTCTTGTGGGTGTCTGAATGCTTGTACGATAGGCCCATAAAGCATGGTTCAACTAGATATGCCAACCACATCCAGACTCATTGATGATTTTCTTGAGAATCTTTAAAATAGTTTTGTTTGAAGTCTCTACTTGGTCATTGCCTTGGGAGTAGTATGGTGTACAAAACCAATACTGGATATGAAACCTTTCGCAGAGCTCTTGAACATCCTGATTCTTGAAAGGTTTTCCATTGTAAGTGACAATGGACTGAGGAATACCATACCTACAGATGATGTAGTTTAGGATGAGTGATGATATATTTTTTCCTATGATGGTAGTTAAAGGCACTAGTTTGACCCACTTTGTAAAATAATTTGTGGCTATAATGATGAACTTGTGTCCATTGGATGATGGTAGGTAAATTGTGTCTACAAGATACAATCCCCACTGATAAAAGGGCTAGGTTGTTGCAAAGGGTTGGAGTACTTGTGTCACTGCATGTATGAGGTTTCCATGGATTTGACACTTCTTGCATTTCTTGAAAAATTGGAAAGACTCCTTCTCCATGTTCGACTAGTAATACCCTAAACGGAGGAGTTTCTTTGCGAGGGTAAGATCACTTGAATGTGTTCCAAAAATAACTTCGTGAACTTCTTGTAAGGTTGTTTATGACTCGTTGTGTTCCATACATCATAAGAGAGTTCCATCAAGACCTCATTTGTAGAGTACATCTACGATAAGGGTATGGTGTGTGGCTTGGTGGA
The DNA here is from genome assembly GCA_007115665.2 of Sequoiadendron giganteum. Taxonomy (NCBI): domain Eukaryota; kingdom Viridiplantae; phylum Streptophyta; class Pinopsida; order Cupressales; family Cupressaceae; genus Sequoiadendron; species Sequoiadendron giganteum. Next base: position 43,827,722 of record CM021100.1, read on the forward strand.
TGAAGTTTCATTTTTTTTTCTGTGAGAGATCAAGAGGAAGGGTATTATATTTTAGGTAGGTGTAGATCTTTCCATAGGTCTAGATATTGGCATCAATTAGGTGGCATATAACTTGGGACTCAGGATCGTCATAGGTAGGGGTAAACAGTTGCTCCACCATGAACTCATAATATCTTTGTTTCTCTGGAATTTATAGCAAAGAAGCAATGGTGGCCATAGCATCGACAAATTTGTTTTCTATCCTTGGGATTTGATCAAATTTAATGTCAACAAATTATTTCTTAAATTCATCATTGATTCTTTTTTAGAGCATCAAATTTTCATCCTTTGTTTGGTAATCATCATTGACCTGATTAATGACTAGTTGAGAATCCCCATAGACTTGTAGCTCCTTGATTTTCCATTCTACAACTATCTTGATGTCGATGATGAGTGCTTCATACTCTGGCATGTTGTTGGTGTAGGGGAACATCAGTCTATATGATTTTGGAATGTTATTCCCTTAGGGAGTGATGAAAAAAATTCCCTCTCCTGATCCATGTTGAGTGTATGATCCATCAAAGTATAATACCCATTGTTTTGTTGTTATAGTAAGGAAATCAACATCTACAAATTCAATGTGTAGTGGATGATCATCATGTATCGGTGCTTCAGCTAGTTGGTCGGTGATGGATTAACCTTTGATTTCTTTTTTGTCAACATACTGGATGTCAAACACACTTAGTATCATTACCCACTTGGCTAATCTTCCCTTCATATTTTCTTTGCTAAGGAGATATTTTAGAGGATCTATCTTAGCTATGAGTTTGATTGTATGAGTCAGGATATTATGTTGCAATTTTTCTGTGGTGAACACTATTGCTAGACAAGATTTCACAATGGATGTATAGTTGATTTCATATCCATTTAAAGTTCTACTAATATAATAGATCGCTCTCTCCTTTCCTATTGAATCTTCTTGTGCTAGCAAATCTCCCAATGATTGATCAATGGTGGCTATGTACAATAAGAGGGTTTTTCCTTCTGCTAGTGGTGCTAGGATAGGTGGAATCATTAGGTATTGTTTTAGTTGATTGAAGGTTACTTTATATTTCTTGTCCCATCAAAAGGAGACATTTTTATGCAACAAGTGGGTAAAAGGATGGGTCTTATCGGGCAATTGTGATATGAATCTTCTAATTGACTCAAATCTACCTTGAAGGGAACTTAACTGACTGATATTCTTTGGAGGCGAAATTTTCATTATGTCTTTCACTTTCATAGGATCTACTTCAATGCCTTTTTTTGAAACTATATATCCCAATAGCTCTGCTTATGTCACCCCAAACACACATTTATTTGGGTTCAGTCATAAATTAAACTTCTCCAGTTGGGTGAAGATTTTGTCTAGTATCTCCAAGTGTCCTTGTCTAGTGAAAGATTTGGCCAACAATTCATCCACATAATCTTCCATAAAGGTATGCATCATGTTGTGAAAGATGGTTGTCATGGCTCATTGATAAGTGGCTCCTACGTTCTTCAATCCAAAGGGCATGATGTTCAAATAGAAGGTAACCCATGGGCATGTGAAATTTGTTTTGTCTTGCTGCTCAGGTGTTATCTTGATTTGATTGTAGCCAAAAAATCCATCCATTAGCAATAACATGACATGACCTATTGTTAAATCCATGATGATATCAATGTTTGGCAATGGAAAATCATCTTTTAGATAAGCTTTATTAAGGTCTCTGAAGTCTGTAAAGATCCATATGTTGTTATAAAAATTTGAAATAGGTACAACCTTGGATACCCATTCAACTTAATCAATGGGTCTAATGAATCCTACATCCAATAATTTCTTCAGTTCCACCCTCACCAATAAGGCAATATGGGGATGCATTTTTCTCAACTTTTTTTGACTGGTTTGACTCTCGGAGGAAGGGATAAGTGGTGCATGATGAGATCTAGGTCTATCCCTAGCATTTCTGCATATGACCAAGCAAATTTGATTGGCCACTACTCAAGGAACTTCATGAAGGTAGGCTTCTCTTGTTCTGTCAAGGATTCTTCTAGATGAAAAGTTTTCACTTTTTTTGCATTGTTGATATTGATGGACTGCATTGGCTTGATCAAAACCTTGGATATTTCTTGGAAGTTCTTTGGGAGAGTGTAAAATTTCCCATCCTTTGAAACCTTATAGAGGTTTTCACCATCTGATGCACTCTTTATTTTTACTCTCTCTTGATTTGATACTGCCGTAGAATGGTTTTCACCATCAAATCTTTCTTTTGTTTTACTCATTTTGCAACTGGGAAATTTGAAACTCCCTTGTTTGGAATCTTCATTATGACATTCAATGGTGGAATCTATTTCAATATTTTCAGCACTAAGGAATTCCATGATAGCATCATCATTTGAAAAGGTGGATATATCGATAAGCTCGGTTTGGTCCCAATCTATGAGTTCAGGATGTACCAATGGTAGGGAATCGATAGATGGGTTAAGATCATAAACAATGAGGGTCAAGATGGAAACATAATATCCAAGTATTCCTATATCTACGTTGAGGTTTATGATGTTACTCTCCTCTGAGTGATCTATCTCGCTAGGAGTCTGATCATCTTCACTTGAGCCATCGATAGGTTGTGATTCAAGCTCAAGTGGTCTTGACTCTGAGTTTTTTCCCTCCTTGAGTGTGGGTGTATAATTGTGTACCAAATTTGTGTCCTTATCATGATAGGACTCTTCTGATAGCGAATCCCACTCATATTCATTGGAATCAATTTCACAGGCATTGCTTGCTTGCAGTTGCAAGGTCTATTCAACAAATTTCTTGGTGGCTTCTTCTTTGGTTTCCTCTTTATATCCCGACCCTGTCTTGTCCCTTGGATTAGTTATGATGGGTTGGATGGGTTCTACGATGCCTTCTTTATTTTTTTCAATAGGTCCTTACCCTTCTTACCCCATATTTTCCAAGATTGAAAATCCTTTTCCATACTATGTGATTTGTACATTAGCCATTGCTTCTTGGGATTCATTTTCATCCTTGTAGAGCCAGGTTATAATATATTTGTCATCATATTATTCTACTTGATTTCTTTCTTTTATGAACCGAAAATCAAAAATTGTGACCGATTGTGAGGATTGTTGGGATGAGGTTGATGGTTGACCATAGGAATTTGGTGAAGATAATTGTGAGTGGTAGAGGGATTTCTCAATGAAATATTCACCCACACCTTTATCCTTTACTTGGACCTTTTTCTCAAATTGTTTGGAAAGGATCTAGTTGGGTTTCATGATTGGTTGATGCAAAAGGGGTAGCTTCTTCCTTTTTCTCAAGCTGTTTAGATGAGGAACTTGGTTGGATTTCTTTATCTGGCAAGGAATTTGATTGGCTTGAAGTACTTGGACTATCAGATGTGGAAGCGAGGGCTTCTCAGTTATGGGGCACAAAGACATCCTAGACCGACTTAAGGGTATTGCAAGACTGAGGACTATTAGAATCATTAGGAATGATAATCTCTTGCACATTGCAAGGTAATTTCAAACATTGATGGTAAGTTGATGGGATTGCCTGCATCTCATGGATCCAAGGACAACCCCAGAGTATATTTTATGTTAGATATTCGAATTGGTCCCACTTGAATTGGAAACACAATTAGTCCCTTTGAAGCTCTTTCTTCATCATCATAGGCTTTGATGGTGATCTTTTTCCTTTAATCTATTGAATTGTTAGAGAATCTCAGTGCATGAACAAGCTTTAAAGTATAAATATTGAGACTGGCTCCTCCATCTATTAGAATGCGCTTGACTCAACTTTTATGTATTAAGACCTCTATGTGAAGTGATGCATTATGGGGATCAGTGATGGATACATCATCATTTTCTAAAAAGGATAAGCAATGAGGTGAAACCAAATTCCTGACCATGGCTTGGAATGTGCAAACTTCCAAATCATTTGGTACTATCATATCCACTCGGACCTTTTCCAAATTTTCCTTGTGGGTAGGTGAGATCTTGAGGAGCTCTAATATATATATTTATGTTAGGATCTTTTGGAGTTGATCAATAACATTGTATTTATGTGACGGGACAATGGGTGTTTTGGATGTCCTTCCTTTTAGAACATATTTGGTCTGTGCTCATGTGGTCATATTTATGAGTATGTTGTCCTATTTTCCTTTGATTTTTATGACACTGATTTGGTTGTCCATGCAAGCCACGCCTTGTTGGATGTCATGGAATTGATTAGATGTGATGATGGTGTCATTGATTTTATTTTTGGCTATGATGGTGTCTTGTCCATGTTCAATTGGAGGGTGATTAATTTGATTTTTGGCTACAACAATGTCTTGGATGTCATTGATTTTAATGTCATTTCTTTGATCTTCAACGACTGAAATATGATAGATGGTAGTATCATGAACATAGTTCACAAGTTTTTCCCTTTATTGTTCATTGTAGAGGATTCCCCTTTGTCATAATTTGGTAAGGAATTCTTGAATGCACCATGATCAACATTTGTTTGGGGTCCTTCTATTTGTATGATATTATGGTCGATTAAGTCTTGCACCTTGTGCTTTAATTGCATAAAATTATTTGTTTGATGGCCTTTGCATTGACGAAATTCATAGTAATGTGCATCATTCCACCTTGATGATTTCAAGCTTGGCTCAAAAAATTAGGTATCTGGTAAGGTGATAAGATTTTCTGCAAGAAGTTCTTTCAATGCAGATTCTAGTGATTTCTGCAAATGTGTGATTTCCTACGATTTGATGGCATTTGATATGGTGTTGATCGAGATGGAGCATTGTTTTGGTTACTGTTCTGATTGGTGATTTGAGTTTTGTTCTGGTTGGTGTTTTTTTGATTGGGGGTTTGGTTGGTCTTAGGTGTGATTCCTAATAGATTGAAGACTGGATTGGAATTATGTGTTTCAGTTGAAGTATCATTGCTAGTATTCTTGTATTTTCTCCAAAACTTGGGTTTATCATTATTGGAGGAATTGGCTGAATTGTTTTCATTGTAAATTTTCAAGATTCCTCGAAGCTTCCTCAATTTTGAACCCATTTTCAAATAGTTTCTCAAAGGTTGGTGGAAATTGCAATTCAATCCTATAACTCATATCACCATCTAAATTGTCAATGTACACTTTCATCTTTTACTTTTATGGTATGGGATGAGGATATCTTGCAAATAATCTCCTCCACCTTTGTAGAAATATGAGGAAGGATTCCCCCTATTTCTGTTTGTTTGACATTGCAAAGGTCCTTCATTGTGATCTCATGTTGAATGTTGTAAGAGTATTGGGTGATAATTTTTTTGACTAATTCTTTAAAGGATTTGATTCCTGGAGGTAATTGTGAGAACCATTGCATACATTGCCATCCCAAGCTTCATGGGAACAATCTCATCAAGTAAGTTTCCTCATGGGAAAATTCAAGGCTCGTGGTTTGGAAAGATATTATGTTGAACATTTGATCAAAGGGGTATGGGCATATGTCTTGTATATTGTATCTTTTTGTAGTTCCCTTTTGCATGTCAAGAAGTTGTTGTTAAAGGTTTTGCATTTGATTGATTAAGGCAGTCACTTGATCCTCATTTGGGGGGCTAGTTTCGATCTTTTTGGGTTCTCTTTTCAATTGATTAATGTCAAAGTCATTGGGTAATTTAAAAAATTGTTTAGCCAACATTAAAAGTTATTTTTCTCCATCTTTTTCAAAAACCTTTTCCAGCAATTTGTGGAAATTTGGTTCTTGTTGAGATTGTTGGACAACTTCCTCATTTATCTCCTTAGTTTCAGGTGTGTGAAATTTATGGAAGGGGTTTTCCTCAGCTTCAGCCATGGTATCTTGATTTTATTCTTTTTGGATCTTGTTTGGATGGGCATAAAAGTGATGGAAATTTGACTAAACTTAGATCTTTGTTTAGGATTGCCAAAAGGACTAAGTTAAATCTGATTATGTAACATTTTTTTTAGGATGAAGGATGATAAATCTTGATGTTGAAACTTAGCCGATAAATCAAATTAGGGTTTAGTGGTTAAGCACTTTAAGATGTTTGATTAAGGTTCAACTAAGAATTTTCACTTGTAATTGTTGATTTTACCAAGTTAAAAGCAACTTTGGGATGAGGAATGAATTTTGTTTGAGAAGGAATATGCAAATTGGGTGTTAGTTGGCAGATATGAGGTCAAATTTAGCTTTTTGTTTGCAAATTTACTAGATATGTTAAAACAGTGCACAATTGCGCCAAAAATTAGATGCACTATGTAATGGTACAAATGCACTGTGAAAAGGGGTGGAAGCACTAGAGAATGGTATGTATTCACTAAATAATGGTATGCATTCGATAGAATAGTTACCAAATGCACTAAAATAACTACAATGGATAAATGCGCTACAACAAAGAATGTATGCACTAGAAAATGGGTTGCATTCACTAGAACAATGAATGTATATGCTAAATTGGGAGATGCTTATGTTTTTTGGAATTTTTCTGGATTTTTCTTGTTTTGATCAAGGATTTGATTGATTGAGGGGATGCTCTTCTGAATCACTATTTTTAATTTTCTAGTGTGGTGTTTGTTCAAATATTCATTTGAAAACATGCATGTAAAGAAAATCAAGCAAGTACAATCCCTAGGGGTATGTAAGACTGTATTTACCAGGTTCCCATTTGGATTTCTCAAGCCGTCCTTACTTTTAGTAGATGATTAGAGGCTTGAACAAACTATCTCCCCTTGACGACACTCACTTCTCGACTCAGCCAAGCCTTAGTTCTCACGAATCTCCCATGATGAACTTCTCATCTCTACTAAAAGCCACAAGAATATGGGACAACTTCAGAATGACCATTCTAGTACCAGTAAATAGAAAGGGAATTTTTGGCTTACTACAACAAAGTTTTTTAGTATAGGCATTCCATTCATGGGGGATCATCCATACAACAAGAGACCATTGCTTCCCTTCTTTTCAGAACAATCCTCATGATACTTTAACTTTCCTCAAGTACCCACACTTATATACCTACTGGAAGTTGTTTGGCTTTAATGTGTTATTGTTTGGGTCATTCCCTGAGGTGATTATTTTTTCCCACCAAGCAGGCCCTCTAAGAATTAAATGCAATAAAATGACAAAATGGGGGTTTGGATTTCTAATCACCTAGTTGAACAAATGGCCAAATGGGTGACTATGTTGTAGGAGTATGATATGGAAATCTAGCCTATGAAATTAGTAAGAGGACAAGGACTTACAAAGACAATGGATGAGACCGGTCCTGATCTCATAGAAAAACACTATTACCTTCAAGAGGTATCTCCGGGAGATTGGTATGATCAAATTATTTTCTATTTGCTGAATCAATAGTGTCTTGATCACCTCAATACAGTTCAGAGGTGGGCCTTGCACCTTAGGAGTGGAAGTTTTATGATGAAGGGAGCTATATTATATAAAAGAAATCATGAGGGTGTGTACTTGAGATGCTTGGGAAAGGAGAAAGTTGCCAGAGTGATGATTGAATTTCATGAAAAATATGGCACATGCCATGGTTCTACATCATCCATAGCAAACTAGATCTTGAGGGAAGGCTATTACTGAACTACTTTGTTCAAAGATGTGCACCAACATGTGAGAACTTGTCACATATGTCAAACTACAACAAGTAAGCACAAACATGTAGCTCTTCCACTCCAGCTTGTCATAGAGGTAAAACCGTTTGCTCAGTGGGGTATGGACTTCATAGGTCCCATTAATCCTCCATCTTCTGCGGGCCACATGTATATTCTTATCATAACTGATTATTTTACTAGATGGATAGAGACTCTTGCTTGTAAATAGTGTACTTTGGATGTGGTAATCAATTTTCTTGAATCAGGAATTATAAATCGTTTTGATTGTCCGATATCTTTGGTCTATGATAGTGGTCCTGCATTTGCATCACTAAAGTTTTCTAATTGGGTGTATGATCATGGGATTGTTATTAAGTTTTCATCCAATTATTACCCTCAGGGTAATGGTCTAGCTGAGTCTTCCAATAAGAACCTACTGATAGTTATACGTAAGTTGTTAGAAGAAAATCCTAAGGATTGGCACACCCCACTCCGATTTTCTCTGTGGGCTAACCGAACTAGACATAAGGCATCCATAGGAACTTCTCCTTATCACCTAGTGTATGGTTTGGAACCTATGTTTCCTATCCAATTGAAAATCCCTACCCTACAGTTTATCAACAAGTACTATAATGAGGAAGATAAACGTGAAGCCCGTTTGGCTGAATTGTTACACTTGGAAGAGAAAAGAGATGAAGCCCTAGAAAACTTTGCTAAACATTAGGGTGTGGTAAAAAGATGGTTTGAAAAGAGAGCTAAGGTGAAGGCATTTATAATTTCTGACTTAGTTCTCTACTGGGATAAATCCCATGATTGTAAGGGAGAGCATGGTAAATTTGATAAACTTTGGCTTGGTCCTTACCAAATTTCAGAAATTCTGGGAGATAATGCTTTTTGTTTGAAAACCCTCACTGGTGAGGATATCTTGCTGCCTATTAATGGGTAGTATCTGAAGCATTATTTTCAACCTTGAACTATTCTCTAGTTCATCTTGTACATAGTTAGAGTAGGTTTTATTTTTTCTTTCCTTTTTGTTGTTGGTTTTGCTTGGATAGTTTAGGTTTGCTTTGGTTTGTTCTGCTTTACGTTTTTGTTTTTTTGCTTTGGGTTCCTTATTTCCTTGGGGTTGTTGCATCTGTACAACAAGATATTTGCTTGGGATTGTTCTAAAAATTTCTCTTATAAAATCTAATCATTTTTTCAGAATCAAATGGTGGAATTCTTTTATCTATTGTCCCTTGTACTTGGAATTAGAGTCACTTGTTTTGGATACACTTTGGAATATATTTGTGTCTTAAAATTTACACTAAAATTAAAGCTTCTAGAGTTGAATAGGATTCTTGAGTAATCTGGCTTGGTGAAAAATCTTATATTCTACTTCAGTGCCACTGTGTTCCTCATCCCTGAGCGTGAGTTTTATTACTTACAAAGGTGAAGCAAAAAGGTTCTAAAAACAAGAGAAAAAGGAAAGTTTTAGGAAAATTAAGTAAGCTTCACCTTATCAGGAGTATCCTAGTATCTCTATCGGAGCTATAGACATCTGGCTGGCAATAGAGCTATGCTTGGGAGAATCATAATGATAACCTTGCCAGAGCTATGGATGCTTCACTGGCAGCGAGACTCTATCTAGGTTGCTTTTGAAGTTTGAAATTTTATGTAGCTTGGTCGACTTTTCTCTGGTTCCCATTTCACTTACAAGATAGGAATAAATGCATAATACACACACTTGGACCCTGGTATAGAAAAAGGTCTTCTTGCTTGTGGTTTCTGAAACTTTGTCCATAGGTATCCTGATGAGAGGATTGAAACCACAAATTTTTGGTTCTTGATTCCAGTTTATTCTTGAAATGCTCTGGAGCATTTCCCCAGTGGAGTCACCATTTGTTGTGTAGTTTTTGCACACACGCCCCACTGAAAGTGGGGACCCTCTTTTTTCACTTTCTGGTGTTTTGGTCCTTCTTTCTTGGGGGTTTTTTCTTGCTTTTGGCCAGTGCTTTAATGTCCATCTTGCCAGTTGAAGTGGCACAATTATGAATTTTATTGAAAATCTTGAGTTTTAAATGCATGCCAAAGTTTTCACTGTTCTCGAGAAAATCTACCTAGGTTGGATTCTCCTGGGTTTCTTTTGGAGTCCAGAAGTGATTGCTTTTGACCTGGATCCGAGAAAATCGGTCTGGTCTGGATTTCTCTGAAGTTTGTGGCCTTGTCGAATCTCTAGGGCTTTTTGTGATCGTGGCTGTCTTGTCGACTGCATTAATGGCATTTGTGGGGATGTTTTGGGGCATTGATATATTGGATTTAGGGAAGTAATTGATCATTTGAGTTTGTTTATTTTCTTATCATTTGAGCTTGAGTCTTGGAGCTTTTGGTGTTTTGCTGGATTGTGAATTTTGAGGCTGTTCCAACTGTTGCATTTGAGTTTCGTGTGCGTGGATTATACCCTGCTTGCGTTTGACAGTTATTCATTAGCATCACTAGTTCCAGTCCTTTCGCTCTCATGGTATGTTGATATGCTCTTTTTCTCTATTTATTTTGAATTGCTTTGCTTCATTTTCCTTCCGGTCCTTCGTGGTTTCCTGATTTCCTTGGGTATGCGTATAGTCACTGGGCATTTTGGGGGTTTTCGTGGTTGTACCAGTCTATTTGGTTGGTTATTGAGTGTTTATTCTTGGTTTGGTATTGTTTCTTTTGGGTGTTTGCTTGCATTGGTCTTAGTCCTTCCATATTAGTGTGTGAGCAAGTCATGCCTGGTTCTCTGTGCTTTCATGGCGGACATTTTTGGGTTCTTAACCTAGGGCATGGCCAATTCCCCTCGAATTGTTGTGAGGAGTGTTCTACATTAGTCTTTTATCCATTGGAGGTCTAGGTTACGTCATTGTCGGGATACGTGCCTTAGATCTAGAGATTTTTGAATCATTTTGGTGAAAGTAAGAAAGATGTGGATGGGTTTGGGTTTTTGATGTCCTCGCAAAATTTCGCTTCCCCCAGATTTCCTCGACTTATCCCGTTCTTTCTTTTTTACCACTTTTTCTCGAATTTCGTCTATCTTGCCAAAATCCACTTCCTCTGGATTTTCCCAGTGTCTGTAGTCGAGTCATTTTACTGATTTCTTCCCTTAACGATGATATATCTGGTTCTCGCCAAAATATGCTCCCTCTGGATTTTCCAGGATATTCCGTGTCTCCTCCATTTTCCTGGGTTAGTTATAACTGTTGTTGTTTTCGCCAAAATCTGTCTATGGCAGATTCTTCTAGGTTTTCCATGAAAATATTAGATTTGATGGTTATGAGGGATTTGTTTATTGATGACGTATTTGATAGATTAAATGAAAATATGCTAAGTGTTTTTAAGGTTACTCCTTTGTTAAATTCATGGATTAATGTGATATTGTAGGAGATGTGTACTTGGTTTGCTAGAATCTTCCTGGTCTAGATTTCCTTGGAAATTCTCACCAGTGTGGAATCCATGAGGGGGGCTAAATCCTAAACTTTAAGATATTGATTTCCTGCACTTCTTGTTTCTTTTCAATGTAATTGTGGCCATCTTTATTTTTTTGCACACACGATCAGGAGAGGTTGTTGGTCAAGGCAAAGGGAAGGCAACAGATCCAGGTGCAGTGAATTTTGTTGTGACTGATGCAAAGAAGGTGAAACTGGATATAAGGATCAAGATTCCTGAAAGTAAATTGACTTCTATTTGGTTAGGAATCACATATACCAATGTAGGTATGTGGGACTATGAGGAATTTAAAGCTGATACGTCAGCACAGAACCCTCCTTTTCTGGCAAAGAGAATGATGGACTCCGGGTTGGCTCATTTAGCAGGTTTCCCTTCAAAGATGCAATTTTTTGAATTAGTGCTTGACTGTTCTAGGAATTATGATAGAGGGACACAAAGAGTAGTTGGTCCTCAAGGGAGGATTGTGGCCAGTTTTGATCCTATGGCTATTGCCTGAACCTTTGATATACCTGATAGGCCATCTGTGGTGGCCTTTGATATGGACATAGCCAGGATGTACTATGAATAAAATGTATTTAATTCTCAGCAGGTGATTAACTCTTGGCTGGAGAAGCCTAAATCCCATTTCTCCAAGTTTCCTATGCAACTATTTAGGCTCAAGTTCAAGAGGGAGTACTACAATGTTATCACTCTTCTCAGCAGGCTGGTGGGGTTGAAGAGTGTAGGTGTGTTCGAGACTTGGATGTTCAATGTAATTATTAGAATGGAGCAGGGTGTTAATTACCACTAGAAAGGTGCTATAAGTGTGGTGATCCATGAGCAGTTGTCTAGTGTCTTGCAAACCAAGACTTTTACTATGACCTCCTACCTAGTGTATGAATTGGTGAGATTTCATCCATATAAGGGGTTGAGCACTAGGGGTACCTTTGGGCAAGATGCTATAGATGAAGTATATCCACAGCTACACCTAACTGGAGGAATCTACAGGAGATCCAATGATGCTTTCACAATGTACATCACAAGATTGCTCCAAGGTGTAGAACATATGAGAATTTCTGACAAGGGAAAGGAATTGATAAAGAGATATGGGGCATGATTTATTCATTTCCCAACTTTCTCATCCATCTAAATTTATGGTTGTTAAAGGGCTCCCTACAAACTCCCTAGATACCCTACTGATCATATCATATTGTTGGAAGTCACTAGATAGATTTGTGACTTCGACAATGTTGTGAAGGGAGAAATGCACAAGACAGGCTTTAGTAATGACTTTCCCTTAAAGATAGGAATGGCTGAGGTTTTTCCTTCTATTCACTCTGCTCATGCTGCTGAGGAGGAGATGAGTACTTTTGGTCTCTATTTTCATTCCAAGAGACCAAGGTTTGACATCACTGGTGAAGCTCAAAAGAAATCCAGTAGGGAATATAGCCATAAGGCCCATATTGAGGATTACTTGGTTAACCTTGCTGATGAGTTTGAGGTAAGAAAGAAGAATTTCTCTAGATTGTTGGTGGATTTAGTAAGGTTATACAATTTGAAGGCCATCCCTTACCAGGTGGAAGAGGATGGAAATGTAATCTAGGGTCATGTCTATGAGGCAGTGAAAGATAAACCATTTGGAGAAGTTGACTGGTTAGAGGAAGAAAAGACCGAGTTAGATCAAATCATGACCCCGATGATCAAATACACCAAGATGCTAGAGTTGGAGGGTGAAGGTGTCCCATGTACTTATGATCTGATGGGGGACTTAGAGTCTCACTCTGCTTTTGAGTAGTCACTTGAACCAGATCCTAAGGGCAAGGAAAAGGTATATTATCCTTTCAGAATCTAGGTTAGAGATGTTCAAGTGGAGAAGGCTGCAAAGGTAAGTAAATAGAGGAAACCCGTTGCTAAAAAGAGGAGACATGCCTCAAAGAAAGAAGTTGAAAAGGATAAAGAGGAGGAAGAGGAGGTAGAAATTTCTCCTCCATTGAAAAAGAGAAGAAGGATTACAAAGCTATCATAGAAACTGGAAGAGGCTCCCAAAACTGATAAGGAGATTGAGCCACCAGTGGTAGAGGTGTAAAGCTGAGGGAAAAAAACACAAGTATACATGAGGAGGCCAAGGACTCCTTCCCCAAGGGATACTGTGGTAAAGGAGGATGTTTTAGTGAGTGTTCCTGTTGTGGAACAGGTAAGTGTCTCCATTCCTAAGGATGCTAGTAACACGTAGGAGGAACCAAAGAAGGATGAAGATCCTAAATATTTGGGTGAGGAAGAATTTTAGGAGGGATACCGCTATAATGAAAAGGAAGAAATTGACAAAGTGATTCAATCTCCCTTAGTGTCACATGTAGATTCACCTATGAGGGAGGAATTGAACAAGTCTCCTTAGAAAGAAGAGATACCAGCTAGGGCCCCTTCACTAGTACAGGTTGTTGCGGAAGAAAATTTACACGATAAGGATAATCCAGGTATGGATATCCCTAAAATGCCCAGTGTTGAAAATGATGCAATAGATGATCAGTAGGAATAGGAGCAAGATAGGCAAAATACAATGCCTGTTCGGTCTACTATTCCAGGATGGTTAGAGAAAGAGTTGAAGAGAAAAATGGTGATAGGGGAGGATGCTCATCCTAATTGGGATGTCCTTATGGCTAATGTGGAAAAGGAAAAAACTAAGAAGAATGCTAGGGCTGTGTCTCAGATTGAAAGAGATGTGTCAGGCAATAGAGTGGCCCATATTGCTACCCCTGCTCCAAATAAAGGTAGAGACAATGTGACTGCCCAGGATTATCATGTGCAAAATGATGACTTGGGGCATGCTTCTGTGGAGCAGGATATTGAGGAATATGAAGGCTCTAGTGTTGTGATTGTGGGTAGGTTGAAGAAGGCTATGCAAACTAGGCATGAGCTAGAGAGGGAGAATGAGAAACTAAAAAAGTACAGGCAAGAATTGATGAAACCCTTGCAAGCTATTGGCTCTTCCTTCTCTGTTACAGGTTTCTTGCCTCAGGAGACAATCTCCGAGCTTGAGAAGATGAAAGGCACTACACATGCTACAATTGCTTGGTTGTAGGGTGTCCAAACCAGGGGAGATGCTTTCATTAAGGACATTTTATGGATAGGAGGAGATGCTATGAGATTAGTAAATGGGTTAAAGACTGTATTAGCTCAAGATAAGGAGGATATTGATCTCCTACTATAGAAAACCACAACAATCATCGAGTTCACCAAAGATAAACTGGTAAAGTGTGGGATTCTTCCTTTTCCAAGGGTTTCTGAACCTTGGGAATGGTTTGAAATCCTGCAAATAAGGAAAAAGACCTTGAGAAAGATCCATAAATAAGCAAAGTAGATTGAGGACACTTTGACTGGTATCCATGAAAAGTGTGTCTCATTCTTTGAGGTCATGACTCAAAGGAAAAATTTTGCTCTGAAACATCTTAATTTGGAGCAGCTTAGGAAATGGTGGAGAGATGTTTATTCTCCAGTTAGTGAAGGACTAGTTACTAGCCATTAGCTAGATGATGCTGCAACTTATATTGCAGTTATGGATAGATACTTGAGTAATAGAGCTGATTGGGATGGTACAGTTAGGTAGGCAAGAGATGACATCAAGTCTCTTGAGAGAAGGATTAGGGTTTTCCTTGTGCCACTTGTTGCTGAGTTGGATAGAGTCTTGTTGGCCATACATGGTGAAGAAGATTGAGCTAAAGACAAAGATGGGGAGTAGCTATATAGGGTTACATTGAGATTTGTGCTTCCCATTATTCACATGTATTGGGCCAAAATTTTGGTATCTTGGTCGTTTTGGATGAAATTGGTGCCAATGGAACATTTCATATTATGTTCGAATATCTTTGAGGCCGACCTCTTGTAGGTCATGTTTGTATTGTAAATTATCTTTTTTTGGGCCAACCTATCTTGGGGATTCTCTATAAAATAGGCATGTTGCCTCGTTTGAGAAGGGATATAGAAGGGAGATACATGGATAAGTGATAGAATAGAGACTTATTATTAGAGCGAATTAGAGTTTATTTTCAAGCAAGTGTTGTAATAGAAAACTGGAATTGTTGCTATTTTGGATGATTAATATAAGAGAGTTATTGTGATTTGGTATCTAGCTTTTTGAGTTTCATTTGGCATGGTTCTTGTTATTCTATCTTTAAAATTTCTTATAGTTTTATAGTTAAATATTTTGGTGATGCTTAGGGATTCATGTTTGGAATGTTTGCAGCGATCTCTAGTCCATAGTTTCTGCATTTAGCTGATTGTTAGCTGCTTTGCAAAGTTAGCCTAGACTTACAATTGTGCTTAGTTCAATTATAAGGATTTGTTCAGGATTGCTTGAATGAATGTTTGTAGTTTGAAAATCTTTAAATACCTCAGAATATTGCACTATTTCTATAAAATTTTAGAGTTGTCTGGATTGAATAGGAAGTAGTTTATGAGAGATCGGTCCATTTTAAAACATTTTATCCTTTGGTATTTTCAATCCTAGGGTTAGAAGTACTCTTAGAATTATCTCTGAAACTCTTATCTGATGTTGTTTCTTTATTATCAGGGTTCAAATCAAGATTCCAAGTATCAATTCATTGTTTAGATCTGATAAATTTGAAATCCAATATTTTTTTGTAGTAAGGTCACATTGTGATTACCAACATTTTCACATTTATCACAGAGTTGTTTTATTGCATTGTCAAGACCTAGCATTAGAGACCTTGGGGTTATCTCTTTCCCATAGAGATTTACCTTTCAAGAGAGATAGGATATCATATTCTATTTGAGTTGTTGCTATGCAGAAAACACTATCAACGGATTGGTGCTAGAAGGAGGGCATTTGAATAAGCAAATCAGAGCATTTTTTAAATGCCTTCTCCTAAAAGGCTTAAAAGAAGAACTAGATCTACTCCAGGAGAAGAATAATTTCAAGAATTGCAGGCCCCTACTAGGTCAAGAAGGACCAGAGGAGGGGAGGAATCATTATCCGCTCACCCACTTCCATCATCTCCATTATCTTCATCCTCATCTGACTCTGAGGTAATTCATATTCCATAGCCACAACCAGTCATAAATCAACCATTTCCACCTCCACCCCCACCAATGGCTTTCCTCACTAATAATTCATCCCCATTGATCTTTAATAATTACATTTGCATGCCCAAGAACCTTGAGCATTTTTGTTCTAAGTTTCATACCCATGACCCCAACCAAACAACAAAGGAGCATATTAGGATTTTCCAGACCTTCCTGAGGGATAGAGGAATTAAACATGAGAATTTTGCATGCAGAAATTTTCCTTATTCCCTAGGGGAAGAGGCCTTCTATTGGTATAATTACTTACCTGTTGCTTCCATCCATAATTGGATTGAATTAGAAACTGTATTTCTACAAAAGTTCAAGATTCCCATTAGTGCCAATGAGCTATACCTACAATTTATTGGAGTTAAAAGAGAGATTAATGAGCCCATAAGATCATTCAATGATAGGTTCCATCGAGCATATACCAGACTCCAGACAACTTATGTTGGAAACAAAAATACTGCTTTAGAAGTTTACCTAGAAGCCTTGGATAGCCTCACAACCACCTTCCTTAAAAAAAGGGATAATCCTTCGAATACTTTTCTCACTGCATATGCAAAGTTAGTAAAGGTCAACACCAACTTGAGGCAACATTTATCAGGACCTTTACCATCCTTAGGACCTATTGCTCACCTTGGACAAATTCAAGCCCTTAACCAGGCTTTGACCAATCATGCTCCAATAATGAATCCCATACCTTCATTGCCTTTGGTTCCTCATCTAGGTCCACCTTTGAATCAAGCTCAACCTATGACCTCTTATCCTCAACAAAGAGCTAATCAACCCGTTCATCACCAACAAGCTGGTTTTCCTACATGTTTTTGCAGAATTCAGAAGTTCTGAATTAGGCTGTTGATTCTGGAAGCATCCCTAGATATCCTTCTGGTAGTAATCCAACACCACCTAACATTATAGATAAGGAGAGGTTGGATGAATTATTTGAGCAAGTGAAGAGGCTGAATATAGAGGTAACTTATTTGAGAAATCAGAATAGCCAGCTTTAGGCTACTTAGAAGAATATACAATCTAACTATGGTAGGGAGAACATGAACTTTGAAAGAGGCCAGTATTTTGACATAAATCAAAACTATGAAAGAGGACAAGGTTCTCATCAGAATTTTGATAGAAGACAAGGTCCTGGTCAGAATTTTGATAGAAATCAACAAGATGGACAAGGATTTGATAGAGGGCAACAACCTAGGCATAATATGTCATGGAATACTAGACCTAATAATGGGGGGATTCCTAATCCCTTGGATCAGCCTACTACTTAGGAAAAGCCTCCAAATGGTGTATACTTGGCAGAAGCAACTTTGTCTACTTGGTGTAGGCTCTATAAGACAAGTCAACACTCCGAGTTAGACTATACTGAATTTCAGACTGCAACTTCTATCTTTCAGTATGAAGTAGAGAATAATTCCACTGGATAGGAGATTGTTCCTTCAAACCCCTATGATTCTCTAGTACTGGTACTTAATCATGCCCCATTCCCTAAAGGTGAGGAAAATGAACCAGAAGAAGAATCCAGTGACCAAGAGGATGAGGTAGAGCACATGTTAAATGAAGATGAGATTTCTCAGTTGTTTAGTGAGGAAATTGAGAATGATAATGGCCCTTTGGATGAGGAAGAAGTTAGTGTTGAAAAAGTTTAGATGTTTTAACAACCAACAAAGAAATATGATTTAAGAAATAGACCTGATAAGGGTCCACAGGCTGGAGGTCCTTTCACTATTTTTATCCCTCCTAACAATTTCAATACTCCACCAGACCCACAAGCGAGTAATAATCCACCTTATCCTCATGTACCCACACAGTACTTTTCAAAGGGAAACAATGTTGAAATATCCAAAGATAAGCAGGCCATTGGCTACAAGGAAGCCCATGTTGACCTAAATGTGGAGCAATTGGGTGAATATGTGAATGAGGAATTCCAGAAAGTAAAGGTAATCTTTCTGATTTTGAGTTGTTAAGAGTTCCTGCTATTAGGAATGTAGTTTTTGGATCATTTAGTTCAAATATAACACAACAAGGGGTAGCCACCAATGAGGTTCTTACTAGGTCTTCCAATTCCCAAACACCTAGGATTTAGGTCCCACTTGTAGACAAAAGGGGAGATAAGGATAAAGGTCTAGTTGCACAAGCTGATACTCATCTGAATTTTTTTCAAGGCAAGATGGAAACTCCTCCTTTCCTAATCTTTGTTTGTATCTTCAGAAAGAATTTGCATAATTGTCTTCTAGATTTAGGAGCCTCTAGAAATGTTATGCCTTTTTTTGTTTGCAAGGCCTTAGTTATTACCCCTATAGCCTCTCAAAAGAAGGTTACTCAATTGGAAGAAACAAAGGCAAGTGCAGTTGGAGAATTAAACATGATCCCTACGCAACTTATATCAGACCCTAGGGTGCAACATGTGATCAATATCCAAGTTGCTGACATTCCTGATACTTATGGTTTAATTCTAAGCAGAGATTTCACTAAGGAATTAAATGGATATACATCTATAGACCATTATCATATGTGGTTACCATGGAAAGGAGTCCCAAACCAGATTAGAATTGAAAGAGAACCCCGAATGAAGAATGTAATCACTGAATATCAGAGTGTTTCGAATGAGGTATTGGTGTCTGAGGTTAGTATGGGAAACTATGTATTGGCTGCATCAGGTTATAGAGGATGAAGAGGTTTTCATGCTACAAGATTCTTCAGATAAACACATTTCAGAGAGTAGTAGTCCTGGGACATTGATTGAACAAGAGGATGAAATAAGCGATCAAGAAGACAAGTAGCTTAGTTTGTTGGATAACTTTGAGGAGTTCATCCAAAAGTGTATGGAAGATCAGATACAACTGAAAGGAAGCATGAAATTTGAAGAATTATTGCTTCCAAATTGGTGCAGAGTTCATGATGCCCCTCATTCTGAGTTGGAATGTGACTTGTGTCAGAATGTTGTCTGATAGATACAAAAATGCATTAATCTCGGTCCACCTATTGGACTTAATGTGCAAAAAAATTAAACAATGATAAAGGTAAGAACCCGGTGCTTCCTGAAAATTCCCCTATCCTTAGCAGAGAACAAGGTGAATTGAAGCCAAAGGAACCTGATGTTTGTTGGACACTAAGATTCGATGGATCTAAATCCAAACAGGGTGCTGGGGTAGGTTTTGAATTGATGAGGTCCTAAAGGTAAGAATTATTTTAGTGCTCATAGGCTCCAGTTCCAATGCACTAATAATGTTTCTGAGTATGAAACTTTGATACATGGTTTGTTAATGGCATCAAGGAAGAAAGTTAAGATATTACAAGTATTCGGAGATTCAGAGTTAGTAATCAAACAAGTAAGAAAACAGTATTCAAGCCGTGATAGAAGAATGACCAATTACAAGCATAGGGTGTGGGATCTCATTGATGGATTCAATTCTTTTAATATCCAGTTGATCCCTCGAAACAAAAATCAAGTTGTTGATTCTCTAGCTCAAGCTGCTAGCACCTTGCAACCTTTGTCACTCTTAGGATTGAAAAAATTTATAGTTGAGCTCACTCCAGTACCTTCAGTGCCTGACAATGTTACTAATTTCTAGGTATTTGAAGATGATAAGCATATTCTGGACTTTATTACAAGCTATGATGTGTTTGCTTCCCAATTCATTGATGAGATAGAGCCTCAAGAAGCAAAAATTAACTTTGGAGGGATCATCAATTTGAAGACCAATACTATTCCAAGGGGTATGGTGCAACTTGAATGAATTTTTGATTTAGATAAGATAAAAGATCAAGAACAACAGACTAAAAGAGAGTCTCTCAATAGCCAGTGTGAAAGATATAATATGGGGACACCAAATGACTTGAATAATGTTTTTATTGGCTAGGTATGTACTCCAGAAGAAAGAAAGGGAATTATTGATACCTTACATACATATCACGATGTAATATCTTGGAGTTACGAAGATTTGAAAACATATGATACTTCAATCATTATACACACCATCCCTTTGAATTCAGATATCAAAACATTCAGACAAAGACATAGGCCAATCAATGCTCTGTTAGAACCCATTATTCAAAAGGAGGTTTAGAAACTGCTTTCAACACGCATTATATTTCCAGTAAGACACTCTACTTGGGTGGTGAATTTGGTTCCAATGAGGAAAAAGAATGGAGAAATTAGACTATGTGTAGATTTTAGGAATTTGAATAGAGCATCAAAAAAAGATAATTATCCAGTTCCTTCACTGGATGAGATGCTTCAGATTGCTAATGGATCTCAAATGATGTCCTTTTTGGATGGGTATTCTAGATACAACCAAGTTATGGTACAATATGAGGATAGACACAAGACAAACTTTACTACAAAATGGGGAACCTTTGCTTACAGAAGGATTCCATTCGGGTTGATCAACAATGGAGCTACATTCCAGAGAGCTATGGACATTGCTTTTAAGGACATAATTGGTAAGTGCATCATTATCTACATGGATGATTTGACAGTTTTCTCAAAGAAACGAGGTGATCACATAACAAATTTATGCAAAGTATTCCAAAGATGCAGAGAGTTCAGTATTTCACTTAATCCAAGGAAGTGCATTTTTGGAGTCATGGAGGGAAAATTGTTGGGACATATTATCTTAGAATAGGGTATTGCTATTGATCTTGAGAAAATACAGGCTACCCTAAAGATTCAACTTCCTGCAAGTAAGAAAGAGATGAAGTCATTTTTTGGTAAGATTAACTTTGTTAGGAAATTTATCACCGGATTTGCAGAGATAGTTAAGCCACTGAATGTCATGTTAAAACAAGAAGAAAAAATAGAATGGAATGCAGAAGCCAAGGAAGCATTTGTAGAAATCAAGAAAGCTACTGCTGAAGCCCCTATATTGGTAAGTCCAGATTACAATAAACTTTTCTACATATATTCATTCGCTTCTGATCACTCCTGTGCCACAATGTTAACCCAAAATTTTGATCAAGGAGATGAACACCCTATTGCCTTCATGAGTGCTCCCCTAAAAGATGCATAATTAAGATATCATAATGTAGAAAAGAAGGCCTATGCTTTGGTTAGAGCAGCGAAGAAATTCAAACACTATATCTTGAGGAATAAAGTTTTTGCCATAGCGTCTGATCCTGTAGTAAAGTTGTTAATGCAGAATGAGTTAGGTGAACGAAGGGTCAAATGGGTGACTATGTTGTAGGAGTATGATATGGAAATGAAGCCTACGAAATTAGTAAGAGGACAAGGACTTACAAAGACAATGGCTAAGACCGGTCATGATCTCATACCTCAACACTATTACCTTCAAGAGGTATCTTCGGGAGATTGGTATGATGAAATTATTTTCTATTTGCTAAATCAATAGTGCCCTGATCACATCAATACAGTTCAAAGGTGGGCCTTGTGCCTGAAGAGTGGAATTTTTATGATGAAGGGAGCTATATTAAATAAAATAAATCATAAGGGTGTGTACTTGAGATTCTTGGGAAAGGAGGAAGTTGCCAGAGTGATGACTGAATTTCATGAGAAATATGGCACATGCCATGGTTCTCCATCATCCACTACAAACTAGATCTTGAGGGAAGGCTATTGCTGGTCTAATTTGTTCAAAGATGTGGACCAACATGTGAGAACTTGTCACATTTGTCAAACTACAACAAGTAAGGAAAAACATGTAGCTCTTCCACTCCATCCTGTCATAGAGGTAAAACCGTTTGCTCAGTGGGGTATGGACTTCATAGGTCCCATTAATTCTCCATCTTCTATGGGCCACATATATATTCTTACCATAACTGATTATTTTACTAGATGGATAGAGGCTCTTGCTTGTAAATAGTGTACTTCGGATGTGGTAATCAATTTTCTTGAATCAAGAATTATAAATTGTTTTGGTTGTCCAATATCTTTGGTCTGTGATAATGGTTCTACATTTGCATCATTGAAGTTTTCTAATTGGGCATATGATCATGGGATTGTTATTAAGTTTTCATCCAATTATTATCCTTAGGGTAATGGTCTAGTTGAGTCTTCCAATAAGAACTTACTGACAGTTATCCGTAAGTTGTTAGAACAAACTCCTAAGGATTGGCACACCCAACTCCGATTTGCTCTGTGGGATGACCGAACTAGACATAAGGCATCCATAGGAACTTATCCTTATCACCTAGTGTATGGTTTGGAACCTTTGTTTCCTATCCAGATGAAAGTCCCTACCTTGCAGTTTATCAACGAGTACTATAATGAGGAAGATAAACATGAAGCCTATTTGGTTGAATTGTTACACTTGGAAGAGAAAAGAGATGAAGCCCTAGAAAAATTTGCTAAACATCTGGGTGTGGTAAAAAGATGGTTTGAAAAGAGAGCTAAGGTGAAGGTGTTTAGAATTTATGACTTAGTTCTCTACTGGGATAAAGCCCATGACCATAAGGGAGAGCATGGTAAATTTGATAAAATTTGGCTTGGTCCTTACCAGATTTCAGAAATTTTGGGAGATAATGCTTCTCGTTTGAAAACCCTCACTGGTCAGGATAACTCACTGCTTGTTAATGGGTAGTATATGAAGCATTATTTTCAACCTTGAACTGTTTTGCAGTTCATCCTGTACATAGTTAGAGTAGGTTTATTTTCTGCTTTTTTTTTGTTGCGGGTTTTGCTTGGATAGTTTAGGTTTGTTTTGATTTTTTCTTCTTTCCATTTTTGTTTTTTCGCTTTGGGTTTCTTGTTTCCTTGGGGTTGTTGCATCTGTACAATACGATATTTGCTTGGGATTGTTCTGAAAATTTCTTTTGTAAACTCTAATAAGTTTTTTAGAGTCAAATGGTGGAATTCTTTTATCTGTTATCCCTTGTACTTGGAATTAGAGTTACTTGTTTTGGATACACTTTGAAATATATTTGATTCTCACACTTTACACTAAAATTAAAGATTTTGGAGTTGCATAGGATTCTTGAGTAGTCTGGCTTGGTGAAAAATCTTATATTCTGCTTCAGTGCCACTGTGTTCCTCATCCCTGAGTGTGAGTTTTATTACTTACAAAGGTGAAGCTGAAAGATTCTAAAAGAAAGAGAAAAAAGAAAGTTTTAAAAAAATTAAGTAAGCTTCACCTTGTTAGGAGTATCCTAGTATCTCTACCGACGCTATAGATTCCTGACTAGCATTAGAGCTATGATTGGGAGAATCATAGCGATAACCTCGTCGGAGGTATGGACGCTTGACTGGCAGCGAGGCTCTATCCAGGTTACTTTTGAAGTTCAAACTTTTATGTTGCTTGGTCGGCTTTGCTCTAGTTCCCATTTCACTTACAGGATAAGAATAAATGCATAATACACACACTTGGACCCTGGTATAGAAAGAGGTCTTCTTTCTTGTGGTTTCTGAAACTTTTTCCATATGTGTCTAGATGAGAGGATTGAAGCCAGAGATTCTGGGTTCTTGATTCTAGTTTATTCTTGAAATGCTCTAGAGCATTTCCCCAATGGAGCTGCCATTTGTTGTGTAGCTTCTGCACACATGCCCCACTGAAAGTGGGGACCCTCTTCTTTCGCTTTCTAGTGTTTTGGCCCTTCTTTCTTGGGAGTTTTTGCTTGCTTTTGGCCCGTGCTTTAATGTCCATCTTGCCAGTTGAATTGGCACACTTATGAATTTTATTGAAAATCTTGAGTTCCGAATGCATGCCAGAGTTTTCACTGTTCTCGAAAAATCTTCCTAGGCTGGATTCTCTTGGGTTTCTTTCGGAGTCCAGAAGTGATTTCTTTTGACCAGGATCCGGGTAAATCCATCTGGTCCGGATTTCTCCGAAGTCCATGGCCCTGTCGAATCTTCGGGTTTTTTTGTGATCGTGGCTGTCTTGTCGACCGCATTAATGGTGTTTGTGCAGATGTTTTGGGGCATTGATATATTAGATTTTGGGAAGTAATTGATCATTTAAGTTTGTTTATTTGCTTATCATTTGAGCTTGAGTCTTTGAGTGTTTGGTGTTTTGCTAGATTGTGAATTTTGAGGCCATTTCAACTATTGCATTTGAGTTTTGTGTGTGTGGATTGTATCCTATTTGCATTTGACAGTTATTTCTTAGCATCACCAGTTCCAGTCCTTTCACTCTCATGTTATGTTGCTATGCTCCTTTTCTTTATTTAGTTTGAATTCTTCGCTTCATTTGCCTTCTAGTCCTTCATGGTTTCCAAATTTCCTTGGGTATGCACATAGTCACTGGGCATTTTAGGGGTTTTCGTTGTTGTACCAGTCCGTTTGGTTGGTTATTGAGTTTTTATTCTTGGTCTGGTATTGTTTATTTTGGGTGTTTGCTTGCATTGGTCTTAGTCCTTCCATCTTAGTGTGTGAGCGAGTCTTTCTTGGTTCTCTGTGCTTTCATGGCGGGCATTTTAGGGTTCTTAACCTAGGGC
This sequence comes from Sequoiadendron giganteum, assembly GCA_007115665.2. Taxonomy (NCBI): domain Eukaryota; kingdom Viridiplantae; phylum Streptophyta; class Pinopsida; order Cupressales; family Cupressaceae; genus Sequoiadendron; species Sequoiadendron giganteum. The sequence goes on from CM021100.1 coordinate 43,852,224, forward strand.
GTGGCCAATCCTCCTTGAATTGTTGTGATGAGTGTTCTAAATTCGTATTTGATCCATTGGAGGTCTAGGTTAAGTCATTGTCGTGATACAGGCCTTAGATCCAGAGTTATTTGAATCATTTTGGTGAAAGTAAGAAAGATGTGGATGAGTTCAAGTTTTCGATGTCCTCGCGGAATTATGCTTCCCCCGGATTTCCACAGCTTATCCCGTTCTTTCTTTTTTACCACTTTTTCTCGGATTTCATCTGTCTCACCAAAATCCGCTTCCTCTGAATTTTCCCAGTGTCCATAGATGGGTCATTTTACCGATTTCTTTCCTTAATGATGATATATTTGGTTCTCGCCAAAATCCATTCCCTCTGGATTTTCTTGGATATTCTATCTCCTCCACTTTCCCGAGTTAGTTATAATTGTTGTTGTTTTCATCAAAATCCATCTATGACAGATTCTTCCGGGTTTTTCGGGAAAATATTTGATTTGATGATTATGAGGGATTTGTTTATTGATGACGTATTTGATAGATTAAATGAACTTATGCTAAGTGTTTTTAAGGTTAATCCTTTGTTAAATTGATGGATTAATGTAATATTTTACGAGTTGTGTGCTTGTTTCGCTGGAATCCACCTGGTCCGGATTTCCCCAAAAGTTCTCACTAGTGTGGAATCCGTGAGGGGGGGCTAAATCCCAAAATTTAAGATATTGATTTCCTACACTTCTTGTTTGTTTTGGATCTAATTGTGGCCATCTTTATTTGTTTGCAGGTAGGATCAGGAGAGGTTGTTGGTCGAGGCAAAGGGAAGGCAATAGATCTAGGTGCAGAGAGTTCTGTTGTGACTGATGCAGAGAAGGTAAAACTAGATATAAGGAGTAGGATTCCTCAAAGTAACTCACTTCTATTTGGTCAAGAATCATAGATACCAATGTAGGTATGTGGGACTATGAGGAATTTAAGGCTGAGATGTCAACACAAAACCCTCCTTTTTTGGAAAAGAGAATGGTGGACTCCAGGTTGGCTCATGTAGTAGGTTTCCCTTCCATGGTGCAATCTTATGAATTGGTGCTTGAGTGTGCCAGGAATTATGATAGAGGGACACAGAGAGTAGCTGGTCCTCAAGGGAGGATTGTGGCTAGTTTTGATCCAATGGCTATTGCCCAGACATTTGATAAACTTGACAAGCCATGTGTGGTGGCCTTTGATATGGACACAACTAGGATATACTATGAAGAAAATGTAGTTAAGTCTCAGCAGGTGGTTAACTCTTTGTTGGAGAAGCCTAAATCCCATTTCTCCAAGTTTCCTAAGAAAATATTCAAGCTCAACTTCAAGAGGGAGTACTACAATGTTATCACTCTTCTTAGCAGGCTGGTGGGGTTGAAGAGTGCAGGTGTGTTCAAGACTTGAATGTTCAATCTAATTGCTAGAATGGAGCAGGGTGTTAATTAGCATTGGACAGGTGCTATAAGTGCAGTGATCCATGAGCAGTTGTCCAGTGTCTTGCAAACCAAGACTTTTACGATGACCTCCTACCTAGTTTATGCATTGGTGAGATTTCACCCATATAAGGGGTTGAGCACTAGGGGTACCTTTGGGAAAGATGCTATATATGAAGTATATCCATAGCTACACCTAACTAGAGGAAGCTATAGGAGATCTAATGATGCTTTCACAATGTACATCACAAGTTTGCTCCAAGGTGAAGAACATATGAGAATTTCTGACAAGGAAAAGGAATTGATAAAGAGATATGGGGCATGGTTTATTCAGTTCCCAAATTTCTCATACATCAGAATTGATGATTGTCAAAGGGCTCCCTACAGACTCCCTAGATACCCTACTGATCATATCATATTGTTGGAAGTCACTAGATAGATTTGTGAGTTCGACAATGTTGTGAAGGGAGAAATGCACAAGACAAGTTTTGGGAATGACTTTCCCTTAAAGATAGGAATGGGTGAGGTTTGTCCTTCTATTCAGTCTGCTCATGCTGTTGAGGAGGAGATGAGTACTTTTGGTCTCTCTTTTCATTCCAAGTGAGCAAGGTTTGACATCACCGGTGAAGCTCAAATGAAAGCCAATAGGGAATATAGCCATAAGGCCCATATTGAGGATTACTAGGTTAACCTTGCTAATGAGTATGAGGTAAGAAAGAAGAATTTCTCTAGATTGCTGGTGGATTTAGTAATGTTATACAATGTCAAGGCCATCCCTCACCAAGTCGAAGAGGATGGAAATGTAATCCAAGGTCATGTCTGAGAGGCAGTGAAAGATAAGCCAGTTGGAGAAGTTGACTATTTAGAGGAAGAAAATACTGAGTTAGATCAAATCATGACCCCGATGATCAAATACACTAAGATTTGGTTGAAGCACAAGATGCTAGAGTTGGAGGGTGAAGGTGTCTCATGCACTTATGATCTGATGGGGGACTTAGAGTATCACTTTTCTTTTGAGGAGTAACTTGAACCCAATTCTAAGGGCAATGAAAAGGTAGATTCTCCTTTCAGAATCCAGGTTAGAGATGTTCAAGTGGAGAAGGCTATAGAGGTAAGTAAACAGAGGAAACCTGTTGCTAAAAAGAGGAGACATGCCTCAAAGAAAGAAGCTGAAAAAGATAAAGAGGAGGAAGAGGAGGTAGAAATTGCTCCTCCATTGACAAAGAGAAGAAGGATTACAAAGCTATCACAAAAACTAGAAGAGGCTCCCAAAACTGATAAGGAGATTGAGACACCATTGGTAGAGGTGGAAAGTTTAGAAGAAAAAACACCAGTGTACATGAGGAGGTCAAGGACTCCTTCCCCAAGGGATACTACAGTAAAGGAGGATGTTTTAGTGAGTGTTCCTATTGTGGAACAGGTAAGTGTCTCCATTCCTTAAGATACTAGTAGCACACAAGAGGAACCAAAGAAGGATGAAGATCCTAAAGATTTGGGTGAGGAAGAATTTCAGGAGGGAGACCTCTATAATGCAGAGGTAGAAATTGACAAAGTGATTCAATCTCCCTTAGTGTCACATGTAGATTCACCTATGAGGGAGCAATTGAACAAGTCTCCTCAGAAAGAAGAGATACCAGCTAGGGCCCCTTCACCAGTAAAGGTTGTTGACGAACAACAGTTGCAAGATAAGGAGAATCTAGTCATGGATATCCCTAAAATGCCAAGTGTTGAAAAGGATTCAACTAATGATCAACAAGAACATGAGCAAGATAGGCAAAATACAATGCCTGATGGGTCTACTATTCCAGGATGGTTAGAGAAAGAGTCAAAGAGAAAAATGGTGATAGTGGAGGATGTTCCTCCTAATTGGGATGTCCTTATGGCTAATGTGGAAAATGAAAAAAACTAAGAAGAAAGCTAGGGTTGTGTCTCGGATTGAAAGAAATGGGTTAGGCAACATAGTGGCCCATATTGCTACCCATGCTCCAAATAAAGGTAGAGACAATGTGACTACCCAGGATTATCATGTGCAAACTATTGACTTGGGGCATGCTTCTGTGCAACAGGATATTGAGGAATATGATGGCTCCAGAGCTATGATTGTGGGAAAGTTGAAGAAGGTTGTGAAAACTAGGCATGAGCTAGAGAGGGAGAATGAGAAACTAAAGAAGTACTTGTAAGAATTGATGAAACCCTTGCAAGCTATTGGATCTTGCTCATTTGCTGTAGGTTTCTTGCCTCAAGAGCAAAATCTTCAAGCTTGAGAAGATGAAAGGCACTACAAATGCTACAGTTGCTTGGTTGCACGGTGTCCAAACCAGGGGAGATGTTTCCATTAAGGACATTTTGTCAATAGGAGGAGATGCTATGAGATCGATGGATTGGTTGAAGACTGTATTAGCTCAAGATAAGGAGGATACTGATCTCCTACTGTAGAAAACCACAACAATCATGGAGTTCACCGAAGATAAACTAGTAAAGTGTGGGATTCTTCCTTTTCCAAGGGTTTATGAACCTTGGGAATGGTTTGAAATCCTGAAAATAAGGAAAAAGGCCTTGAGAAAGATCCATAAACAAGCAAAGTAGATTGAGGACACTTTGACTTGTATCCATGAAAAGTGTGTGTCATTCTTTGAGGTCATGACTGGAAGGAAGAAGTTTGCTTTGAAACATCTTAATTTGGAGCAGCTTAGGAAATGGTGGAGAGATGTTTATTCTCCAGTTAGTGAAGGACTAGTTACTGGTCATTAGCTAGATGATGCTGCAACTTATATTGCAGTTATGGACAGATACTTGAGTAATAGAGCTGATTGGGATGGTACAGTTAGGCAGGCAAGAGATGACATCAAGTCTCTTGAGAGAAGGATTAGGGTTTTTCCTGTGCCACTTGTTGCTGAGTTGGATAGAGTCTTGTTGGTCGTACATGGTGAAGAAGATCGAGCTAAAGACAAAGATGGGGAGTAGCTATATAGGGTTACATTTTGATTTGTGCTTCCCATTATTCACATGTATTGGGCAAAAATTTTGGTATCTTGGCCATTTTGGATGAAATTGGTGCCAATGACACATTTCATATTATGTTCGAATATCTTTGAGGCCGACCTCTTGTATCTTTGAGGCCGACCTCTTGTAGGTCATGTTTTTTTATTAGAGTGAATTATAGTTTATTTTCAAGCAAGTGTTGTAACAAAAAACTAGAATTGTTGCTATTTTGGATGATTAATATAAGAGAGATATTGTGATTTGGTATCTATCTTGTTGAGTTTCATTTGGCATGGTTCTTTTTATTCTATCTTTAAAATTGCTTATAGGTTTATAGTTAACTTGTTTGGTGATGCTTAGGGTTTCATGTTTGGAATGTTTACAGCGATCTCTAGTCCATACTTTTTGCAGTTAGTTGATTGTTAGTTGCTTTGCAAAGTTAGCCTGGACTTACAATTGTGCCTAGTTCAATTATAAGGATTTTTTCAAGATTGCTTGCATTAATGTTTTTAGTTTGAAAATATTTAAATACCTTAGAAGATTTCACTATTTCTGTAAAATTTTAGAGTTGTCTGGATTGAATAGGAAGTAGTTTATGAGAGATCGGTCCATTTTAAAATATTTTATCCTTTGGAATTTTCAATCCGAGGGTTAGAAGTAATATGAGAATTATCTCTGAAACTCTTATCTTTTATTGTTTCTTTATTATCAGGGTTCAAATCAAGATTCCAAGTATCAATTCATTGTTTAGATCCAATAAATTTGAAATCCAATATTTGTTTGTAGTAAGGTCCCATTGTGATTACCAACATTTTCACATTTATCACTGAGTTATTTTATTGCATTGTCAAGACCTGACATTAGAGACCTTGGGGTTATCTCTTTCCTATAGAGATTTACCTTTCAAGAGAGATAGGATATCATATTCTGTCTGAGTTGTTGTTGTGCAGAAAACACCATCAACAATGTGGCATGTGATGATGTGGAGGATGAGTTGGAGGAAGTTAGGAAATTAAGGAGAATGTGACAAATTTGAATTAAAAATTCAAATTTAGTGAGGAAGGGAAATAATCAAATAAAAAATTATTTAAACTTCAGTATTTAATTAATTCAAGAGGGAAGATGATTTTTGGAATAAAAGAATTAAAGCGGTAAACTATACAGATAAATTTATCAATTTATTAATATAAGTAGAAGAAGTAAGATTAATTAATTAAATAACTACTATTTAATTAATTGTCTTCCAAACCATTTTTATTTGTATACAACTACTAACCAGGGGATGCCTAGCTTCACTCTCAAGAGTTGAGACCCCGAGATGATGTTAAACTTAAGGTTCATAGATTTAGGTCCAACGAGGACCAATAGGACAATACTCCCTATGGGAGGTACAAAAATATTGTCATGGATGTAGAAGGTACTTTTAGGTGCATTATATCCATCCTTAGGCAAGAAGTTGATTAACATGATCTCCTTAGTTATGATATTCACTTGAGATTTTGGATCAATGAGAATACTTGCTATGGTATTCCCATTTATCCTCGTAGGAATGTAAAGAGGAGATGGTTCCCTATTAAAGCCCATCGGTAGGTCCTGTGAAGTGAAGGTTATACTAGTTCCATTAATCACATTCAACATAGAGGGAATAGGTTGATTTAAGAAAGGGGCCATCACGCACACTAAAAATTACTTCTATAGATCCTCCTAACGTTTACCGGATAAGATAGTGACCCAATCAAGGTTTCATTGTGCAACACCTTGAGAACCTTCCAACTACACCTACTAGGGGTCAGAAGTTGGGTTGCAAGGTGAAAGCCTTAGAACACTCACACCTACAACACTCCTAGGACACGAGGAAAGGGAATTTTAGTATCACAAAATAGAACCAAAATGGTTCACATCGGGTTCACCAAAAATGTAAGAGAGGGGGACCAACCACTGTAAGGCCTAGGTCATGAAAGGCTGAGAGTAGTATGGTTGCCCTAACTTACCTTAGTTTAAAAGAATGTTAGGATAAGCAGGATGAGAATGATGAGGACTATAGGGTCCTTCAATAACTCTACAAACTCATGAGTTAAAAGGAGACTAGGCGAGTTGGTTTTTAGGGTGAACTCATTGTCTTGGATAGCTCTTTATCGGAGGACATAAGTGTGGTTCTGGGATGACACCATGGCGCATTGGCATCTCTTAGGTGCACTGGTTTTCATATGGACAGAAAACTAATCAGATAAGGTCTAACCTCTCGAAAATGAGCTAACAACCTAGTTTAAGAGTTTCTAAAGGTGTAGAATAAAATAATGAAGTACAAAATGTAAAGATGAATGTGATAAATAAAGTAGATTATCGTAAGGGTGATGAAGATGATCTCACACAATAAAATTTTCGCCAGCTTGCTCCAAGATCTCTCCACCTACACACAAAAAAGAGGGAAAATATTGGGGGTTATTTAGGGGTCTACCTCAGTCAGACACTCGTTTTGGTTTTTCACCTCCGAGGACAACCAAGTTTGCAACGATGTAGAAATAAAGTGATAAAGAAGGAAGTAAAAGAAAAGTACACCAAAAACACTACAAAAAAGTACGTGCTTAATCAACCAAACAATAGAGAAGATGAGAGGAGCTTACCACCTTCGTCCAAAGCACTCAAGGCTAGTGGAGGAGAAAGATAAGAGGAACTCAAGCCTATGTTGCAATGGATTCATCCTGTGCTTGCTCTATCTAATTGATGGAGTTATAGATTGTTGTTATGGAGTGTGAAGTGTTGATACAAATCTTGTGGATGAATGCTCAAAGTGTGGAGAGATTGTGTGAGCTTGTGAAGAAAATGAAAATGGATGAATGAATGGAGAATATGAAGAAAGGAGGTAAAGAAACAACCATATTCGGGTCAATTAGCCAAAGGGAGGTGTTACACTTCAACTTCCAATATAAAGTGTAACATCTTTGCAGACTCTAGCCATAGGAATCTTCTAGGGACATAAGTGTTTTGTGTGAATGTTTATGCGTCGTGCGGGCATCCCTGACAGAAATGCCTCCACCAACACACAAAATAGGCACCAAGTGTGATGGAAACAATGAGATTATATGGAATTAAGCCTCCGAGTTTGGTTTTCTAAAGAAGAGAGGGATAAAAGGGGAATTTGCATTAGGGGTGAAAATTCACTCCTATACACTACTAACAAAACAATATTTTTCCCTCTCTCTAATGTGTGATTTGTAGATACAGGTTGAAGACACATTGAAGAGAAATATTGGAAAGAATATTGATGTGAAAAGTTGTCAAAGTTTTCACCTTGTTTATAATATCACTGAAATACATCTACAAAGAAAAATTTGACATTACAACTCTAGAAATTAGGTTGAGAAGATATATTAATGATTGAAGAGCAGATTCAGATCTTGGCCCTCTGAAAAATTTGAGAGGGTTTGATACACCACTTCTGGAATATGGAATATGAGTCCCAATATAGTCACTTTTCTAGATTTCTGAAGGTCTGTACTTGTTATTATAAGATTCATGTTTTAGCCTAGAAACCCTAGTCTAGGAATGATACACCTAGCCTGGCATATGAGTCCTAGTGTGCATTAAATTTAGTATTTCTAGAATTTTAGATCTTCATTCAAGCTACTATAGGTTTCCAGGTGGACCTCTCTAATTTCTTAGTTTTCTATTCTATTTTTTCATTCCTTTCTAGGTCATTTATTATAGTCTTGCACATCATTAAGTTTCATAATTAGATCTTGCATGTTACTAGTCTTTCTAGGCCCTAGCTTGGTGTGAACCCCTTTTCAGTATCTAAACATACTGTAGGAAAACCTTTATTAGATCTCTTTCTCTCACTCTATCCTTGGATTGAGATCTCTAGGGTTTCCTTGAGTGAAACTTGTGTGAAATAGGAGGAACCCTATCCTTGTGCTCCATCTCCTAAAAGGTGGGGCACCCTATTTTCATCATTTCAAGAACAACCCTGAGAAAGAGCTAGTGGCTTCCCATTCAAACTGGCATTCCAACACAAGGATTTGTTGGGCACAAACTAGGTAGAGAAATAGTTCAATTCTTCACAACCAAATAGGAGATGTCAAACCTGAGTCCAAGATTTCCATAGGGAGGCAAAGACAATGCAGCAAAAAACCCTAACCTCAAACTACCCAAACAATATACCATGCACATGTAGATTCCTCCATTTCTTACCATTATTTGGTTTGGAGAGTGCCATATTGTGCCATACCAAAACTTTCAAGGGTTCACCTCCTTCTAAGGCCTCGAAAATCCATTTTGAAGCTAGAGAAATCCCTTGGATCAAAAGTTCTTTTAGGCCTAATCCACCCTACATTTTAGGGAGATAACACCACTTCTAGTTCAGATTATGCCTCTTCATGTTACCCTTACCATCAAACCACAAAAATCCCTTAAGAATATTCTGCAAATTACAAAAATGGATATTAGCAAACAAGGTCGTGAAAGTGATACACAACATGAAAAGTAATGATCTTTTGCACAACTTGATGTTTTCCAGCAAGGGATAGCTATTGATTTTTCCACTTATGATGCTTTTCAATTTTATGAAATAACCAATCCCACTTGTCTTTAAGTGAGGCATAGATAGAAAAAGGGATACCCGAGTATCTGACAATATTATGTGGGTTAGAGCACCCTCATCTCTTATTCACTAACCAAATAGGAGACTCATGGTTCCACCCAATTATAGTGGATTTATGAGGGGCAATCTTAGACCCAAATGTATCACAAAATATTCCCAACCTTTTCATAGTATTATCAAAATAAACTCCAGACAACTCAATGAATAAAATAGTGTCATCAAAATATTATGCATTCAGTAGCTGATCTTGGTTGTGTAATTGGATTCCCTTAATTGGGGGGCCATCAAGTTAGATCTAAGAATGTAGTGCAAGGAATCAATAGTAAGAAAAACAAGTCAAGAGCTATGGGACAACCTTTCCTAATTAACCTTTGGAGAAGTATTGCATCTGTAAGCTCACCATTGACATTGATTACTATGGAGTAATCATTAAATAGGATATTGATCCATTTACATAAAGAAGGTGGGAAACCAAAATCTTGTAACATATCCTATAACGCTGGAAATATGACTTTAGACAAGATAGTTAGCTATAAACAAAATAAAATCACTTAATCTAATCATACATTAAACAACAAAGAACAGAGAAATAAACAAAAATACAAATGAAACAACTCACCGAACATTTGTATACTCCTTCGAATGACCTCGATTGCACTTCTCCATTTTTCCTTTTTATCGTTAGTTGCCCTCAAATTTCTCAAGTATGCAGTTATGGTGTATTTAATATTGACTTAAAAAAATATCAAAGATCATAATATTCCTAAAGTATGAAGATTTTGGGAGGAGTAATAATGACAAATTTCAGGTCAATTTATAGAAAATTGGTTTTTGAATGATCAACTCAGATTTGAAAGAGAGATTGACGGTTGAGATTGATGAATGCTATGCGATAGAGATTTGTGTCAATTAAAACTTTATTGAAAAAGTTTTCATGATAAAGATTAAAGTAAATAATAATTTAATCTAATGTTGAGACTATTCGAAATTCGAAAGAATAAGAATTTCATGTGAAAGATAAAGAAGAATTATTGTGTTCAAACACACAAATGAATGAATGAATTAATTAATGTTATTTAATTAATAATAGTTTGCATGCAAAATAATAAGACTGACTGATTAAAGCAGGAAGTCTGTTCGTCGGGAATTAATCATGAGATAATTGTCTAATGAATTAGATCTTGACTTAAGCGGTAAGTGAATAATCAAATAACTAGGCAATTATCTAATTAGAGGAATGTTCGAGGAATAATAATATTTATGAATTAAATGATTATTTAATTCAACATTTGAAATTTGAAGATTAAATTAAATAAATAAATATTTATTTAATTAATTGTCGAAAAGGTTATTGAATAATTAAATAATTTAAAATGATTATTTAACTATAGTTGAAAATGTGATAAGGGTAAATTAAATAATAGAAAGGGGATTAATTAATTAGTGATGTAATTAAATAAATAAGTTTTATTAAATTAATCAGGGTTGAATAAAGGTTGTAATGAATTAATTAAATAATTAAGGTTATTTAATTAATAGAATAAAGATGGCTTTAGAAATTAATTAAACAATTAACAGTATTTAATCATGACCATGAACATTAGAATTATGTCGAAAATGGTACTCACACGTCTAGACCAATTTTCAACGTCTACAATTTGCCCCTCTTTCATACAATGTCGTTTCGGCCTTTGTGTCAAATTTTTTTATTTAAATCATGTCCTTGTCATGCCCCAATGTGAAATAGGTTAGGGTATGCTTCCTCAGGAAAATTGAAAATTTTTGAAAAAAAAATGATTTTTTTTGGAAATTGTCCCGATTAGGTAATTTGATAGTCAGAAGTTCGATGGTGGTGAAAGAAATTTATTTTGAAGTGATCTGGTCAAGAAATGGATGTTGGAAGTTGATATTTTATGCATCCAGTATAGAAGGTTTGAGAAAAAACCCTCCAAAATCATACATAGGATTTGGGGTGAAAATCAATTCATTTCACCCTAAATCAATTGAAAATCCTTGATTTGAGCTTTGATCCTATAGTGAAGATTTCACCCGTACCATACATTGAGCATTGTAGATATCACATTAAACATTTAGACATCCCGCCGACATAGGACCCCTAGTATGTACCCCTGAACCATCTTTTGAAATTTTGGATTTCATGCTTTTTTAGGAATTTAAACTTTAATTTTCAGATGTGTTGCTTGATAATCAACGCATATGCGTTCATACGCAACACATGTTCTCAAAGAACGATGCATGTGTGAAAAATCATCTAGGTTTGTTTAGGTTAATTAGGAACATGAACAAATTTGAAAATGTATACACCGCATTTGTATTTCTACATCACAATTGATATTGACATTGTCACATATAGTTTAGTGCAACACATCTAATTTAGTGCAATACATTTGCATGATAGATAAGACAGTAATAATACATCACATTTACAAAAGAAATGACACATATGCTCGATGGATTGTTCTAATTAGTTGTGTGACACATTTGAGATAGAGCATCGCATATGCATGTTTATACGACACATTTGAGTTTTTGTGATGCATGTGTAAATTAGAATGATGCATTTGATGTTGAAGCAACACATCTGACTATCAAACTTTTGAAAAATTTTGTGATGCAAAGATGAATATTCAGTTTTCTAACACATAGTATTTTGATGCCCTTGTAGGTTGTATTAGATCCGATTTACACCTAGGAGTCATGACCAGAGACATACGAGCTTAGATATGGTTTACAGAGTGTCAAGACACACATGATTTGGAGATTGGGTTTGCACCATGGCTGTACTATGCCCACTATTTGGGCAAACAGAAGTATGTTGATTGCACTTTGTAAGAGGTGGCATTTTGAGATCTCCTCTTTTCATTTTCCTACTAGAGAGGCAACAGTGAATTTAGAGGGTGTCTATAGGATCCCGATATTTCCCATTAGGGGTGAGAGGATGATGTATGATACCTAGAGGGGATATAGTGAGATTGCTAGATTTTATGTATATGATGATATGAGGTGGTTGGGTATTGAGCATTACGAGATTAGATGGCATGTACTAGCAGAAAGATATGAGCATGTTGATTGTATGCTATGTACCTTGATTGCGGGTATAGTCCTTCCTAACCATTGAGGTCATGGATTTCCTATTGGGTAGGGGGAGATGTTAATAGGTATGCTAGAGTGGGAGGTTTTTTATGCATGGGGGCCATGTTTACTGGCCATGTTTTATTTTCATCTACATGATATTGCATATAGAGATGCATAGTCGATGAGTTGTGGTACTACCCTTCTTATAGTCTGGGCATGGGAACACATTGTTGTGTTTCGTCCCCTAGTTACTTCTGATCGAGATGCTAGATTGCCTTATGTTTTTTGTTATGCGGGAAAGATTACGCAGAGTCATGTTGGTGATACTGGTAATTGGAGGCATGCTTTAGATACTTTGGTTCAGTTCACTTAGAGATTGTATATGGACTATGGTCGATGGTCAGATGAAGACAAGCACTTGTCATTTTGTCGACAGACTAAGTATTTGATTGAGAGGATAGTGTCGAGTGTACATATTATTGAGAGGCACCTTCCTGACCAAGTTTTGAGACAATTCAAAGAGGTTTAGGATGTGCATCAAGGGCAAGCTGAGTTTTCTCGGTCTTCTAGAGAGGTTCCATTATGGGGGCCTATGATTCTTGTAGCTATAGTAGAGGCAAACATTCAGGCTTTATAGCCTATATAGTGGGGATGGAGGGGTGGGGTAGAAAATCCTAGTACCACAGTAGCATATGATGCTTGGTGGGTGGAGCACAATCCTATTTTATATACAGATCTAGATCAGTGAACTCCAGTTGAGAGATGGGGGACAAGGCCTAGGGGTTGACATGGAGGTAGGGTTGGAGGTAGGGGTGGCAGAGGAGGAAATGATGATGGTAGAGGAGGAGGTGGTAGAGGTGGTTGAGTAGGTGGAATATCACCTATTCATGAGGTAGAGGTTGAGGGTGAGGATATACCCATGTTAGATCTTGGCGGTGGAGGAGAGGCAAAGATTGGGGGAGAGCTTGTAGCTGAGGAGGTAGCAGGAGAGGAGCATGCAAAGGAGGAGATCGAAAGGGATGATATGGATATTGATGTCCTCAATATTTTTGTAGGTTATGGTGTAGATGAGGAGGAGGAGGTGATGGGGGAGGAGGAGAGGGAGCTTTGGGATAGGATTGTGGAGGACTAGGATGTTGAGGTGGGGGAGAGACGATGAAAATATGCGGAGGCTCCTAGAGACAGTGATACAGATTTGATGGCCCGAGTAGAGGCCTTGGAGGAGAGGATCAGGGTCATGATTGTGGAGTGAGATGCAATGGAGATGGATAGGGACAGTGCCCTTCTAGAGAGAGATCGAGAAATCATCAGACGATAGGAGATAAAGGGTCATTTCATTTCATTGAGGGCTTTATGTAATGGGCCAACTACAACCTTTGCTTGGGAGCTAGTCAAAGTTGGGGATCGAGAGAGATATTACAAAGATATCTATGAGGTAGAGGTACCACCTGAGAGGCAAGCTCCTAGTTATTCATAGGTACATAGCGGTAGTTCTCGGAGCATGTCTCACAACCGGACTTAGAGAACAAATGATGTGGCGGGTCCACCCAGGACATGACCATATGATAGGCGTCCCTCTACCCAGAGAGTACATTATTAACAATCACCCCCTCAGACTCCACATGGGAGTAGTGGGAGTACTGGATAGTGACAAGTTTATTTTTGTAGACATTGTACTTTTATCATAGAGCCTATGAGCTCCCTTTTTATTGATACATTATGACATTGTACTATGACACATTTTATCTTGAGCAATATATATCCTTTTTTATGGTGATTCATATGATTTGCAGTTGTTCTATATGTTGATGAAGTTTATTTTTATATGATTATGCAGTTTTCTAGATGATGTATATACATGTTATGGATTATGATGTTTACTCTATGATGTTTCATTTCTTATGTTGATGTATTTATATGATGAAAATTTCATTTTATATGATGATGGATACACAATATTGACACATGTGATGAATTTATTATTTTCTTATAAATATGAGATGCAATATGATGCTATGTGGATGTATGTATAATTTATAGAATTTTGTGGTTGGTAAGTGCATGTATGTCATGATTATCTAAATGCAATGGATATGCATATTCTTGTGTTGTTCTTGACATGCAACCTAGATGTATGATGTACTATATATAGGCATATTACAATGTCGACATAATGGTTTGCAAAGATGTATGCATATGCAAATTATTTTATTTTTTTGTGTGTCACAGGACTCCATCATTATGCAGGATAGAAGAAATATTAGCATAGATTAATTAAAATATTAGTATTGAAAAATGGGTATTAGTAGAATGTATAATCTTCAATATTTTTCCAAATACAAACTAAGCCTTGCATTAAATCATCATTGGGCGGGACATGACACAAATGGATAGTAAACACCATGATATGAGATAGACCAAGGTGTACAAAGTCATCCACCTGCTAAAACAGACAATCACAGAAAAGGAGTGTCTAGACGCATACTAAATGCCAAATTTCCCTAGTCTTTTTGTCAAGACAAACCACAAATAGCAATCAAAAGAAAAAGAAAAAGTTAGGATACACTATTTCTCCTCTAAATCCTTCATGGGACATCCTTGAGAAAGCTAGTATCCTGATTTGAAAACCAATTTAAAAGACACTCTATAGACATCAGTCAAAGAAAAATAGTCTTGAAACATCCTTTCTTCTCTAAATCCTTCATGGGAAATCCTCAAGAAAACTAGTAACTGAACTCAAAGAAAAAGCCAATAAGATAAAACCAAATAAGCCATAAATGTTCAAAAATCACATAAAAATATTTTCCAAAATTTGATCTATTGTTGTTTGTTTGATAATTTGATTGTTTGACAAAGCTTGATGGCAGGGATGACACATACCATATAAGACATTGAGTCTGGTTTTGACTGCGACTGTCTGTGTAAGGCATGACGAAGCCTAGTTTCAGAAAGACACGTACCATATAAGAAATTGAGTTTGATGTCATTGATGTGACAAGTTGGAGAAGGCTATGATGATTGATAATGTATGTTGCCAAGAAGAAAATATCTTGTATGACATAAGTTTGATTGTTTTGGCAATTTGTTTGATTTGACTTGATGGCATTGTTGACTTGTTTGGTTTGTTGATGCGTGACTTGTCCTGATGTTTTGACTTTTGTGTGTGTGTGTGTTGATAGTGTATGACTTATGTTTTCTAACATGACATACCCTAAAGGACTAACCTAAAGTGGCCTCGGGGGCTCATCAATTGATGGCCTTGCCTACATTGTACATGTAGAGACGTCGTAGTTCAACTAACTTTGACAGACAAAAATGATTGATAAATATGGACTTAAATTGATGGTATGTGACATGTGTGATAGTGAATGTGATAAACCCTAATGGACTAACCTAGTGTGGCCTCGGGGGCTCATCGATTGATGGCCTTTCCTACATTATACACGTAGAGATCTCATAGTTCAACAAAACCAATGACTTTGATGTACAAAGAATGAGTCAAGATTTTATGTGTGATATGTGTGACAAACCTAGAAAGATGAACCTAATGCCCTAGGGATGCATCAAGTGATGGCCTTGCCTACGTCTAGTCATAGAGGCAACATAGTTTGACTATGTCTACAAATGACTTGACACAACTAATTCTGACTCAGTTTTTGGGATTTTTGACATGTTTTGATTTTTTTATGTTTTTGGAGTTTTATGATGTTTTTGAGTTTTTTCAGGACATTTTGATGACGTTGGATGAGCGAGTGCAAGGTCCAAATGACTTAGGTCGAGGATTTTCCCCCAGTCGGGTATAGGACCAATATGATTGGATGGGGAGATGGAATGGACTTGATGTCAATCATTCCAAGTTATGGTAAGGACAACCATTTATTATGGGTGATTGTGGAAAAATTTGATCGGAATGATGGTAGATGAAGGAGAAAATTCAACTACACATGGCGCCTATTTTCTAGGTTTTCACCATGGTATTTATCCAAAGCGCCACTGAAGTGTTTTTCACTATTGGATGAATTATTTATCTTTACTATTTTATGATTTTTCATGTATTTTTGGTGTTACAAAGATGCATGTTTGCTAGGTTTTCATCAAGGTAACAATTTTTTTGTTTTTCTATTTTTTTTTTAATGATTAAGACAAGATTCTTAGAAGCTATGAATAGAACCTCTTAAAATGAAGGTTATTGATTGGTGACAAAAGTGGTTCCCCTTTAGGGGTTGAGATTTGATATGCTCCTAATCCAAAGGCTTCTATAACAATATAAGGCCCTAACCAGTTTGGTTCAAACTTGCCTGGTTTTCCTCTTTTAGCTTGATTCCCCAGGTTCTCCATTAAGACCAAGTCATCAATCTCAAAATGTCAATTTAGAACTTTCCTATTATATCTGCGATGAAGGCAGTTTTGATATGCTTGAAGATGATCTAGTGCCTTTTGTCTTCGTTCATCTAGGAATTCTAACTCATGAAGTCTTGATACCTAGTATTCTTCATCATCAATATGACCTTTCAGAGGTACCCTTAGGGAATGAATTTCAACCTCAATAGGTAAGATAGCTTCAGAACCAAATACCAAAGAGTATGGGGTGGGACTGGCGGGAGTACAAATGCTTGTGTGGTAAGCCCATAAAGAAACTTTGAGCTATAAATTCTAGTCATGGCCAACGTCATTAATAGTCTTTTGAGGATTTTTGATGATTATTTTATTAGACGCCTCTACTTGGCCATTACCTTGTGGATAATATGGAGTGGAAAAATGATGTTGGATATGGAATTCTTCACAGAGATGGTAGAATTTTTGGTTCTTGGATGGACATCCATTATCTGTGATAATGGATTGAGGAACACCATACTGAAAAATTATGTAGTCTAGGATAAACTTGGAAATTTGTGTTCTGGTAATATAGGCCATAGGAATAGCCTCAATCCATTTGGTGAAGTATTCGGTGGTGGTTATGATGAACTTATAGCCATTAGAGGATGGAGGGTGTATCTTACCGAGGAGGTCAAGTTCCCATTGGGAAAAGGGCCATGGTGAAGTTATCAATTGGAGCTCCTGTGTTGGCACGTGTATCAAGTATCCATTTACCTAACATTGTCAACATTTCTTGATGAAGACATATGAGTCCTTTTCCATGGTAGGCCAATAATAGCCTAGTCTCATAATATTCTAGGATAAGGTAGGACCACTATAATGGGATCCACAGATACCCTCATGTATCGCACATAAGGTTGTTTGTTCTTCTTCAACATCGAGACATCTCAATAAGGTATTATCTAAGGCACGTCTATAAAGGGTATCTCCGATGATGGTATATTTGGAAGACTTACGGATGAATGTACTACATTGGTTATTTGACAAGTCTAAGGGTAGGATTTGGGAATGGAGGTAGTCATATATGTCCTTGTACCATGGGGAAGTAGGACCAACAATCGCACATGCCATCATAGAATCGGGGACGTCATAGGTAGGGACCAAAAGCTGTTTGACCAAAAACTGAAATTTAGGCACATTGCTAGGTATATCCAATAATGAACCAACGATTGCCATATCATCTGCCATACTATTCAAAATGCGGGGTATTTGTTGAAAGTTGATGTTATCAAAATACTGTTTAAAAATTTCTGCCATATGCTTGTAGGGGGCAAGTTTCTCATCTTTAGTTTCATACTCGTCATTGACTTGTTGGACTACTAGCTAAGAATCTCCATAAACATATAAATTCTTAATCTTCCATTGGACTGCCATTTTTAATCCTATCACAGGGGCCTCATATTTTGCTATGTTGTTTGTGCAAGGGAAATAAATTCTGAATGACTTAGGAATAGTGTCCCCTTGTGGTGTAACAAACAATATACCTGCTCCTCAACCACGATTAGTGTGAGACCCGTCAAAGTGTAATTTCCATGTGGCTCTTTTGTCAATGGTGAAGATGAACTCATCAGGAAAATCTACAACTAGAGGATGGTCAACCTTAACTGCTGTGTCTTCCAACTGATCTACAATAACTTTCCCTTTTATAGCTTTTCATTCCACATACTAGATGCCATATTTTCTAAGTATCATTACCCATTTAGCCAATTGGCTTGTTAGTGCTACTTTACTTAGGAGATATTTCAATGGATATATCTTGGTGACCAACATGGTTTGGCGGTTTAGCATGTAGTGCCTAAGTTTTTTAGTAGAAAAAACTATTGCAAGACAAGCATGTTCTATGTTACTATAGTTTAGTTCATATCCCACCAAAGTAAAACTGATATAGTATACTTCCCTCTTATGACCTTCATCATCATTTTGTGCAAGTGAGGCTCCTAGTGTTGATTGAGTTTCTAAAATATAGAGTATCAGGGGGTAGGTATTTGTAGGCGGCATTAACACAAGTGGTGTAAGTGGATAATCCTTGATCTTTTGAAAATATTCTTGGCATTTGGGTGTCCATACAAATGGTACCCCCTTTATGATAAAATGTTGGGATAGACGTATTTTGTTTGCTAACTGTACTATGAAGGGTATGATAGAATGTAGTCTCCCTTGTAGTGTTCTTAGCTAACTGATGTTGGCTGGTGGAGGCATGTCCATTTTAGCTCTTACTTTTGTGGGGTCCACTTCAATGACTCTTTTAGAAATGATATATCCTAGGAGTTTTCCTGATTTAACTCCAAAGACACATTTTTTTTCGATTTAGCCTTACTTTGTAATTTTATAGTCTTTGGAATATCTTGTTTAGTACTTTTAAATGATCTTCTCTTGTCAATGATTTGGCTATTAGATCATCCACATAGTCTTCCATGAGATCATGTACAAGGTCATGGAATATAGTTGTCATTGCACGTTGATATGTAGCTCCAACATTTTTGAGGTCAAAAGGCATGACGTTCCAACAATATATTCCCCATGGACATGTCAAAGTTGTCTTGTGTTGGTATTCAGCTGTGATTTTGATTTGATTATACCTGAAGAAACCATCCATGAGGGATAGTATCTCATATCCTGTTGTAAGGTCCACTATCATGTCAATGTTTGACAAAGGGAAGTCATCCTTAGGACATGCCTTATTGATATCTCTAAAGTCTGTACAAATGTGGATGCCCCTAGATGGTTTAGTTATTGGCACAAGATTTGAAATCCATTCTGCATAGTCTATGGATCTACTGACTAGTTCCAATAGCTTCTTAAGTTCAGCTTTGACTAGTAGAGAAATTTGTGGATGCATTTTAATTAAGTTCTATTTGACGGGCTTAACACCTAGCTATAATGGTAGATGACACAATATAAGATATGGATCTAGCCTAGGCATGTCAGCATATGGCCATGAAAATTTTATCTATGTTTTCGTAAAGAAGTCTCAAAACTTTGGTTGCTCTGTCTCTATCAAAGATGTTGCAAAGTAAATTACCTGAGGATTTTCTTCAATATTTATGTTCATCTCTATAGATTATTCAGCTAACATTGGTGACTTTTCCTGAGCAACTAGGAGAATGTTCAAATCTCCATCCTTAGGTGCCTCAAAGAGGTTTTCACCCTTGGATGCATCCTTTATTTTTACTATTTATTCGTCCAAAGGTGCCTTTCGGTTTTCACCTAGGGACTTGTCATTTTCATCATTTTCATTGTTTTTCTTTTTGTTCTCATTTTTGTGATTGGAGGTGTGAAAAAATTCCCCAAAATATGCCATGCTATCCAAGTCTATGGTAAATCCAACTTTGTGATCACCTCTAGGTATGCCTTCTCCCAGTCTCATGAACTCAACTATCACTTTGTCATTCTCGAATATGTCTAAAATGGGTGTACCTTGTTGATCATAATCGATAAGTTGGGGGTATACGAGGGGCATGTCATCATCAGAGTTATCAAATGTGGAAGCTGATAAGGTGAGGATAGAGTGGTTGACATGGTCACAAAAGTTTTGGACTAACTCCTTTTTGTTCTTTTTCCTCAGGACAGGTTGACTCTAGGGTGGGACTACTATAAGGGCTAGGTCATTAGAAGATGGTTCATTAGGTGCCCAAGAGGTAGGATCAAGGGTTTCCCAATAATAAATCTTAAGCCATTCTTCTCTTGACAAGGAATTTCTAGGATGAAACTCAATTGATTTTGGCGAGGTATTTAGCATTTGGTCAAGTTCCCCAAATAACTTATCTAGGTCCATTATGTTGGTGGAAGAAAGGGAATCCCAATCATTTTAATTTGAGTTAGGGGAGTCCTAGTAGAATGGGTCAAATGGTTTGTGGGATATCTCAATGTCTTTAGAAGTGCTTACTTCCTCTTGTGATGATAAGGAAGTACTATGAATGTCAATTCAAATTGGTTGAAACCCTAGCCCTAAGTGTTTTGGTCTTTGTAAAACAATGATTGGTTCTATCCTTCCATCTTGATGTATCCCTAAGCCACTATGTCCATCATATCCTTCCTTTTTCATTATCATGAAGCCTTTTCCATATTGATCTTTAGATATTTGAATAGACGGTGGAGGGTTTTCATTGTCTTCATTATACAACCATTAGGTGACCTGTTCTTGGTTCATGGATTCTTTACTCAACTCTCCCCATTTTGTAAATTTAATTGTAGGAGGGAAATGTATTTTGATAGCTGATTGTTTCCTATTTGTTGTGCGTAAACCGTGTGACTTAGGAGGAACCAGTTGACTGACACAATAGGATTCTTTCTTGTGATATTCTCTACAACCCTTATCTTGGATCTTGACCTTAGGAGTGGATGTTGGTAGTTGTGATGCAATAGACTTGGTAAGAGTTGATGGATCAACATACAAGGATAAGGTGGAGGACAAAGCCTCTTGATTGACTGGCACCTATCGTTGTGGTATTTCACATAGGCTTGTGCAATATTGGAAAGGATTTGGATCACCATCAATTATGATCTTTGTGCCATTTTACATGAATTTAAGGAACCGATGGTACATGGAAGGTATGACTTTCATAGTTTTTATCCAAGTTCTACCCAATAAAAGATTATAGGGAAGGGTGAGATCCAAGACTTGGAAACTTGTGTCCCTAATCGTAGGGCCAATTCTGATAGGAAGTGTTACAAATCCCTTAGATGATCTTTCCTCATCATCATATGACTTGATGACTATACTCTTAGTGGTTTCCACACATGCTTCTGAGAAGCCTAATTCCTTAACCAATTTCAAGGTACAAATATTTAACCCTAATCCTTCGTCTACCAAGACTCATTTGACTTTGGTTTGATGGACAAGAACTTCAAGGTGTAGTGGGTCATTATGGTTGGTATTCTCAGTTGAATAATCCTATTGAGAGAAGGTGGTATGATGTGAATTGGTTAAATATCCTACCATTTCTTTGAAATGATTGACATCCAAGTTGGTGGAGACAGTTGTACTTTGTAAGGCTTTGTCTAGAATGGCTTGATGATCAAGTGATATGTTCAATAGTTCCAAGATGGATATTTGTGTTGGGGTCTTCCCCAACTGGTCAAGTAAATTATACTTAGGCTTGGAAGACTATGGTGGTGGCTTTGATGAAGGACCCAAAAGGGTTATCTTAGTTTTGCATGTATTGACAACACATTCAGGATGCTTCTTTATGGTAATGGTATGCGTATTTTAATTATTAGCTCATATGTGATTTATGATTGTACCTTTTCCATATTTGTACTTGGTATTTGCATAGTTAGTCGAGGTATTAGTCTTAATTCCTGAACTAGGGGCCTTTCCTTTCCCATGATCATGCAATGGATCTATGAAGACCTTGTGATCACTATTTTTGGTATGTTTTTGCCCATTGACTTTTATGGTTTCGTGTTCAACAAAATCTTGTATGATGTTCTTCAGTTGTTGGCGTTGTTGTAGGTTATGTCCCTTAGTTTGATGGTGCTCACAATAGGCATTGTCATCCCACTGTGAGGGTTTAAACTGGCTAGGATCATACTATTTTGGCACCAGAGGTTTTATGAGGTTATCTTTAATCAGTTCTTTGTAAACTATCTCGATTGGTTCCCCCAAAGTGGTAAACTCACGTTTAGGAAATATCCTCTATGGTCGCTATTGTTGTGAATTTTGGAAAAATTTGGCAGTTTGATTAGCATCGTTAAGCATGTTATGAGAGGGGTTGTAACCTCTAAGTGTGATGACAGGTCCTGCATGTAGGTTCTTGGCATGAACAATACCATCATTAGTTACATTTTATTTTTAGACCAAAATTTTTTTCTATCATTGGGAGAGTTTTGATGTTGAACAATTGGATTCCTACTTGGTGTCTTAATTTATCCTTTGTCAATGAGAGATTTATCAAGTATTATGCTTTTTTGCACTAAGTCGAGGAAACAGGTACAACAATATACTCATAAGTCACTTCACAATTTTGGATGAATATTTTCAAAGAATATTGTGACTTTTTGTTTTTCTAGTATCTTAACAAGACAATGACTAGCTAAACACCTCCATCTCTAGAAGAAGGTGGTGAAATTTTCTCCATATTCTTGCATGGTATGACACAAGGTAGCTATTATGATTTCATTGTATATGTTGAAGGAAAAGTGTTCCACAATTTTTTTAGCTAATTCACCCCATGATTTTATGACATATGGAAGTTTAGAGAACCATTCCAAAGCTATCCCAACAAGGGTTCATGAAAAAAGTCTCATAAGGTATGTGGGGTCATATGAGATGTCCATGCATGTTGTGGAAAATTATCTAATGTGTTCTAGAGGATTATCTTCCCATTATAGTTAGGAAAATTTTGTATAATGTATCTATGTGGGAAGGGTGTCATGTATAACGCTTTGTCAAAAGGACATGGGCATAAATCTTGCTCTGAAATGGTTCATTTGATTGGCATTGAAATAGTGTCCATTTGTTGTTGGAGATCTTGGATTTTATTTTGGAGAACATCTACTTGTGTTAAATATATGTTGGTTACATTGTTGGATCAATGTAAGTGTTCTGAAATGCAATATTCTATGATGAATTTTGATTTGGTGTGGGAATATGTCCTGATAGAGTATTCTGATTTGGTGTAGGAATATATCCTAGTTTTGTAACCCCTATGTGTTGATTGGTAGTATTGGTGCTGCTATGTGTTATATCCTATGTTTTGTTTGTGCATATATTGGGTCTTTTACTTCCGATGTTTGTGCCAAAGGGGTTTGATGAGGACGCTCTCATAGTAAATGTTAGGCCCTATGTTATACCAAATGGTGTTGTGTTTACAATTGAGGCAATTTGAGTGGGTATGCCAGTTGGTATTGCTGTAGTAATCCGGGGAATAGAGACACCTGATGTCATGGTTTGCGTTGGTTATGTAGATGAAGCTTTAAGTTTGTGGATGTCAAATCTTGGAGGTAGTGTGGCACCTTCTACTAGAAATTTAGCTAGGTATATTTGAGGATCATTTTCCAAACACTCATCCATAAAGGATGCAAATTCAGGATCTTGGACAACTGGGTCTACAACTTCTACATAAATTTTTCCATGTGTGTCTCTAGTGACAAATTTTTCAAGCAAGGTTTTGTGAGGTCTTTCTATCCATGATGGTTGGTTTGTGAAGGGATTGATGAAGTCCTATGAGTCAGCCATTTCTCTACATTTCTTTTTAGACCTTGTTCCAACCATGAAAAATATTTTCTCAATATGAGGGAATGCAAAATTATGTCTAAAATGATATGATCTAGTCTATATTTTTGGTATTTTTAGATATAATGAATTGAATGCTTGGAAAATAAAGGATGTCTAAAATGACAATAGGCTAGGATGACAATATGCAAAATTCTAAGTAAATTCGTAAGGTAATTGATTGTGAATGATTCTAAGAGGAGGTTACCTACCACCTACGGATTAACCAAAGATACAATTTAAGTTTGTCAAGGAACCAAATGTAGGACAAGGACCAAAAGATAAGGTGAATTCCCAAAATAGATTGATGAGCTAGAAGGATTCACAAGTAAGACAAAAGTGACTAGGTTCACTGACAAAGACTATCAAAGCATGGGTTTGTCTAAAATGCAAAAAAATTGGCCTATTGTGAGATATATAAAATCCAAATATGCAACTAAATTCCGTAACTAGGAAGTCTTTCTCTTAAAACTAAATGACACCTAAAAGATGGAAAATGTAAAGTTTGAGCAATTTTCTAGTTTTTGTCCAAGGTTGACTATGAAAAATTGAGATTAGTATGATTTTTTGGTTTCAGACTGTGATGGTGAATTCTAGGTTTTTTTTAACAGGAAAATTTGGTTTAGTTTTACAGATGTATCAATGAATTTAATAGATGTGTTGCTATAGGTCAGATGTGGCTTTCTGGTGAAAACTGGTCTTGGTTTGTTGACAAGAAAATGTGACTCACCCTCATAGATGTGGCTAAATGTTTAATAGATGCGACTCTAGATGTCAGATGCGACTTGTAATGACAGATAATACTCGAAAGTTAATGTTAGTGGAAAATAGTTTGTTGATAGAAAAATACGATTTTTTGGCTAACAAATGCGACTCAAAATGACAGTTGTGGTTTTCTATTTAGCAGATGCGACTCGTTTTGACATATGTAGTTTTCTGATGACTTGGGTTTTTTGACTAACTCAGTTTCATGATAAAATTTTAGCAATTAAAAACAATTAAAAAATAATGTGTTTTAGTTTGAGAATGAATATGTTAAAATTTAGAAAACATGTACAATTCCTAAGGCTAGCAATGAGAATACTTGTTGAACTTTCACTTGGGTTTTCCTAGCTACGCTTACTCAAAGCAGATGACTAGAAGCTTTACCACATTGGCTCCCCTCCATGACACACACTTCTCAGTTCAACCAAGCTTAATTTCCCATAACTCTCCCATGGAAAACTTTTCACCTTTACTATTGAATCATAAGATTGTGAGACAGTTTCAGAGGTTCGATGTCTTGCACTAGCAAATAGAAGGTTTTTGATTTAAACTAAAACAAGTTGGATTTTTAGTATGGACACCCATTTAGAGAGCCATGTGAGAGGCAATATCATCCCAGTCTGTAGAGGTTACACTCTGCAGGTTTCAATGCACCACAAGGGTACCTAGGAATCAAATTCTTGTCCATTTGGATCTCTGTAATACTGAGTTTACTCAAAAATTATAATTTTTATACCGATTGGGAGTAGCTTGGTAAAATATCTCATCATTGGTTTGAATCACTTTGGGTACTCTTAACCACTGAAGCAAGCCCAATTTCTAGAATCAGTAATAGTTTCTCTTACACCCAAGATCACACGAATGCACAAGGGGAGAGGATACTTCTATTACTGATGTGGGGGTCTAATCTAAACAAATACAAACATAGAGGACACTGGTTAATTTTAAGCCCAAATGAAAATGTATCTATCTACTTAAGCAGTTTGTTGTTAAAATTAATCTTTTCTTCAAATCGGTTCATCAAACAAATTGTTAGTAGTTTTAAGTTTTTGTCTTTCTCAATGGTTCTGCAAAACATGGATTAGTAGTTTTCTTTTGTTTATTTATCTTTTTCACTTGTCCTGCAATTAAAAACAATCAGAAAATAATGTGTTTTAGTTTGAGAATGAATATGTTAAAATTTAGAAAACATGTACAATTCCTAAGGCTAGTAGTGACAATACTTGTTGAATTCTCACTTGGGTTTCCCTAGCTACACTTATTCAAAGCAGATGACTAGAAGCTTGACCACATTGGCTCCCCTCCATGACACACACTTCTCGGGTCAGCCAAGCTTCATTTCCCATAAATCTCCCATGGAAAAATTTTCAACTCTACTATTGAATTGTAAGATTGTGAGACAGTTTCAAAGGTTCGATCTCTTACACCAAAAAATAGAAGGTTTTTGATTTAAACTAAAACAAGTTGGATTTTTAGTATGGACACCCATTTAGAGAGCCATGCGAGAGGCAATATCATCCCAGTCTATAGAGATTATGCTTTGTAGGTTTTGACACACCACAAGGGTACCTGGGAATCAAATGCTTATCCGTTGGGATCTCTATAATACCGAATTTCCTCAAGCATTATAATTTTTATACCGATTGGGAGTAGCTTGGAAAAAAATCTCATCATTGGTTTGAGTCACTTTGGGTACTCTTAACCACCAAAGTAGGCCCAATTTCTAGAGTTAGTAATAGTTTCTCTTACACCCAGGATCATACGAATGCACAAGGTAAAAGGATACTTTTGTTAGTGAATCGGGGATCTAATCTAAACAAATACAAACATAGAGGACATTGGTGAATTTTAAGCCCAAATGAAAATTTATCTATCTACTCAAGTAGTTTGTTCTTAAAATTAATCTTTTCTTCAAATCGGTTCTGCAAACAAATTGTTAGTAGTTTTAAGTTTTTGTCTTTGTCAATGGTTCTACAAAACATGGATTAGTAGTTTTCTTTTGTTTCTTTATCTTCGTCACTTGTCCTGCAAAAAAGGTTGAGAAATCTTGTCTTCTATGAATCAATCTGCAAACACTACGTTAAACAACAAAGAAAAAGATAGTTAGCTATAAACAAAATAAAATCACTTAATCTAATCCCACATTAAACAACAAAGAACAAAAAGATAAACAAAACTACAAATGAAACAATCTCACTGAATATCTATATACTCCTTCGAATGACCTCGATTGCACTTCTCCATTTTTCCTTTTATGTGATAGTTTCCCTTAGATTTATCAAGTATGGAATTATGGCGTATTGAATATTGACTTAGAAAAATATCGAATATTATAAGCTTCCTAAAGTATGATTATTTCAGGAGGAGGAATAATGACAAATGTCAGGTCAATTTATAGAAAATTGGTTTTCGAACAATCGACTCAGATTCAAAAGAGAGATTGACAGTTAAGATTGATGAATGCCATGTGATAGAGATTTGTGTCAGTTACAACATGAGTGAAAAATTCTACATGATAAAGATTAAATTAAAAAATAATTTAATCTGATGTCAAGACTATTCAAAGTTTGAAAGAATAAGAATTGCATGTGTAAGATAAAGAAGAAACATTGTGTTCAAACACACAAATGAATGAATTAATTAAATAATGTTATTTATTTAATAATAGTTTGCATGCAAAATAATAAGATTGACTAATTAAAGCAGAAAGTTTGTTCATTAGAAATTAATTATGAGATAAATGACTGATGAATTATATCTCGACTTAAGTGGTAAGTGAATAATCAGATAACTAGGCGATTATCTAATCAAAGGAATATTCGAGGAATAACAATATTTATGAATTAAATGATTATTTAAATCAACATTTGAAATTTGCATATTAAATTAAATAAATAAAGATTTATTTAATTAATTGTCGAAAAGGTTAGTGTATGTGTAGGATCATCATGGAAAAACTGGCCCTTAAGTGGCAATAAAATTCAGAAAAATCATGAGTTAGGAAACTTGACGTAAAAAAATGAATAAGTTATCTATATTATTTCAAAAATATGTATGAATAGAATCTATATAAAATTGAATATAGTTTCTAAACTACTAGGTTTTTTTTAAAAAAAAGAAAAATCTATTTGGTGAAAATTTGAAATTTCAATGTAGTAGTACTTAAATTTCAAGGAAAAAATAAGAAGTAGGTGTCTGTCTGACCACCATAACCACAATAAAATTATTATATTTTTTTTATAATATTTTAGATATAAGTAAAGGACTCATGTCCCGATGTGATGCATATTTTGTTGTAATTTTATTCCAAGTAAATAATTATTATGAATTTTTTATTACAACTTTTAAAAAATATAAAAACTTGTATGTCTGACCACCTTAACTTGGTCAAAACTTCATGAAATTCAATTTTATTTTTTTAATTCTATAGTATGTAAAGCATAGAATGTGACTCATATTTTGGATTCAAAAAATGTCATACTGTTTGAAAGCTATAGATGTTTTTCAATCACCCAAAATTGGGACTTTAGTCATAATTCAAATAGAAAATGAATAATAATTATTTATTAAATTCAAAGTAAAGCATAATTTATATTGGTGGAAAGCTAAGAATATCCTTTAAAAATTCTTTTCGTTTCATCAATTTTGGGTAAAAAAAAGGTTGTCAGCCACATGGGGCATCATATCACTTAAATATCACCTCTTTTTGGCCCATCATGATCCTACACATACCTGTTATTGAATAATTAAATAATTTAAAATTATTATTTAATTATAGTTGAAAATGTTATTTTAAATTATAGTTGAAAATGTGATAAGGGTAAATTAAATAATAATTTATTTAATTTAGAAAGGGCATTAATTAATTAGTGACGTAATTAAATAAATAGGATTAATTTAATTATTCAGGGTTGAATAAACGTCCTAATGAATTAATTAAATAATTAAGGTTATTTAATTAATAGAAGAAAGATGGCTTTAGAAAGTAATTAAACAATTAAAATTATTTAATCATGACCATGAACATTAGAATTATGTTGAAAATGGTACTCGTAGGTCTAGACCAATTTTCAATGTCTACATATCCAACACAAAGGGCTACTCAATCCTATCACATGCCTTTTGAAAATCAAGGAGAATCATAGCCACATGTTGTTTATCATTTTTGGCCCAATTCATCCTCTCCCAAATTGTTATAAGATTCTTGAGAACATATCTTCCCTTAATGAATCATGTTTAAGTGACTAAAACCTCTTTCCCAAGAATATCTGTTAATCTACCTATAAGGGTTTTAGCAAGGATCTTGTATAAGAAATTCAAAAGGGTGATAGGTCACTAATTCTTGATGAGGGATCTATCACCATCCTTGAGAAGAAGTTTAATTATACCCCTATTAATTCTTGACCCCAAAGTATTATTGTTAAAAGCAAAGTTATAAATTTTTAATAACTCAGACCTAATCCACTAAATGTTACTTTTATAAAACTCAGTAGTAAGCCCATCCATGGTAGGAGATTTTCCATTAGCTAATGATATAATGGTATTTTAAAATTATTTCAAGGAAATATCTTTCTCTAGAATCATGGAATCCACATCACTGACCTTCTTAGGTATCATCTTAAGATAGAAATCTCTAGCTTCCTTATTTTTATTATTCTTCTGAATAGAAAAAAATTGTCGGAAGATGGAATAAAAAGTATTTTTCGTAAAGGATCATCAGAGAGACTCCCATTATCAAGAATTGGAATAATATGCTCCTTTTCATGCTTAGCCTTAATTATCTTAAAGAAATATTTTACTCCTTGGTCACCTTCTTGCAGCTAGATCATCTTGGCCCTAAGCCTTTGACCCTAAAACTTGTAGTTCTGCAATTTTCTTAGAAGGGATATGGTTGTGATAAGATTGGATTCCAACTGTACATTCGACTTATTTTCCTAGACTTGAAATTCAAGTGGAAATAGTTTCTAATGCAACAAGTTATCAATCATGTTTTTATCATTATCCTTTTCTCCCATAATTTGGAAGATCTTCCTCCAAGAATCAGTTAAAACATCTCACCTTTGTAGGGGATCAAGTCTCTTATTAAGGGACTTGGTCAGAACTATGACAAATCTATTTCCACCAAGGTAGTTTATGTCATTAATCAAGGATCAATTCAACTTGGAAGAATAGGCCCTCTACTGAGATGAGGATAGAGAGGCAATGACAAATGTTACATTAGAATCAATGGGAGAATTGTCAAACATAGATGTAAGAACCACAATAATGTTATTTTCATCTTGAGTTCTTAAAAATGTGGCATTCTTCCTATGTCCATAGAATCTATCCAGGAAAAAATAGATCCTATTATTTAGGGACAAATTATTGCACCATGTAAACTAGATTGAAGGAGAAGACATGCCTTATATTTATCTAGAGGGTCACACAAATTGAGAGTCCTCTTCATTTTAGAATAGAAGTATAGTTCATCACCTTTCCTTAAAGGATCCTTACCCCATTTTTTTTAGTACTATTCTCTACCATGTTAACATCCCCAATAAAAACCCATGGTGTTTTAGGGAGGTTAGTGGCCATACAGTTCCATAATTAGGCTCTTTATTTGTAGTCATTCGAGGCATAGAGGGAGAAAATCCCTATAAAATCTAAACAAAAGGACAATGAGAGCGACACTAGTCTATTGCGTGGAGAGAAACCATAATGAGATATATATTGATGCCATTTAAGATGAACAAGGATAGTAGTACCATCTTTACCCTTCTCATGCTCAGTGCAAACAACTTTTGCATTATTCCATATAAATTTTGGCACACACCCAACCTGAAAGCCAGTAACCTAAATATCTCTTGCTGTAATGATCTAAAATATTCTTTGCAAGATAGATCTAGGTTTAGAACATGCATGCAATAATAATATCAATCAATCAATAAAATGCAAAGGAAGAATGAAGAGAAAAGGAAAATGAGACTAGAATAGTCTCACCCATTTCTCTCCTCCATGGCTCACTTCTATTGAACCTTCTTAACTTGCTGAAATATGCATTTTGCCCTCAGATTGTGATGAGCAAAACAATGAAATGACAAGACCAAAGCAAATATTGAAGGATTTAATCTAGAATCTCATGAAATGAAACTAAAACAATTAGTAATGTATCTAATATCTAACAATATACTAAATGAAAATGAAAATATAAAATATGCTATGATATGATGAGAGTAACAATGCAAGAGAAATGCTCAAAATGACAAGATAGCCGGGGCAATTGACAAAGTAGCTGGGGGTAACAATGAGACCAAAATTGCTCTTTTATAAAGAATGAAATTTTGTGTGAATGGTCTAGATTGAGAGTTACAAAATGAGAATCAACGGTGTGACTCTTCACATGGCCGACCTTTGGAATTCCAAAAGGGAGTGGGTCATGTGTCAGTAAATAATTTAAATTATTTACTAAAAAAGGGAATTAATTGTGACAAAAGGGATCTTTTAAATTAAATATAAAAATTTAATTTAAAGATTGGGAGAGTGGACCAAATTAAATAAATAAAATTTATTTAATTTATGAGAGAAGAGGCTAATGAATAATTAGATAATTAAATATAATTATTTAATTATAGTGGAAGGTGAATTAAATAAATAAGCATTTATTTAATTTTAGGAAGGAGAAGACTTAATTAGTGACGCATTAAATAAATAATCAAAATTTATTTATTTAATAATCATGAAGAATAAAAAGGTATGAATTAATCAAATAATTATGAATTATTTAATTAATAGTTGGAAGTGAGTCAGAAACATAATTAAAATGTTCCAGCTAAGGTTAGAAGAAGAGCCTGCGGGTGTAGGTCACTTTTATGTGTCTACATTTGCCCCTCTTTGTCATAATGCAGCTTGTCACATTGTGGCAAAGAAAGTAAGTCAAGCATATGACCCAGTGCAAGATAGGATGACGAAGAATGACGAGGAGGGTTGCAGTATGCCCCCTCAAGAGGAAAGACGGGTTCCAAGAACATGGGTGTGCTCTTGAAATGGATGAGAAGACTAGAATATGAAGAGACAAAGAAATGTTAGTGAGAAAAGATATGGATGATGGTATGGATGCAATGCCTATATGAAATGCCTGTTAGTTCCTAGATCAAATCCTTCAACAAAGTACCATAGGACTTTAATATTTATTGCTTTTTATTGTAATGGCCAACAAACATTGGGCAGATTATTTTAATGGCCAACAAACACCATGATATGACATAAATCAAGATGTGCAAGGTCGTACCATCACATAAGACAAGTAGTCACAGACAAGGATGATCATGACTCATACTAAGAGCGTAATTTCCCCAGTCTTTTTTTCATAACCAACCGCAATCAGAAAAAGACAAGAAGGACAAGCCATGAAACATCGTTGCTTCTCTATATCCTATTTCCCAGATATCCTCGAGAAACTAGCAACATGTTTTCCAAAAGAATAAAATAAAGCCACCATCATGATATGTCGTTGTTTTTCTAAATCCTATTTCTAGGACATCCTCGAGAAACTAGGAACATGATTGCCAAAAGCATAAAATAAAGCCACCATCATGGTACGTCGTTGTTTTTCTAAATCCCATAGTCAGGACATCGCTGAGAAACTAGTAACATGAGTGTCGAAAGATGAGACAATCGTCATGAGACGTTGTTGTTTCTCTAAATCCTATTGTCGGGATCTCACTGAAAAACTAGTAACATGATGTAAAAGCCAAAGATAAAACCACCATCATGGTACATCACTGAGAAACTAGTAACATGAGTGTCAAAATATGAGACAATCATCATGAGACATCGTTGTTTCTCTAAATCTTGTTGTCGGGATCTCGCTGAAAAACTAGTAACATGAGGAAAAAGCGAAAGACAAGTGCCAAGTGTTTGCCAAGTGTTTTAAGATCAAGGTTGCCAAATGTCAGGCGATATCAAATTCAGGAAGGACACATCCTGAATGATGTTGATATCCATGAGATCAATTCTCGAAGTTAGGAGAATCCATCAAAATGCCAAATGATGAGGACAATGCCTAGGAAGGACACATCCAAAAGCATAAAGAAATGCTGACATTTTCTCTTCAGAAGGACACATCTGAAGAAGAAACCAAAAATTTTCCATGATAAAATTGCCTTGATAGAATTTGACTACATGCCATTGCTGACATGTTGAAATTGATCGAGATTGCTAATGAAACAGACTGCTAAAAGATTGTTTGCTCAAGATTGATGGAAGATTTGCTTGATTTGAAGATAACTTTGACGTGTGTGAAAACATTGTCCCACGAACCCTAATAGACTAACCTTGTGTGGCCTCGAGGGCTCATCGATTGATTTTCCTTGCCTACATTGTATACGTAGAGACCTCGTAGTTCGACATGACCAAAAGACATTGTTCAAAGGACAAAAGGACTGAACCAATGACCTTATTTCTGCAAACCTAAAGACTAACCTAAATGTCTGGGGGATTCAAAGATGAATCTTGCCTATGTAGCAAATGCGCAGAGACAACGTAGTTTAGACAAGGACAAAAGACTGACTAAAAAGATTGATTGGATTGATCAGACTGACTCTATTTTTGGGATTTTAACATTGATTTGGATGTTTTTGGGTTTTGACAGGACTTTTTCAGATTTTTAGGATTTTTTTAGGACTTTTTCAGATTTTTAGGATTTTTTTCAAGACTTTTTCGAATTTTAGGATTTTTTAGGACTTTTCAAATTTTATGACCTTTTGGGACTTTTCAAATTTTTATGACTTTTTTTAGGACTTTTTCAAATTTTTAGGAATTTTTTTACGACTTTTTCAAATTTTTAGGATTTTTTCAGGACTTTTACGAAAATTGTGACAAATACATGTTAATGATGCCGACG
The DNA here is from genome assembly GCA_007115665.2 of Sequoiadendron giganteum. NCBI lineage: Eukaryota > Viridiplantae > Streptophyta > Pinopsida > Cupressales > Cupressaceae > Sequoiadendron > Sequoiadendron giganteum. Next base: position 43,885,571 of record CM021100.1, read on the forward strand.
CACATGAATCCAAGGACAACTATGATTTTGCTACTAGTCAAGTTGAATACCAATTGACAGGTGACAATGACAATGACAACGTTGTTTGACGTGGGAAGGACACATCCCGAAACAACGTGAGGTTGACAATGATATGACAAGAGGATAAAGGTTTCCAGCAGGGCCAGGGACAAAGTCAAGGAATGTTTTGGATGATGCACCAGGTTTTCCATATTGTTGCATGTGGAATGACTTTGTGAGGTTTAGATGGGATGACAAGGGAAACCAAGATGGGTGATAGGTATAAAAGGACAACGGATGGCCTCTGTACAAGATAGGAGACATGGATGGCTTGGACTAGGAGAATTATCATATGGTCTCCAAGGATGATGTTGTATAGTGAAAAGGAGGCTATGAAGGTAATGACATGATATTCAATGACTAGTGTATGACCAAAGGATAAACATGTCAAAAGTTTTCCCAAAGCATGACTTGTGTTTTTGCCCCAGTCTTTATCAAGATCAAAATAGGTGGGACAATGGACGAAATGATAGGGCTTGGATGGATAGATGGAAATGTCATGAGAAATGTCATGTGCAGGGTATGGGAGATGAGACAACTTGCCCCCAAGTGCAATGGTCCACATAGATGATTCATTTACACATGATGCCTGTTTGCCAAGTTTTCATCATGGTACTTATCCAAAGTGCCATAAGAATGGTTTTCACTATTGGAAAAAATTTTTCTCTTTACTATTTTTGTATTTTGTTTATTTTTTTGGTGTCACCATGACGCCTGTTTACCAGGTTTTCATCAAGGGACAATTTTTCTGATTTTTCTTTTTTTTTTTTTTAGTTTTCTGAGAGATGTTAAGCTAATGCTGAACCACCTGGTGGTGCTGCTATTGATGCTTCTGCCATAATGTTCCATTAGTATCCTTCTTGAACAAGTTGTTTTTCCAAGATACGTGCACTTGAATGCAACTTTTGAGATCGCTGATATGCTTTGTTGATACCGGAGTTAACCTCATCTTTGTGCGCACATCGTGATAGAGTGCCTTCTGAATTCTTATGATGAAGGGTTGCTGCCAATACATGGTCAATGTGAGAATTGGATATCATGCGTGGAGGCATGGATAGAGTGTGTTTAGGTATAAAAGATGGATTGGTTGACAGTTTGGAACTTTTGACTCTCCAAACTTGGGAAGATGAGCACTAATGGGTGGATATGGAAGTGTGCATGGAATTAGGACCAACTGCTTGATACACTTTGTATGTCACTTGAGAAGCCTGCATTTTCCTTTGTGAACATCTTTGATGGATACTTTTCCCTTTTTTGATTTTGCCCCATAGTTTCTTCGACTGATGGAGTTTGATAGGGATAAACTTTCTTTGTATTCTTTGGTATCCATATGTATTTGATTTGTCCGATATGATTGTTAGCTTCTTTTTCTTTGATAACATTCTGCATGCTTTGATTCAAGTCTTTTTGTTGACGTTGGTCCCAATTTGTGGATGGGGTGATGGGTGGATGAAGATTCATGGCGTGGTGGGTTGTAATATTGACATCAATTTCATCATGAGAATTCTTCATGCTCCCTATGTTGATGTTTGCGTGAGACGAAGTTGCCCCTAGTTTTGTGGAAGTATCACTAACATGTTCATAGCCCTTGATTTCTGAGTAACCAAGGCCTTGATTCCTAGGATTTTCAATAATCTGTACTGGTTCTAAGATACCCTATTCATGTAGGCCTAATCCTTTGCCTTGATAACTCATCTGTTGAAACATTTTATTTGTAATAGGATATGATTTATCTTGGAAACAAAGTGTTAATCCTTCTCTACTCTGTGGTGGATCTTCAAAGGTGATAGCTCCTTTATTGATAAGATGATTTTCCCTTACAAAGGTGAGTGATCCAACCTTATAAGTGATAGGATCCTTTATCTGTGGGATAAATGTCTGATTGATATCCTTAGCTTGATCTTGTGAAATATTAGATTGTACTATTTCTTCAAGAAGTGTTGATGATTCATTTTCCACATAACAGTCTTCCTCATGATGGATTCTTGATATGCTTTCACATGATGTTTCTGATTCACCACTTCTGTAGAATTCTTCATGACCCATTTCTGACATGTCTCTGGATTTCTCTATTTCTTGATCATGTCTACAAATGTTAAGAGTAGGGGACTCTTGTTCCTCAGTAAGAGTATGAGACTCTTGTTTTGAATGAAGATCATCTATGTGTCCATCCAAAGAAAGCAATTCATGGGTAGATGGACAAGTATGTGCTATACGAACCTGGTCATCTTATATGGATAGGAGAGTGTCCATTATATCATTGTAGCAGCTTGGAGATACAAATTCTTGATCTCGGATGATTTCGGGATTGCTTTCGACATGCTTTGGATCAAGTTCTTGACATGGGTCAATTTCAAAGAATGGATTGCTTTCTTGGATATCTTCATTAGGCATAGGAAGTTTCTCAAATTCCGTGAGGTCAAAGGATGTCCATATATTTTGGAAAGGATCATTGCTAGACATTGGTGAAAGATATTGATCATGCTTTGGAATAAATTCTTGAGATATGTCCTCTAACTCATTAGCTGATGTAGAGACATTGTCAACACGATCATTGGTGGAAGGATTTTGGATTATGTCAATAGGATCAAATATCATCAACACTCCTTGAAATAGATCTTTGGAAGAGGGGTCTTGATTAAGGATATGTTCATCTTGAATGACATGGTTGTGGATGGACTCTTGACCAAGGATAGGTTTGTCTTGAATGACATGGTTTTGGATGGACTGTTGACCAAGGATAGGTTTGTCTTGAATGACATGGTTTTGGATGGACTCTTGACCAAGGATAGGTGTATTTGGTATTCCATGATTTTCTAGGAGGACTTCTAGGATAGATTTAAAGATAAGGTCATGGGATAGACTACTTTGATCTTGACATGAAGGTGATGTCATGATTTCATGCTTTGGTTTTTCAATTTGACATGTATCCTCAAGTTTATGAAATGGGATGGGACTTTGGAGACCATGAATAGATGTGTTTTCATGAAAACATGGAGTTTCTTGGAAGGGATTGATGTATGCTGGACTAGAATATGACATGGAGGTTTGGACTTGGTTGAGAGATGGTGGACTAGGATAGGACATGACTGCCTGACAAGGATATGATGTGGATGGAGGACTAGGATATGATGAAGGACTAGGATATGACATGGATGCATGACCAGGATATGACGTGGATGGAGGATTAGGATATGATGTGATTGAAGGACTAGAATATGGTATAAATGAAAGACTAGGATATGATGTGAATGGAGGAATAGGATATGACGTGGATAGTTGGTTTGGATTGATGGATGGTTGATTTCCCTTGTCAAAGTTAGGGTGGATTTGACTAATGGAGGTTTGTTGTGACATAGTGCCATGGATTGTGTTAGGGGACTCTTGATAGTTGTATTTGGACTTGCATTGGAGGTAGAGTGTTTTGAATTCCCTAGCAAGTTGTGCTTGACCCATACTATTGAATTGGCATTTGATTTGACTAGCAAGCATGTCATAGTGGCTTGAAGATATGATGGTGGATGGAATGAGACTAAGGCTTTATGCAAGGTGACAATGCAAAGTGATAAAAGGGGATGCCTTATGTGAAATTATTTTTAGGAAAGGTTTTTTTAACCATACAAAGTTTGGCCAATGTGTCAATTTGGATTTTCAAAGGACTGGTTTGAAGGACAAGATGATAAAATGACAAGGTGAGATTTCCACACTAGAATTATGAGTTGGAAGTAGCTCACCAAAGGACAATGACTAAGGATTGATTATTTTGACTTGGTCCAATGTCAATTTACTTTTTGAGACAATGGTTTGACAAAGAAAGGAATGTTTTCCTATCCCAAAGTGTGCAAAATTGAAGACTTGATTTGACAAATGTGTTGCAGGAAGTGATTTGACAAAAATTTAGGCCAATTGCAAAGATTTGTTTCAGATTTGCTTGATGTTTAGCTTGTTTGAAGATTGTTTGAAAACAGATACCAAGCACATAGAACCTAAATTAATCAAATAGACTCACTCTTAGAAGTCAAAAGGTCATCGTCGTAATCACAACCCACATCTTAAAATCGCGTCAACTCACATAGCCGTGTCACCCCCTAGAGGACGCCCATGTTTTTGTCTTTTCCAGGTGCGTACTCAAAGTGATGGAAGTGGATACCGAATCCCTTGAGCAAACAATTTGTGGCGATTATATGGTGAGTGTCTTGGGGGCATATTCTTCCCTCCCCTTGCACTGTGATTGAAATAATGTTTGGTTACTAACACGGCTGGCCTCTACACTAGGTTCTTAGTAAGTCTTTCCATTCGGCGTGGCAATAGATAAACTCCCTCGAGAGACCTCCCAACCTTTAGAACAAAGGCTTTGGGGATGGCTATCCTGTCTATTGCCGTCAAGTTGGATTTTCATACACAACTTGTTTTTGATTATAGTGGGTTGGAAACCTTAGCTTTAGGTGTTCCCACTTAGGGTGTTCCCGTAGGGTGAGTACTTTTTCCCACTACGGCAGACCTGCTAAGGGTTGTAATAAAGCATGAATGCATAAAGAAAATGGGTAAGTCTGGATTTTTGATCACCCAATAAAGGAGAGAGCATATACCTATTACCCAATCAAGCACAGTAGACAATGTTCAGTTTTAAACCCAAATGAAAAATTTGTTACTCTAAGTGAAGATGTTGCTTCACAATAACATGGGGTTCATTTTAACCAAACAAAAGTAAAGTGAAGTGCCTATCCTAGGATTGATAAATTTCCAATTAAGTGACTACCCTAGGGTTGGTTCATTTTAAGTCCATCAAAATGAAAAATTGGTCGTGGATGCGTCGGATCTAGATTACAATTCGAAAATAGAAAATGAAATTTTTTTACCAGTCAAATGTGGCGCATTCTGGCAGATGCGGCTCAGGAAGTCAGATGCGGCATTTGGTTTGTCAGATGTGACTCAGGAATTTAGATGTGGATTTTGGTCTATCAGATGTGTTGTTTCATATACCTGCAACCTACGAAAATGTCGAAAAAATCCAGATTTTAAAAACTAAATTTAAAAAAAAATAGCAAATAGTAAAATGACCATAAATTTCTCAAATCTTAACAAAATTTTAAATCGTTTGAAGTTATGGAAAGCTAAAAACAAGGCCTACAAAACCCAAATAATCATTTTTTAATTTTTAATTTTCCCATTTTTCTGTGCTCTAAAGAAGATGACAGGATTTTGTGTGAATTCTTGGTTGTAACCTACAAAACAACAAAAACAAATAAGAAAAACAACAAATCTGCAAAAAATGTGTTAAAAAAACTTGTCAGGTTCACCAATGTAATGATCTAAAATATTATTTGCAAGATAGATCTAGGTTTAGAACATGCATGCAATAATAATATCAATCAATCAATAAAATGCAAAGGAGGAATAAAGAAAAAAGGAATGAGACTAGAACAGTCTCACTTCTATTGAACCTCCTCTACTTGCTGCAATATGATGGATGCCCTCAGCTTTTGTGTGAGAAAAATAAGTTTATGACATGACCTAGCAAGTGTTGAAATATTTAATCTACAATGCAAGAGAATATAAATCTATATGCAATGCAAATGATCTACAAAAGACAATGTCATGAAATGCAACTAAAACAATTAGTAATGCATCTAAGATCTAACAATATACTAAATGAAAATGAAAATATAAAATATGCTATGATATGATGAGAGTAACAATGCAAGAGAAATGCTCAAAATGACAAGATAGCCGGGGCAATTGACAAAGACGTTGGGGGGTAACAATGAGACCAAAATTGCTCTTTTATAAAGAATGCAATTTTGTGTGAACGGTCCAGATTGAGAGTTACAAAATGAGAATCAACGGTGTGACTCTTCACATGGCCGACCTTTGGAATTCCAAAAGGGAGTGGGTCATGTGTCAGTAAATAATTTAAATTATTTACTAAAAGAGGGAATTAATTATGACAAAAGGGATCTTTTAAATTAAATATAAAAATTTAATTTAAAGATTGGGAGAGTGGACCAAATTAAATAAATAAAATTTATTTAATTTATGAGAGAAGAGGCTAATGAATAATTAGATAATTAAATATAATTATTTAATTATAGTGTAAGGTGAATTAAATAAATAAGCATTTATTTAATTTTAGGAAGGAGAAGACTTAATTAGTGACGCATTAAATAAATAATCAAAATTTATTTATTTAATAATCATGAAGAATAAAAAGGTATGAATTAATCAAATAATTATGAATTATTTAATTAATAGTTGGAAGTGAGTCAAAACATAATTAAAATGTTCCAGCTAAGGTTAGAAGAAGAGCCTGTGGGCGTGGGTCACTTTTATGTGTCTACATTTGCAAGTACACAAATTCTAGATGTTGCCTATTATTAAAAAATCTCTCACCACATACTTCCTATCCATTGACTCCAACCCCCTTCACATTCTAGCTATAGATCTTAAAGTTCATTTAAGTTAATGGGGGAGTATTCTTCTAATTTTTGTACAAGCTATTGAACAACGTAGGCATCTTTTCTTATTTACCTTTCTTTGTCACCTTTTTCTTAGGCTCGGAGTTAGAAGATTCAAATATATCAATAAGTTTCCTCTTTTTACCATCATCTCCATTTAGGGGTTGAATTTTAAGGTGGAGAGGTTTATCAACCTCAGAACCCTAACATAAGGAATTATAACATGACACAACCACCTCCTTTCCATACACTTCATCCCTAGGATTGAGGGTAGATTTTTTCACCAAGGGGTTCTATTATTCCACCCTCAAAGATATCCATAATTTGTCTAATTTTCTCAATCTTAGCTTTAATAGATTCCGTGGAAATCAGTTGAGCATTCTTCTTGTGTTCCTCAATATTTGGAGGGTTACTGACCAGATTGAGATTAGGGTTGGTGGCTAAAATTACTTTATCCATCCCAACATCTAACTATTTCATAATTTATATTATCATTTTGGTTTATCCCTGAATGAAATCTAGGGCGAATATTTTTTCATTCAAAGAACCCATGGGGGAGAGAATTTTCTTCTTAGATGACGCTTTTGGGTGAGACATTGGGGGAAACATGTTCTTATCATGGAAAACCTCCAAATCATCATCATAGAAAGGATACTCAAGAGACAAATTCAAATTTTGTGAACAAGGTGAAGAAACATTTCTAGACATAAAGATTTGGGGGACTTTAGTGCCAACATGGTCACCAACTAAAGTTTCCATTTACTCTAATATTTTATCCCCCATAACTTGTGGGGTATCGACCCCATTTTTATTATCAGTTGGCATGAAATCCCCTTTCGTATTAACCTTATCGAAAGGGAAGTATTTCCTAAGGTATCCATTTCTTTTATAGAAAAAATAAGGGTTTAGGGAGACAAGCAACTCAATTTCATAATTAATTGTTTTATAGTCAATTTGCACTACAATTAGGTTAGAGACTTCAACATTAGATGAAAAAGAAACCAAAACCCTAAAATTCAAATGGGGGAGGGTAACCCTCGACTCTTCAATTTTCATTACATTGCCAATAGGTTTCAAGATGTTGGGAATGAACTTCTATAGTTCCAATGGGACATTCTTTATTTCAAGCTAGTTAGGAGCTAACCTACAAACAAACTCTTCAAAATTATCCTTTGGAGACCAAGGAAGAACTCTAAAGATGTACTTTCCAACATTCCAATACTCTTTCTTAACCACTCTTTCCTACATTTCATGTTCCTAAAGAAAACAAAAAATAAACCTTTTTGAATCATCGTACAAAATAAAACATGAATACCTATCTTCTTCCCCATATAGAGGCAATCTAGTCAATAAAGAGCATGCAAGAAGGAAACAATTTAACATCTAAACAAACAAAAAACACTATTGTAGACACTGAAAAACGTCGTTTAATCCTGTGAACACCATTTTTCCTCATCAATTGCCTTTTATTCCCTCTATAATTAAATAATTTTAATTATTTGATTATTGTCTAAAGTCACATTCTTCTATTAATTAAATAGTTCTATTTATTTATTTAATTAATTTCTTTCCTTTTATTCTTCTTGATTAATAAATAAATTATATTTGTTTAATTATGTCACTAATCAACCCCTTTCTTTTTATAATTAAATAAATGCTTATTTATTTAATTATTATCATATTTTTACTATAATTAAATAATTATTTAAATTCATTAGCCTCTTCTTCTATAATTAAATAAATTTTATTTATTTAATTATTTACTAATATGTCTTTTTCCTCCACTTTTGAATTAAGTTATTATTTAATTGTAAGGTCAACTTTCCCTCTTCTTCTATAATTATTTAATTTACTCCAACAACCTTTTTTTCTATGCCAACCTCTTTATTTGTGTCATTCTTATATCTTCACATCTCAACTAATTTCCACCCTTGATTGAATTAATTTATAATTTAATCTCAACTATCCATCCTTAACCAAACCCTATCTTTACCCTAATATTTCCCTAACCCTATTTCATTGCTTCTCAAGAAATCTCGGCCATTATTTTTCATGTCATATTGGCTTTCAATGCTAGCCCTGTGTTCAAATTGGTTTTTATAAAAGAGACCTATCATTATCATTTTTGGCTAATTCAAGTACATGCTATTCAAGGAGACAAGTGTATTCTTCAATATTTTTCTATCATCATCACTAGGCTTATTGTTGCACACTCAAAATATGAGGGAAATCAAGCATATAAAGCAATATGGAGAAGGAAAATGGAGGTGAATCAACCATGTCATAGGAATTATGGTAATATTTCTCCATTATTTTGTGTTCCTATGTTCATTTGTGCTTCATTGTTGGTTTAGGGCCTTTAGGGTTTGAGTTTTATTGATTCATGCCTTTTGCCTTAATTTACCATATTCTATATTGGTGAACCCAACATTATAGTATACTTGACCGTAGGGTATGAGATGCTATTGGATACAATCAAATTAAGGTAGCTCTTGAAGACCAACATAAGATAGCATTTTCATTTCTTTGGGGAACATATTGCTAGAATGTCATGCCTTTTGGATTGAAAAATTCTAGAGCTACATATAAATATGCCATGACCATGATTTTTCATGACCTCATGGACATCCTCTTGGAAGATTATGTGGATGACCTATTAGCCAAATGATTAACAAGGGGTGACCATATGCAAGTGTTAGACAAGATTTTCAAGAGACTAGAAGAATATAAATTATGGTTGAATCTAAAGAAATGTGTGTTTGGAGTAACATCAGGCAAGCTTCTAGGGTACATTATCTCTAGAAGAGGTATTGAGGTCAACCCTGCCAAAGCAAATGCCATCATAGATATGCCACCACCAAACAACATAGGTTAGTTGTGAACACTACATGGAAAACTGTAATCCATAAGAAGGTTTATCACTCTACTAGTAGATAAGTGTCACCTATTCCAACATTTACTAAGAAAATGCATACCATTTATGTGGATAGATCAATTTCAAGAGGCCTTTCAATAGATTAAATATTACCTATTAGCATCACTAGTCTTAATTCCTCCTATTGATGGAATACATCTCATACTTTACATATGAGAAACCACATTAGCACTAGGGGAATTACTTGCACAAAATGAAAATGAAGGAAGAGAAAGAGAAATTTATTACATTAGCCATACGCTTGTGGGATACGAGCTTAACTATAGTCCCATTGAACATACCTATCTTGTGGTGATTTTTTCCACTCAAAAAATCAGGCATTACATGTTGAACCATTAAATGGAGGTCGTGTCCAAAATAGATCCGTTAAAATATCTCCTCAACAAAGCATCCTTGATAGGTCGGTTAGCCAAATGAGTAATGATACTAAGAGAATATGATATCCAATATGTTAAGAAAACACCAATAAAATGGCAAGTTATAGCCAACCAACTCACAGATGCACCTATAATGATAGATCATCCTTTGGTATCAAACTTTGTTGATGATTCTATATTCACACTAGACACTTCAACCACATGGAAATTGTATTTTGATGGATCTCACACAATTCATGGTTTAGGAGTAGGAATATTGTTTATTACACCCGAAGGAGATACCATACCAAAGACATTTATAATTTCCTTTTCTTGTATCAACAACATAGAAAAATACGAGGCACTACTCGTAGGAATTCACATGGCTCTCAAATGGAAGATCAAAATACTTTAGGTATATTTTGATTTAGAATTGGTTATTCGACAAGTCAACCATGAATATAACATGAAGGATGAGAATCTCACTCCTTATAAATGAATGGTGGATAGTTTTATTCAATAATTTGACAACATAATCTTTTGGTAGGTCCCTCGAATCCAAAACAAGGTAGCCAATGCAATGGCCATAATTGGTTCTCTCTTGGACATTCAAAATAATGTGTCATAGTATGAGTTCTTGGTAGAACAACTATTGATCCCTTCCTTTGATATCCCTGAGTCTGAGATGGTGTGTGAACTTATTGGTCCTAATTCTCCTTGGTACAAATATGTTTATTACTACCTACATGACCATGTTATCCCCCCTCACCTATCAACCAATCAATGTAAGACCTTAATTTGTAAGACCTATAGATACACCATCATTGGAAACACTCTTTATCACTAAATCCTAGACAATACCCTCTTGAGATGTCTCGATACTGATGAAGCACAAAAAACCTTGCGAGAGGTACACAAGGGTATATGTGGATCCCACTCTAGTTTCCGTACTCTAGTTAAGAAGATCGTGTGTGATGGATACTATTGGCCCATGATGGAATGTGATGCATACCACTTTGTCTAGAAATGTAGAGAGTGCCAGATACATGGAGACCTTATTCATTAACCAGCTCAAGAGCTCTAGCCAATCACATCACCATGGTCATTCATCCAATGGGGACTTGACCTCATAATTAAAATCCATACCACCTCATCCAATGGTCATAAGTTCATTATCATAGTGACTAAGTATTTCATCAAATGGATTGAAGCTATTCCCATGATGTACATTACTGGAAAAAAATAAATCTAAATTCATCCTTAATTACATCATTTGTCGGTATGGTGCCCCGCAGTCCATCATCACTGATAATGGTCATCCCTTCAAGAACCAGGATTTCTAACAATTGTGAGAGAAATTTCATATTCAACATCACTTCACCAGTCCATACTACCCACAAGGTAATGGCTAAGCCAAGGTGTCTAGCTAAACCATCATCAAAATCCTTAAAAATATTGTCAATGATGTTGGTCATGACTGAAACCTCCAACTCAATCTTTCCTTATGGGCCTACTGCACTAGTATTTGCACCCCCACAGGAGCCACTCCATATTCCTTAGTCTTTGGTTCTAAGGACATCTTACCTATTAAGGTCGAGTTACGTTCCTTGAGGGCATCTATGCAAGGGATTATTGATGATGAAGAATATCATGTATCTAGACTGCATGAGTTAGAATTGTTGGATGAATAAAGATAGAATGCATTGGCCCATCTACAATATTATCAAAAATTTCTTCATCGAAGTTACAATAAGAAGGTTTTGGTCAAACACTTCAACATTAGAGACTTGGTTTTAATGAAAAATCCTAAGAATCAAGCAAAAAGGGAGAAGCCTCACAAATTTGAGCCTAATTGGTTGGGTCCATACATTGTAACAGTAGTATATAGGTTTGGGGCATATCATCTTTCGACTCCTAATGGTGAACCATTGCCAAAGCCTATCAATAGTCTACATTTGTGCAAATTCTACACCTAGCTTTAGAGAGACATGAGAAAAACCTAAAAAATAAAATAAATAAATGGAAAAATAAAAAAAATTGTCACCTTGATGAAAGCCTAGCAAACAGGTGTCTTGTGTGACCACAAAAAAATTAAAAAAAAAATTAAGAAAATATTAAATATAAATAATCCATCTAATAGTGAAAACAACTTCTATGGCACTTTGGATAAGTACCATGGTGAAAACTTGGAAAAAATGTGCCATGTGTAGTCAGTCTTTGCTCCATCATCTACCATCATTCTATCTAGTTTTCCACCCTTGATCATAATAATTTTACTTCCATCTTTTCTTAGGTCATCCATAATAACACTTTATTGTCCTTCCAATAGCCTAGAATGGTTGACATTTTGCATCTTTCACCTTCCATACCCACCCGCAATAAGGCTTATCTGATTTCATCCCTAATGAGTTGGTCCTATATCTGATTGGGGGCAAGTACTTAACTCATGCCTTCCATGGATCCTAGACTTGGTATTGGAGATGACTATATCAAAAATTCAAAAAAATAGAAAATGTCGAAAATAAAAAACTTCAAAGATAAAAAAAAAATCAAAACATGTCAAAATCCAAAAACATCCAAATAACTTTCAAAATCTCAAAAATAGTGTCAATTCCTATCAGTCCAAGTCTAGTTGAACTATGTTTTTTTGTGTGTGTATAATTTAGGAAAGGTCGTCAATTGATGATCCCCCGAGGCACTAGATCGGTCCTTTAGGGTTTGTCAAGTCAAGTCAACTATTTGAGTCTCAATCAAATCATGAACCAAAAGACAAACATCCAACTAGTCTTCAAACCAAATCAACCAATTTCCTAATCAATCAAAACATCAATGTCAACCTTGTTAGTCAATGGTATTATACATGAGGTGGAATTATCAAAACTAGATTGAATTTATTATACGACTTGCCTCATTTCTTGAAACTAGACCCAATCCTATATTTTGTCTTATATGGGATATGTCCTTCTTGAAACCAAACATTATCATCTATCAACCTTATCATTTTCCTTATACAGGTGGCTACATGGTCGAAAATAGACTTGATGTCTTATACAACATTCTTCCTCTATTGAAACTAGGCATTTCCAAACAATCAACCAATCGATAAACCATTCAATCAATCTCATCAATTTTATCACTAAACAAACACAAGAAAACTATCTATATGGTTGTTGAATTTGTTCGTCTAGATTGTCTTATCCTTTTTATTGATTTATCATTGTGAATGTTACTAGCCACCCTAAGGATGTCCCTAGAAGGATTTAGAGGAGCGATGATGTCTCATGACCTACTTTTTCTTTTATTTTTGTTTGACATGGATTGCCATGGCAAAAAGACTAGTGAAAATTTACTCCTAGTATGAGTCATGACATTCCTTGTTTGTTAAGTGTCCATTTTCGCAAGTGGAAAACATTGCACACCTTGGTCTGTGTCATACCATGGTGTTTATTTTCCATTGGCCATATTTTTAGCACCCAATGATGATTAAATGAAAATCCTAGCATCTATCAAGAAAAATATTACTTCTCTCTATCTCCATTAACTCCATTGTAACATCTAGCTCCTTTGTGATAACATCTATTTTATCCACATATTGATAGTATCTTGTGACACAAAAACTACCTTTCATACATACTCATGTTAGAGCCCTATAGGCAACATCAAAAACATATTAATTCATCCATATTGCATTAGAAAATACAAAAAACATAGATAGTATTTCATCATATTAATCATACATGTATTCACATAGGCACTACATGTCATAATCATGTCATACCATCTTATATCCATAATACATTAAGAATACACCACATTGCATACCCATTTTATTTACATAACATGAAACTAAATCATATATAGGATTGAATATATCATTGCAACCATAATCATGACATCATAATCATAATGAATCGATAACATCATAAAGATTAAGTGTATAAATATAAACCATACATTAGGCATCCATAATGGTTCATAACATATAGAATCATCTCATAACGATATAGAATGCATAAACATCATATAGTGTCATAATCCATCACATGAAATAATAAAAACATATAACATAAGAACAAAAATCATATAATCAGTGCTACCAAAATCATGAATCTCATACATATATCTCAAAAAAGTGTCATAGTACAAAATCAAGATGTCTCCCAAAATGGAGCTCATAGGCTCGATCAAAAATATAAGTTTCTAAATACATATCATAAATATGCTCTAACCAATGCTACCCATGTCTCTTGAAGGGGACAGTCATGGGGAGGGCTATCAATTTTGTTTATCCTTTGGTAGTTGTGACCCTAATGGCTTGCACCCTTAGCTTGATGGTGGTCAATCATAGGGAGACGCTCTTAGTTGATTGACTCCACAACTTCTCTATGACCTGCGTGAATTGGATCTACTGTGGCTGCATGTGTGCGTGCACTATGGTGCTCTCTTGGCGAAGAGTACCTGAAACTTGTATAGATCCCCATAATACCTCACCTCCTTCCCTAGCTAGAATAATTGGTGACCTAGCTCACTCGTAGGACCAATGAGAGTAGAAACAAAATCCAAAAATTATTGATCTACTCTCTACATGTTGATAATTGTTAATTCCCCCTCTATCTTGGCAATGCCAACCTTAGCCTCTAATGCATGTATTCAAGCATTTGCAGCATCAAAGAAATTTTATGGGTCTTCTATCCTCTGATCCATTGATCCCTCTCCCCGCATAATATGCATATCCTCCAACCCCTCACCATGCTCCTCTCCTCTAACTATCTCCTTTCTAACCATGTGCTACTCCTCTCCCATTTCCTCCTCTCTCACTCGCTGCTCCTCTCCTACCTCATGCTCAACCTCTCCCATCACTACCTCATGTTGCTTTCCCTCGAGATAAGGTCCCTCCTCCTGCACTCTGATTAGTGAGAGATTTCTCATGGCTCTCAGTCCTCAGACTCTCTGTTGCTTAGCTCTACCTCCTCAACCTCCCATACCATCACCACCATCATCCTCATTCCCTCCATATCCTCCCTTCCCCTACCTCTACACTCAAGTAGCACTAACTGATTTTGGTCTATAAATGGCTCTAGCCTATGTGTGGCCCACCATGCATCATACTCAGGCGTTGTGACCACATCCACAACCTCTAGTCATGCACCCCATTGAATAAGATAAAAGGAATCAATACCCTGCCAGGCTATGACTATGAGAATCATCTATCCCCACCATCCAATCTCCTGAGAAGACCGTGCATACTCTATAGTACCCACTGTAAAACCCTAACACTCACCAAACTACCTACAAAACTGATCTAGAAGATACATCTCTATAATGTGCTATGATTGGACTATCCTCCTAATCAATATCTAACTTGTCAACACCAAGGAAAATTCTCTACGTCCCCCTCCCATGGCTGACAGTCCCAAAAAGGTCTCCATATGAAGGAAGCATGTAAATATATGGCATGGTGCTAGTAACCTATATCTCTGACATGTGTTTGGGTGAATACTCTACCATAGAAGAACACATAAGGCATATCGGCCCCTAACTCCCTCCCACTAGTTGTAGGAACATGACAATCTTCTCCCAAGACCATATCATCTATAATGTCATCCTACAACTACTGGATTGAGCTCCTTGCTAGGCGACATCATGCAACTAAAAATATAACATTTCCAATAGGAATGACCCCCACACATAGACTGTCTCCTTGGTTAGCATGCCTACCAACATCTCTCCCTAGCTAATTGGAAACCTGTGTCCTCTATGGTCTAGAATCAAAATCTTGACAATAACTATGCAAAAAATCAAATCAAACTAGTGATATCTCTCAGCAAGGACCTCCCATCGGATTTCATACTCCTTGACATTGAGATCTACAATATAGTCATTCTTATAGGTCACCTCAATAACCCGAAATCCACACTCAAGATCATAGCATACCCATGCTTCGTAGATTGACAGTGTCAAAATCCAGTAAACATCCTCCAAGGTAACTATCACCTCCCCTATAGGAAAATGGAAGGAGCAAGTCTTTGAGTGCCATATCTCTGCTAGCACGGTCAATAGTCCCCTATTATCCCTATTAGTGGGCATGAAGATCACATAGTACAATCCTAAGAAAGGAGTTGATCCCTCGCCCCATCAGTTAGTTTCTCCTATAGTTTGAATGCCAATGGTCAGCTCTCTCAGGTATAAATCGAGTCATATCTCACCTATAATAACGAGAAAAGAGCATCACATCAATAAAAAACCCTAATAACACCTATTTGACCTTGATTGTAAAAGAATTTTTATCCAAAATTGGGGAAAAAGTTAAATCAATCAAATGCATCACACTGCTAAAACATATGTGGTTCACCTGACAAATGCATCAAAATATTTGCATATGCGACTTCTTATCACAATTGCATCACACGCCTAAGCACACGTGTTGTATAAATTATTTGTGGTCAATTCACAATCACTTGCATTGCATTGTTATACTTGCATCATATAATCACAGACATGTGACTCACATTATCAATTGCATTTTTCCCAACCACAAGTGTGATGAAGGAATCAAATGTGGCACACTTTCATAATTGTTTCACACAGTAATTGCCAAACCCTATTCTAATGGTTGTGTTGCATTGTGAAGATGAAACAAACTACCCTACATGTGGTGAACATGAATGCAAATGTGGCGAACAAGGTTCACCACATCTGTTTGCTCACATTTGGATCCTTGAAACCAAAAAAAATGATAAAATTATAAAGGGAAAGTGTCCATACTAGGTCCCCGGAGCCCTCTAGCCATTTGAAGGTCTTGACTATGAAGCCATGGTGTGAGAATTGTAGAATGAGTGACATCTTCATAATAGGTCACTCTCAAATCTCACAATTCACAAAGGGTAAAAATGTACAAATGGTCAAAATTACCACCAAATTCCTATTTATACCCCCTAAGGTAGGGTTTTTATTGCATGCACTCAATGGTGGGTCTCAAACCCTAATTTGGCTATCCTGAAGGCTTGAATTTTGAACCTTTTGTCATAAGAACACTAGCCATCATCCAATATTTTTCCGAGGGGGCATAGGTCTAACCCATTTTCCTATCAACACACTAGGGCATAATTTTTAACTGAATTTCTTTGAAACAACACGATAAACTACATTGTATCAAATATTTTTCTTATTAAATAATTTTAATTATTTGATTATTTTCTAAAGTCGCATTCTTCTATTAATTAAATTATTTAAATTATTTAATTAATCCATTTCTTTCCTTTTCTTCTTCTTGATTAATTAAATAAGTTATATTTATTTAATTATTCACTTTCCCTCCTAAATTAAATAATTTTATTATTATTTAATTTACTCTAGCAACCTCTTTTTTGTGCCAACCTCTTTATCCATGTCATTCTTATCTCTTCACATCCCCATTAATTTCCACCCTTGATATAATTAATTTATAATTTAAGCTCAACTGTCAAACCTTAACCAAACCCTATCCTTGCCCTAATTTTACCCTAAACCTATTTCATTTCTTCTTAAGAAATCTTGGCCATTTATTTTCATGTCATATTGGCTTTCAATCATAGCTCTTCATCAAATTTAGTTTTGTATAAAAGAGACCTATTATTATCATTTTTGGCTAATTCAAGTATATACTATTCAAAGGGACAAGTATAATCTTCAACATTTTTCTATCATCATCACTAGGCTTATTGTCACATACTCTAAATTTTAGGGCAATCAAGCATATAAAATAAAGATGGAGAAGGGCAATGGAGGTGAATCAACCATGGCATAGGAATTATGGTAATGTTCCTTCATTATTTTTTGTTTCATTGTTCATTTGTTCTTCATTGTTGGTTTACGGCCTTTAGGGTTTCAGCTTTATTGATTCATGAATTTTACCTTCATTTTATCCTATTCTACAACTACAATGTTCCTTAATCTTGTTTCTTTTTCTTTCAAATCCTTAATAATATCATCAATCAGATAATTCAAGAGAATCTTAGGCACATAAGGCACCTTACCATGGTTTACTTTTCCCCCATCTCCATCTTCTATGATGCCTCCATCTCCCACTACATCTACCTCAGGATCCAATAGTCTTTCACCTCCCATATCGGTATCCTCAACTAGTAGACCACCTCCATGGAAGGAAACAAAGGCAAAAGATGGAGGCTAGACTCTTGCATTCTCTCCAGCTATCATAGCATCCCTATAAGTATGCTTCTTGAAACTTTCCCTCTACTTTTTTTTTTAACTCATTAACATCTAGTAGGGGTTCATTAATTTCTCTATACCATAAACCCCCCACTTTCCTTGGCTCCATCTCCCATAAGCCAAATTTCTCAAGAGAGTTAAGAGAGAATACAAGATGTATAGTTCCAATAAATGCTAAATTAACTCTCCACAAGAAAAAAGACTAAGGATTTCAAATAAGGAACAATTAAATCAATAGGTTTATTTGAGGACAATAGGAAAAAAATTCAGAAAAAATAGAGAACAAACCATTCAACATCAAACCATGCAGACCTAACAATCAACAATATACACAAGAAAACCAAAATTACAAAGAGGTTCAATTGGAAGAATCTAGGAACTAAGGATCCAAAGACGAAAAAGAATACCAATGGTCACAAACCTCCAAGACACAACAATGGAAAAAGACTATTCATCTTCCCCAAAGCTTTGCACACCTCTTCTCCTTTGTCCAAACTAGAATACTTATATTAAACACACTATCTTAATTAATTATTCCATCCCATCTTATAATTAATTAAATATCATGTTTAATTAATTATCATATAGACTTCTCTAAATTAATTATATATTATACTATTTAATTAATTTAACCTTAGTCCATATTATTCCAAATCCCCTAATATCAATCAAGTTAATAAATCTATGATTAATAAGCTTGATCCACACCCTAGTCCTCATTAATATTTTCTCTAATTTTTAATTCTACCCATTCCCCCAAACTTGTAGACATGTGACATGTGTCTTACAAGCCTCTTAATTAATTGCATGTAGATGTCACTATCCATCTCCAAGTCATCCTTTGACCTCTTGTCTCATTGGATGCTCACACATATGTGAGTTCCTCTTCCCCATGGAGCCATCCTACACTTTCCATTTATCAGAACTTGTCATATCTTCAAAGCCTACTCATCTTACACTTTTCCACTTTTGTTTCTACTTGCCAAAATATTGTTCTTCCCAACGTGCACTCACACATGTGTGAGCACACCTCGCCATCCAGTTTTCACTTTCTTGTTCTTCCCAAGATGTCCTGACACATGTGTGAGCACACCTTACTCTCTCTCCCATGCCACATATTATATTCACATGCATCCATTTTGTGACACTTATCATAATGTTAAGCCTTCACCATCTCCCTCAATCTCCAACGTCCATTTCACAAGATCCCAACCCTCCATTCATTCATCCAAAAATCTATAATTTGAAACCTTATAATCTCATTTTTAATATATATGAAATTTAATTTGCATAATCTATATTGGAATTTTTTTAAGATAAATCCACCATTATCAACACTTGATCAAATGAACAAGTTTTTTGGGTGCAAAGGTTGGGATCTCAATAAATGAAGGTAAAATTATTGAAGGTATAACTCATTTAAATGTATTCATTTCATATTTTTATTAATTTATCTTTGCCAACATTTTATCCATCTTCATTTTGGCACACTCGGTGGGACCCACATCCCTTTCTATTTTTTTTGTGTGATTTTTGTGAATTTTCAACTCAAAGGTTCCACTTTTTCACTTAGCTCTAGGTAGAACTGTGCTTCCACACCGACATTGTGCTTCTAGAGTGACTTTTCATGCCTTCATTGCATTTTTTTGTGCCTATGTGCTTACATCTAGTGCTTCTTCAATGAATTGCAATGCCTTTGTTACAAAAAGAAGTGCTTCCATTTCTATGCAAAAGTTTTATATTTTTAGACTAACCTACATTTGAAGTTACAAATCATTAAAGTTTCATGGTTTATTTTGCAAACATTTACCTTTTTTCAAGATCCTAAATAGAAAATATCATCAGGCTCTTGAAAAGAACAATCATCAAAGTTTGTTTCTCATATAATCATTAACTTTAAAAAGAAAAAATAAATATTATTATATTTTTTAGGCATTCTCTTGTCACTAGAACAACATTTTTGGAGGTTTTTAAAATATACAATAAGGTTAAAATGCACCTACAATTTTTTTCTTTTCATAATTTTTTTTTCTATGTAACTGCACTTTCTTGTTGTTGCTATGTTTACATGTTGATAAATAGTGCCTCCACTCTATCATTCAATGCTTTTTCTTCGCCTGTCGGTGCCTCCATTATGACATGTCATGCATGTGCTCTGAATTTTGGTGCCTCCACTACATAAAGTGGTGTTTTTTTTTCTAAGTAGGAAACTTACAATTTCAAGGTTAATAGACATTTAGTAATAGTTAATATAATTTTACTTGTGGAGTTAAATAGAATTAAGGGTTTAGGAAATATTTTTTTTATCATATTAATCTTAAATTAATATAAAACATTGTTTGGTAAATATAAGAGATTAAGGAAATTAATCTCAATAATTATTTTTTTCAAATTGATCTCAAGGGTTTTTCTTTCTATTGGAAAAGGGTTTTGATAATCAAGTTAACATTAGAACTCTATTTTATCAAGTTTTTGGTTATTTTCTACAAAAAATTCCTTGTAGATTTTGCCACTATGGAGTTTCACATTTGTAGGGACTTGCTACACTTGAGTGTCGACTTGTGCTTGCAAGAGTTGTTAGTTGGCACTTTTACATTGACTCTCGGTGCTTATGTAGAGACCTCCTACATTTCTGAGGAAACTCTCAGTGCTTTTTTCTAACATAACTACACCTATGTAAGGTATATATTTTTTTAAATTCTGTGTTTCTATGCTTATGTTGTAGACTATCCATATTTTGCATGAACTTTCTATGCTTTTGTTTCAATCTACAAATTTTGATATTTTCCAAGGTTTTTTGCTAACTTTTGGAACTAAGAAGTGGTGCAACTGGTTTAAGCCTATCTAAGAATAAAAATATGAAACTATTGAAATATTAAAAAATAGGAGGGTTAAATGTGGGGGTTCACCAAAATAATAATAGATAGACCTATTCTCCTTTATTTCATTAGAAAATGAGATCCACACAAATAATTGCCTTACAACCCTTAGGTGAGTCAACTCAAGGTGTGAATCTTCAAATTTACTTATTATTGAGGGATGTGGCTCAAGGTCAAAGAACACTTTGGGGATAAAAACTTAAAAATAGTATATCAATACCAAAACGCAACTTAACACTTGAAACAACAAAATTAGACTCAATACTAACATAACCTACAATCAAATTATAGATTAGAGAAGGGTAGATTTGAATGTACCTTTCACCAAAAGTTATTTTTTGAAGTTGATCTAGGACTTATTTTCCTAGGGGCAAATGGGTCCTTTGTTAGGTTTTTTATGAAACTTTCAAGAGCCTCTGGTCCTATTCTACACTTCTAGATTCTTTGGGTTTCAATGTAAAAAAGTCTAAAATAAATTTGGTAGAGGAGTTTCCTTGAGATGACAACTTTTTGCAACTTTTTCAACTTCTTCAATTTTGCTCTTGAAGAGATCTTCAAGATTTCTTCCACCTAAATCTACAAACACAACATAAGAGGGAATTTTTTTTTTTTTTTCGATGAATGATGGTTTTCCTCGGTCAAACCTCATTTTGGTAATTAAACCTTGAAATGGAATAAAAAATGAAAGATGGAATGAACAATGAACAATGTAATGTTACCACTCAAGAAACCCTTGCATAAACCTTGGAATGTAGACTTGCAACTTGCATGAAATTGATTCAATGGATGTGGATCTTGAACCTTGAATCTTTCTTGAAATAATGCTTTGAGTGCTTGAATGGATCATGAAATGCACATCATGATATTAGCTCCCAAAATATGCATGATGCAAGAAGACTTGGACATAAAAATTGGATCATGAATGCTGCAATAAAAATTTGATAAATCTTCTCTTGAATGCCTTGACTTTCTCTTGAAATCTCTTAAACTTGATATGCTCTTGAATTTCTTTTCTAGGATTTTAAATGATGAAATGACCTTATATTTATAGACATGTATCATTAAATGAAACTCCAATATCACAAGCTGACATCTGAATATATACTTAGAGATATTAAAATCTTTCCAAAAACATAAATTAAATTTAGGTCCTAAGGTCAATGGAGGACCCATTCACCCATGGGAAAATGGGTCCTATGTCCCTAAACCTAGGACACACATGGTCAATGAGAAGTGTTATGTTAAGGAATTAATTAACTCTTTGGAAAACGTAATAAAATAGGCTTGGTAAATGAATTAAGGGGTCAATTAAGGCAAATTAAGCTCAATTAATTAATGGAGCTGTAAATAAGTGTGAAACTATAAAGAGGTACACAATACAACACTAAAAGAAGGCTTAATTAAGTCTAAATTAACTAGGAGGGCCCAAAAAAATGTGAAAATGTAACGGGATACATTTTTCTACACTACAACTACTAACTTGTGTTTTTGAAGATTTGTTTGTCCAAGAATTTTTGTTTTTTCACAAATTTAGGCACTAAAGTTAGAGTAGGGGTAAATTAACCTTTTTTTCTTAGTTTAGAGGGTTGCATAGATGTATGATCTCCCCTTTCACTTAGAGTGATCTTGGGGATCAAAAATATTGTATCTCCTCTTTTTGGTTTTAGATTAGAACCTAGGACTTTCTAGTTTTGTGTGTATACTCTCACCTCACACCTAGTGTGATATTATGATCAAAAACACCTAGAAATTGCCCTTCCCTTTAGGAGGCCTGCTTGGTAATTTCATACTCCCAAGGGATGATATCAACCATGTGTTAGTAGTGGGGTATATAGAGGGGGGAGAATGAAATTTTTACCCTAATCCTAATCTAGTTGCATCGTAATTGGTGAATCCTTGATGTCTACGTGATTCTAGTGCAATAGGTGAAGGATTGGTTTAAGATTTCTTGCCAAAATTTCATGATCCCCACTTGTGATAGACCGGTGTTCACAGTTGTACCTCACATACCCTTGTGGTATTTGGAGGATACCCCTAGAGAACTTGTAAATCCTAGACTAGGACTATTCTTTCATAGCTTAGTTTTGTATAGGGTACAAATAATCGTGCCTGAATTTAATCACTATGTATGACCTTTTGTTGGCATGACACATATCCACTGGTTGGGCCTTGCCCTTCTAAGGTAAGGGGTGTAAAGTTTGTACATGACGTTTTCATACCCTAGTTCATCCATCCAATTAAAAGTATTATCCTTTGGCTGGTGGGCCCACATTAAGTCTATAATCCCACTTACCTAATTTTATGATTATGATAATGTGCTTGGTGTGTCCTCATGCACTACACTAGTGATAAGCCACTCAACTCTAATAGATGAAAATATTCTTTTACCATTCAAAATTCAAGTCAATTGGCCAATGTGTTTTCTTGTGTGAGCATGTCTCTTTCCAAAATATAGACTATAAAACTATCCTTTTGTCACACTTAGCTATGTCTACATTCTTCCCAACTGCGCCTATAAAATTGTTCTTTCCCTTTGAGAAGATGTTCCTGTACTCTCCCTAGCTATGCCAACACTCTTTCAAATAATCTATGTCAAACTGCACTTAAGCTCTATAATGTTGCACCTACGTGTTAAACTACACCTAAGAATTGTAAAAATATGCCTATGTTTTATCCTAGCAAATAAAGAACGTCCAACACTGCCCAAAAATATCCATGATTAGAAACTAATATTTTGTAATTAATATTCTAACCATAGTCTCATCTCCTTCATTTTCATACCCAAATTATCCTTCCATCCTTCACATCACTTGGACTTACCATTAATCCTTATTTCTTATCTATGACATCATCCTATCTAGTCTCCTTCATTTTAATCACTCATCCTAAAATATCAGACCTAATCATCCTCTTATCTACATCCTTACAAATAATTTTCTTATTACAATTTAGATCTAGATCCTTACATATCATCCTTTAACACACGATTTTCCTAAAAATATTCCTATCTTAAGTAGCATTCTTAGTTAACCCATCATTTTTTATTATTTAGCTTAAGGATTTGGCTCCCTTGAGTTAAGTTTTTCAAAAATTCCCTATCTTATCTTACTTAGGAACTTGTATATCCTAGATAAGAAAAGATACATCCCAAAATCATTTTATCTCCAAGGATCTATATTTTTATCTTTGATATGAAGTTGATTTTGTATTCATCCATATCTATCAGCACTAACCCTTTTATAAAATCATCCATATCATCCTAAGTCCGAGATATTTTTATCACCTTAATCAAATTTCTAAGTCTTCATCACCTTAATCTAATTTATAAATATCTTTATAATCCCCATCCCAATCCAACTTATAAGTCCATCATCCTAATAAAATTTCTAAGACCAAGTTATCTTCATCATCCAATCCTAATCTAAGTCCAAATCCAAGTCATCTACTATCCAAAGCCATCCATCACCTATCCTAAGACATCTCTCTAAGAGAATATTCATTTTGCATGCCACTCTTTAGAGAAGAAGCTAGAAGAAAAAATGGATTCTAAAGATAATGTTACCATTGAGGATGTTTCCAATCAACCTACATCTCCCCATGATGAAGAATCATATGTATATCAACCCAAACACTATTCTAGGTCGCAAGTCTTTCCTCATGATATCCAAAAACAAGAAATGATGCAAATAATATATGATCTTGACAAGAATACCAATTTATTAGAACTTTTATCTAAAGAAGCTAAACTTCCATCCAACTTTGATATTTTGCAAAGTAGGAGGCAAGACCCTCCTAATAATTCATCATCATCCAACCACTTTTTCAATGATATTTTTGGATCATAACCTAATCCTAACCATCCTCTTTACACATCCACATCTCAATCAACATTTGAGCAACTTCTTTCATCCTTTTTTCAACTAAGACTCGAAATTCCAACCAATACCACATACACATCTACCCACCCTACCATACCTACCCAACCCCCCACCATGTTGGAATGATGGATGCACAATGTACCTAATTAAGTTGTAGTCTTCAATGGAGGACCTTTTCCAGGAAGAAATAATCAACCACATAGAAATTATGCAATATTGGAATTTAAATAGGAGATTCTATTATGGTGATCTAGATATGTTACAATACATATGCCTGATTTATGTAGGCAAGAGTAAAACCTAGAATGCACAAGATGTTGCCAAGTGTTCAAATCACACTACATGTGACAACATGAAACCCTAAATAACTACCTAGGGAGTGATAAAAAGATAGAGATAAGTTCTAGAAAAGACAACTCATCTTATAGAAGGGAATCTTATCTCCTACAATATTATTTATGATTTATTTAATAATGCAATCTAGGACTAAATTATAAAATGCAAGCCTAAGTTAAATTATGCTAGTGTAATAATTAATTAATTACACTAGCACCCCCCCATAAGTGCAACTTAGGGAGGAAATGAAAATGAAATGATTATGCAAAGATGATGGGTCTTGACTACATGATGACCATTTTAGGTACCTAGGTACATATGAAAATGAAAATGCAACTAACCTCCCACAAATAGAGAAAAGGGGAAAACCTAGTGGGAAGAAAACCCCTCTGCAATAAGGAGATGAAATGCAGAAAGGTGATGATTGGAGGACTCAACATCACCCCCCCAAGGAAAATAATAATCAAATAAATACAAAAAGATCAAAATTAGGAGACTAGATATCCTCCCCATAAAGGAGAGGTGCTCCCTTAAGGATGTCTTCAAAGCCTATGGAGAAATAAGAAGCCAAGTTTGAAAGACCTATTTTGAACCCATCTAGATACCACAAGTCTGAAGAGATGGATAGCCCTTCTCTGTTGAAACAAATCTCAATTGAGAGGAAGATGAGGAAGAATATGGTGCCAAAATAAGAGACAATTCAATCCAACCACCACAACCCTAGTGAGGAGGAAGATAACTACTTCCTACCTTGGAATTTGGAGAATCTAGAACTGATGGAGTACGATCCCAAAATTTGGGGAACTTTTACACCCATGAG
The DNA here is from genome assembly GCA_007115665.2 of Sequoiadendron giganteum. Classification (NCBI taxonomy): domain Eukaryota; kingdom Viridiplantae; phylum Streptophyta; class Pinopsida; order Cupressales; family Cupressaceae; genus Sequoiadendron; species Sequoiadendron giganteum. The sequence goes on from CM021100.1 coordinate 43,911,498, forward strand.
TGATGATCACCCTCACCATCTAGGAAATAATTATATAAAATTTATCCTTGATGATAGCTAAATCAGATGTGAACTCAATCTTAAGACCCTCCTCAGCAAGCTAATAAACAAAAAGAAGATTATGAGCCACCTGGAGAATATAAACAACATCAGGTAGATGCCTCCCATCCAAGGTAACATCACAAATAGAAGCAACATCAAAAATTTCTACATTTGTAGTGAACATCTTGTCAAACTCTGGAGGATGTATAGTCTCCAGAAGAATGTGATCCCTCGAATAGGTGATTTTCCTAGAAGCACCTGAGTCAATGACCCATCCTTCCCATATATCAACTAGGGTAGTGATCAAAGCTTGTCCCTTACCATGAATCTTAGTTGTGGAAATTCCTACAATACTTGAATATGACTCTTCATGTGAAGAAGAGTGTGGTGAGTGGATAGAAGAAGAAGGAAGAGTGATGTTATGATCCTTGAGAATATGTCTCAGTTCATGAATATCCTTCTTAAAACAAGTCTCCTCATGATGTCCAAGCCCATTAGAAAAGTTGTATTTGGGCCTCTCCTTCTTAGGCCTTTCTTCCTTTTGTTGTGATTATTTAGAAGATCCTGTCTTGGATTTTACCTTATTCTTTCCTTTCTCTTTGGATGGTGTTGTAATGAGAGCATGAGACTTTGAAGATGAATCAACTTGGTTGACTTTCGATTTTTCCTTGTTCAAATACTCACAAAAAGTCTCAAATGAAGGCATCACAAAACTATCTCCAAGGCCATCCATTGTAGAATAGAAAGAAGTAGCAAAATAGGAAAAATATCCTTTCAATTTGGAAAAGATCATGAAGATCCATTCCTTGTCAGTTTTTTCTTTACCACACCCTCATAGATGTGTCCTCAAAGACTTGAATTTCACTAAGTAGTCATCGATGGAGGGAAAAGAATCAACTGAGAGTGAAGCAATTTTTGACTCTAACTGAAGTTCCTGAATATCACTTACTGATCCAAATAATGTCTTAATCTTTTCCTAAACCTCCTTAGGGGAAGAACACCCTTCAATGTGGAAAAATAGTGAGTTGGAGATATGAAGAGAAATCAGTCCCATAGCCTCTTCACACTTTATTCAATGTTGGAACTTCTCATATTCCCTAGTCAAATTAGGTTGATTCTCATCCAATGTAGACTATAGGCCTTTAGACCAGAGGAGATGTTGTATGCCAATTTTCCATGTGTGGTAGGTGTGGAGTGTAAGAAGCTCAAAGCCTGATTCGACCATTAGAGAGAGAAAAAAATCAAAAGAAAAATGATATCTGAAAGGAAATGTTAGAAAAAGTACTGTAATACCTTGTTGATGGCAGAATTTTGACAAACTGAAAAATAGATATCACCTCCAAAATCCAAATTTGGGTTTTCACTTCAACTGATTGGTAATTTTGAAAGAAGTAGAATCTAGAAAAATAATACTACACCATCGAAAATTAGACTCTAATACCTTTCCAATGGTATATTGTTTGCGAAATTTTGATATCATATGTGAAAGTTACGACCTTTGGAAGATTTATGCTTTGATGGGCGATCATAGGCTAACTGGGTGCAAAAATAGATCCCTAGGGGCTAAAAAAATATGCCCTTGGTCGTTGATGTGACTGCAAGCTCGGTTCCTGCAAAAAAAGAGGGCGTCGTCGAGCAGAGCAATAGTGGAGTGGCAGTCGAGCAGAGGAGAAGCATAGACAGGGCAGCACCGCTGGGAGCTAGCAGACCCCTCGGTTCATGATGTGACCGAGGCGGGGGCTGACCATGACCGCATGAAGAACACTGGGATAAACACCAATGAGAGAGAATTTGATGGTATGAGGATGGGTCGGGTAACACACTGGTGGTAAGAAGATTATCGAATGGTCGGTGGGAGCTCCGATGAGGTGACATCAGTCAGATGTGATAGGCACTGACCGACCAAATAAATGTCTGCAGACTTAATTAGCCGACCAAAAATTTGAATAATGTGATGCAATTTAAATTTTAAAAAGTCGATAATTATAAATATTTAATTTACAAAATAAATATGAGAATGTTGACGAAGTCGATGGACTATAGTCCAAAAAACAAAATATTAAACTTGGAAGATGTCGACTCTAAATTTAATTGCAGGTTCCCCAAAATCAAATTTTTGCCAAAACTATATAAAAAAATGCTCAATTTTTGAAATGAAAATTGCCCAATGATTTAAAAAAAATTTGCCATGATGGAGGACTGAAAGGGTGGATTTTTTTTCTGGAAACTTGTATGGATAGTACAAAATGAAAAAACCTTAGATATACCTCAAATGGCTCTCGATGAGAATATCTCCAATTTTGGTGAATGGGTAGGCAATCTATAGGTTTTGAGGCCTTCTTAGCACAATGGAGAGGTCAAATAGAGCTTGATCTGTACCAGAAAATAGATTGGTCTCTGGGTAGTACCAACTAACTTGAAAAATAAAACCCTCAAGCTTGCAAAGAATCTCACATGCCAACTTTCTTGATCCTGGGATGAGTCTTCACTAGAAAATCTCTGATACAGTGTTGGAATGATGGATGTAGAATGTCCCTGATGAAGATGTAATCTTCAATGGAGGACCTTTTCTAGGAAGAAATAGTCAACCACACAGAAAGTATGCAATAATGGCATTCAAATAGGATATTCTATTATGATGATCTAGATATGTTACGAGAGTACATATGCCTGATTATATAGGCAAGAGTAAAACCTAGAATGCACAAGATGTTGCCAAGTGTTCAAATCACACTACATGTGACAACATAAAACCTTAACTAACTACCTAGGGAATGATAACAAGAGAGATAAGTTCTAGAAAAGATAACTCATCTTCTAGAAGGGAATCTTATCTCCTACAACATTATTTATTATTTATTTAATAATAAAACCTAGGACTAAATTATAAAATGTGGACCTAAGTTAACTTATGATAGTGTAATAAATAATTAATTACACTAACACACCACATCAATCAAAGTTAATTATATTCAACCTCAAGTATCTCAAACATCCACATAATTACACACTAATCAATATACCAAAAACAATTCTCAACCTCCAAAATACTTCCAATATAAACCACCTATTAACACCCCTCTACCAACCCCAAAATAATCACCAATACACAAACACCCCTTTGTCTAGCAACATCGACCTTTCCCAAGAATTGTAAAATATGAAGAATTTGATTCAAGGACTTCAAATGGGTCAACCCAATAATACCTATAGGTTTGAAGATATATGTCATTATGCAAATGTATATTGTCCATACCCTTCCCTTAGAATTATGAGGCACCCAAATTCAATAAATATAAGGGAAAGGGTGATTTCGTTAAACATATCAAATAATTTTATGTGACATGTCAAAAGATCACGTATAGAGAGGTCTATCTTATGATATTATTCCCTAGAAGTCTTGGGGGACAAGCCTTAGAATTATTCAAAAATATTTCTCATGGTACAATCACATCTACTTCAGGCTTAGCCAAAAGATTTGTGACACATTTTTCATACGACATCAGAAAAAAACTCATATTGGTTAAACTATGTAATACTAGACAAAATTTTGGGGAAAGTTTTGTCGCCTTACTTCAATGTTGGATACAAATAGCAAGTTTATTCCCCTTACGTATTCCTAAAAAATAAATGGTTAACATATTTTTTGAAAACCATTACAAATTCTTAGAACCCTAATTTATTTTATGAGACAAATTAAAAAGCTTTGAATTGTGCAAACTCTTGACATAAGCTAAATTTTGATGTGCCAACAAACTCAAATGGATTCCTTTTGATAAAAAATAAAGGAAAATTTAACATATATATCATTCAATTTAGGTATTAGTACTCGTATGCATGAACAAAGTGTTTGCAACCAATTGTTTCTCACTTTGAATATTAGTTGTTTACATTTTGGTGGCATGGGGGAGATTAATGATGGTCACAAAATTTTATTTTATTCAAATAAATTCTAAAATATAGTTGCATGACACTAAGAATTTTGAGCAGTAAGAAGTTTCCAAATAAATGATAAATTTTTGACATTTTCTTAGTGACCCCATACTCAACATAAAACCTCTAAGAAAAATGGACACTTGGACCTTTGTGGAATTGATAGGGATAGGTGTTATGATTTTGGACCATCACAACTTCAATAAACACTTTCTTTAACATCTTGTTATATGAAAAGGGCACACAATGTAACACCATGTGGACCTAACTCAACACAAATTTTCTTTAAAGAAACAAAGAAAAATGTTTGGCTCATGACTTGTTAGGATCATGTGTCATGATATTGCAACATTGCAACTTTGTTTATAACTTTAAAAGTGCAAAATGGACAAAAGAAACAAAACACCAATGAGGAGAATCCATTTATAATGAGGGTCTACTCCACTTAACACCCACAAAATACAACACTAGATAGATCAACGCAAACAATACAAGAAAAAAAGTAACCCACTATTGATTGCTTTCAAAAATGAAATTATACATTTAGAAATTACAATGCTATAGCCACATGGGCTTCATTCACTACAAGTAAAAATCAACTCTATAAGAAAAATATATTATTCAAAGGCACAATATGCACTAATGGATCCACCTCCTATAACCTCCACTCAACCCTTTATTTCACTCCAATAACCGCCTTAGAATGTTCTAGAAAGTGTAATGTTCCCTTTTGTTTTGGCGCCAAAAGTCTAGTAGTTTGATTTCTCGACCAAGAAGATATTTTACTCAAATTCACTTTATATAGTGGAATAGCTTCCTAGAACCATAAATTTTAACTTTTTTGTCTGATTTTCTAATATAATATATCATTGTAAAGTTCTTGAACATATATATATAATATTTCAAAATCATCTGAACACCATTTTGTCCATTTTTTGAGCTTTTTTGAGGCTTACAAGGGTTTCAAATTTGAATTAAAAGTTTTATTGGAGAAATTTCTCAATAAAAAATAAATTAATATCTCCCAAATGGTATAGGGTATTGAGATTATTCTTCTTCTATCAAATATTTTTTTCAGTGTTGCCCTTTGCAGTAAATTTTCACGTCCATACAAGCTCGTTTAGGTTGACTTACTAAAAATAGTAAGTGATCATTTTTTACATTTTCTAAGTTCTAATTATGTTACAACACTTAAATGTTAAATGAACAATACAACTAAGAGAGAGGGGGCTGAATTAGTTGTTGGAGTCACCGAAAAAGTAACTCTTCTACTTTTTCTAGCTTGTTTGGGCCCTCGTGATTTTCGTTTAATGTTGCCTTGATTTAGTGTTGTAATGTGGATGACACATTCACATTAAGCCTTGGGCCTTTGTGAACTAATGGATTTTATTGGAACCTTTCTAAAGTTTTGTAACTCACTTTCAAACTTTTCTAAGGTTTTATTAAATAACTAAACATAATAAACCTATTTTTAATCAAAATCAACCATAATCTTGCCTTATTTAGAGTGTTAAAAAGTGTTGTAACACACTTTCACACTTTTCTAGTTTGTTTATTAATAATTGGGCTTTCTTATGCTCTAATTGGCCCAATTTTGCATCCACAAGCCTCATTTATTGCATCTTTTGAGAATAATCCTGACACTAATCATTGACCAATCGTAATTCAAGTGTTTCTAGCTTGTGTGACCCATATTTAGTGATTTGGGAGTCATTTTCCACCTTGGTCGAATGGATCCCACCTATATATTTTGGTCCTGAACTGGATTTCACACATTTCTAGTAAATTTTGGTTTTTAGTCCCTAAACCGCAAAATTTATGTTTTTGGTAAACGCTAGGCTTCTCTTCCACTTATAGGGTTTTTCACCTAGAAGGAAAGATAATTTTCCTTTGTGAACATAAATCTTTAGATTCATTCAATATTGGGGTTGAATATGATTAAAATTTTTATATGAAGTATTCTAAGTGTTATGATCTAATAAATAAAATTAACTATTGCATGCAAGTTAGTGAAATCTACATTGTTTGAAAACACATGATGTTTTGTATAAAGACAAACTAAGAACTATATAAGACAAAATAGAAAAATAGATAAAACAAGTGCACCTAGAAACTGATGAGGATTGAAGTGGAGATTGCAGAAGCCTCTGAAAATCTACAAAAGTTGAGTATTATGCCCACTGGGACACTTACACCAAGTGGGGTGACCTAGTCCCAGTTCTGGTAAACTACTTTGGGCTTCATTCTAGCCAATTGGGTAATCAAATCTACCAAAAAAATTGATATAAATCTCCAGTGGGACTAGTTTGCCACTATTGGTGACCTAGCCCCTTTCAGCTTTTCGAGAAATCGAAAAGTGGAGTCGGAGGTCTATAGTCTGTACTCTGCTTCTTCACTAAAATCGGGACCTAGATCCGTAAAATCACCTACAAAATAGAATATATTTTTGTTTCTAATGTGGGGTTTTCCTTGGTCAAATCCCTATTTTGTATTTAAACTTTGAAATAGATAATAAATCTACATAAATCCTAGCCCTAAGTGTGTCTAGAACTAGAAAAATCTGAAGTATGGCAAAGCCCTATTCTATTGTGCTAGAATAAGATCTATAAGTGAGATTTGAATGATGCAAGAATTCAATACAAGAAACCCTACAACATTACAAATGAGTGCAAGTGAAATGTAAATGGAATTTGCAAACCTTAAATTTGTAGATAAGGAGGAAATGAAAGATGGAATCACTTTGAAAACAAGTCTTTAGGTGTGATTTGGTGGCTAGTTGCACATCCTCAACCTAGATTTCTCCATGATTCTCCATAGGCATCCATGATCAAACCTTTGCAATGTGAGATCTTGAGTGAGAAGTGAGCTTCAAGACCTACAAAAACCCTAGTTTTCTGCCCTAAGCTACAACTTTTTTGTAGAAAAGAGAGATGAATCTTCTTGTGGAAGATGTTCAATGTTTGATTCTTGAGTTAGCTTTGTGAAAAATGATCCAAAAGTTGTGAAAATTACCTAAAAAAAAGTATTTATAAGCAACAATACCTAATTGTTGGTTATTTTGACCTAAGAGGCTGACACCCATCAGGAATTTTTAGCAAGATAGACATTTTCCTTCTTAAAAATGCAAAAATCCCTAAAAAGGACTAGGTCACCAACTTGGGCGACCTAGTCCCACCAGGGGTTTTTGAGGTGGGATTGGTCATATTTAAATAATTTTGATGTTGTTTGTAGGGACTTGTATAATTCCTTAGGTAAAATAGGCCCCAAATTCAAAATTAACGAGTCTTAAGGGCCTATAAATACTATTTTAGGAGGGTTATTGATGCAAGGGTACCTAAAGTAGGACCAAAATAGACACAAAATTGAGATTTTCTTCGAAGGTATACAATTTTCGGTGACACATTTAGCCCCCACTTTAGGGCCCATATGACTCTACGTGTAGATGTAAGGTAAAGGACTCTAAAAAATGCACTTTGTTCTCATAAAAGGATACTCATTCAATGGTGTGAGAATGAAGCCCCCAATGTAGTTATCTACATTTAACCACAACTTTAAGAACCAAATCCTGTAACATAAATTAATTAGTAGTCCAAAAATCCTCTTATCTAACTCTTAGAAATAAAATTTGAGGGTAGATGTATGCTTGCCCTTGATTCTGCTTGCTTTACGGAGGTGGAATCAAGGTAGACATATAGCCATGTCAAATGAGGACACACATATCAGAGGGAATTTCCAAGTACCATGCCACATAACGATAGGTTATTGATGATGTAGGGTGAGGAAACATGATCTCACACAACAAACAACATAAAAAATAGAGCTCACTAGAACCTAGTATGTTGTTTTGAATGAAAATCACACTAATATGTCTAAGATAGTTAAAGTATGAATGTGCTTACATCAATAGACAAAAGAGAAAAAATGAATGAAAATGATGTAATGTGTCACTCTTTTGTTCATATTACCTTATTGTAGCTTGAGAGTGATGAGGAGAAAGAGAAATATGTCAAGCACACAAGATTTTACACCTACGAGATTAGATGCGTTGTGAGACCAGGTGCCCAGTGGCGAGTGGCAACATGAGGTGAGTCGATTATGGTACCTTTTCTTTGTTATTTTTCAATTATGGGATGATTTATATGCATAATTAGGTTAATTTAGGATCTTGGGAAAAAAATTCGCAAAGTGTCCCTTTTGTTTGCAAAGTATCCCACTTTTTCGCAAAGTGTCATGTTTCTTTGTGAAGTGTCCCAAAATGGTTCTAAAGTATCTTAGAAGGCCTTAAATAAAGCACACTAGAACAACATTAGCAAACTTTCATGATGAATTAGAGTAAAATTAAAGATATTAGATGATTTAGATAGAATATTTTGATGTTTTGATAGGTACCCACCCCATCGCATCAACATCTAGGTGGAAGACAACTAAGCTTCCTAAGAGACCTAGCCCTAGCTTTGTCAATAGTAGACATAGAGCAGTTATAGGAGGTAGGTATTTATTGGGCATACCTCATGCCCCCCATGTGAAACCATGATGCTATGTTGATGGAATTGTGTGAGTGATGGAATGTAGATACATTCACATTTCACCTTCCTACTGGATAGATGATCGTCACACTAGAGTATGTACATCAAATACTTTGAGTCCCTATTTGGGGGGAGTGGGTGCATCTCCAGAGAGGTCATACCTTTCATGAGCACTGGTCAAATATGCAGTATTGCCTTGGCGGATAGACCTAGCACTGGTACTATATTCACGAGTGCCAGTGGTGAGATGGATTATGATACCTACCATCACATTGGTACTCCTCCCAAATGGATGAGAAACACACCATGAGGGTGGGCTACTACACCTGATATGGGGGATGGTGGAGCACATGACAGTGCATGCCTAGGGATGTTACATCCTTACACACTTATACTGATTTGGGATTGTTTTTATTCCAAGAGCTAGATAGTGTGGTGCATTGTATGCTTCTGGAGGTTTGGTGCCTAGAGAATATCACTTGCATGAGGCCTACTGGCTTCACATACCCTACAACGATGGGGTATCCTTGGGCTTTTGGCTATCCTCTCTAACGGTTATGGTAGTATGGAGATTTATACTTTTGGATAGTGAGGTTCGACTGACTAGAGGAGGATGAGATCTTATGGAGACCTTATCAGCTAGTATGATAGTGGCCAGACCACATGAGATAGATGAGGAGACTTCAACTGGATATATTTTTGGTTGGTCAGAAGGATCACATAGTGCATCCCTTCTACTATGATCAATTCATGAGGTAGTTTAGGTAGATTCAAAGCCCACCCCAGGCACATTCATCTTTCAGGAGGTTAGTGTGGAGTGCCTCGAGACCTAGTGACACAACACGGTTCATGCTAGATGATGTCATCTAGAGTGACTTTGATTATTTTGATTATGATCTGCCATAGGTCTTTGACATAGACGATGTCAGTGCCACATGGGATCATGAGGTGTGGTGGATAGCATCACGACTAGCTCCTACATTTTTGATTGATGAGCCCATAGGGGATGCAGGACCAGTGCCAGATGAAGGAGATGAGAGAGAGGATAGAGTCAAGGAGACATGCTACAAGGTTGTCGACATATTTACTGACATTATTGATGAGGAGTATGATGAGGATGCAGACCCAGATTATGATGGATAGGAGGGAGAGGAGGAGGACCAAGAGGAGGATGAGGAGCCACCTTGGAGTGAGAGTGATGAGGCAACAACTGAGGACCAATATGAGTGTGGAGAGACCTTATCCATTCATATGACTAGATCCCGAGCAGAAGCAATACTAGGAACTAGTACTTATAGCCAAGGAGAGGCCAGTACATCATCCATGCCCCCTATATAGGATAAGGTTGATATTCCTTATCCGAATGGAGATATAGGTGATGATATTTAATTTTATGCATGTACTTTACGCTTTAATTTTTTACTTATATATCATGATGTGTATTGATTATATTTTGTTTCTATCTTGCAAGGACCATAGAGGATTGGTGGGATCTCTACTGTCAAGTGGTTATAGAGATAGTACCAGTGTCTTTCGACGAGGAGATGCACTTGGATTATGTGCTTCCACCTATTGTGGAGTGAGACCCACAGTCACTGAGACCCTTCATGAGACAACGGGCAGCGTATGAGGGCTTGAGGAGACACTATTGGATGTTGTGGTTGGGATGATGATATGTGGTTGTCATTGATGTGAACATTATTAACATTGATGAATTTAAAGGTTGTATAGGTCAGGGATATTGATAAAATCATAATAAATATGTTGAAGTCTGTCTGTGAAGCTATGAAGTGTTGTGAAGTTCAACATGGTGGAAAATTTAGTATGTTTCTATTCAGGTGTTGTGTTTTAAAGGGTTTGTTGCTGAGCCTATCTATTTTATACTCTGAAATTTTTAGATATGCGCATCAAGATTTGTGCGAGTTGTGTGTTTTTGTGTTCCTATAGTTATTTTTTTACTGTAGTTGATGTTTCTAGAAGAAGAGAACATGATTCTGGTAATTTTAGTTGATGTGTATGCTCATGTGATGTTTGTTGATATTTCTAGATCATTCTCTATCCTTGTTGCACATCCGTGTTGATTGGTGTGATCATGATTAGAGATTTTTCTGTTGTGTGTTCGGGTTTTCCTGTTCTTGGCTGACGTGGTGGTTTTAGACTGTTGTGGATCCTTGTGGATTAATCTTTTAATGTTTGGAATGTTCAAGGAAGTTTTTTTAGGTCTTCATTATGTTTTGACAAACTTTGATTGGTATGCATTGAGATTTATTCAAGAATTGGGTGGACAGTTTGTAATTTATTCTTTTATTTTTGGCCAACTGAGTTGTTCATCTAATTCCATGTAGTAGATATATAAGAGCAATTGTTTCTTCATTTTGGAGTGCACTCAATGTAGGTATGAGAAGTGTGAATTTGAAATGTGTGAATAAAGATCAGATCATTAAATTGTAGAGCAAAGTGTGTAGAAGATTGAGTGAATTGTGAAGAAGTATTTTTGTGCCTAATGGGAACTGTCATCAGGCTTTTGTAGAAGCTGATTTCTTAGTTCAACCTCTTCAGATGGATTTAATTTTAATGTTTTTGTAAGGCAATGAGCCTTCCCATTTGAGTAGTGAGATCTAGGCAATGTGCCTGAATACATGTGAATTCCTTATTCATTTTCATTATACTTCTAACATGGTATAATCTTGTGGACTAACATCGACCACGGTTTTTCCTTGAACAGGGTTTCCACGTATAAAATATTGGTGTTCTTGTATTTTTGATTTGTTGTTGATTCATGCTTTCGTTGTTAATTATCAGATCTCAGATTAAATTTTAATAAGGATAAATAAGTGTTAAATTATGTGACAACTAATTCACCCCCCCCTCTCAGTTTTCTATTCTTGGTTTGCCAACAATTGGTATCAGAGAAGGTTCCTCTGAAGAAGTTTAATAGCTTGAGGTGATCTGAGATGGCATCATACAAGAAGGATAGTCCTAGATTCGATGGAACAAAAAACTCTCTATGGAAATATGGAATGGAGTGTCATTTGAAGTGCATTGGTGATCCCTTCTAGAAGATTAAAAATAATACATAAATTCTTCCTTAGAATGGTTCCTCTACTCTTGATGAGATCAAAGAAGCTGAAACAAATATCAGGGCTATAGAAGCATTATTGAGCACTTTGACTAATTCAGAGATGATAAATGTAATGGATCTGAAAAAAATAGATGAGATCTGGAAGAAGCTAGATACGTTGTATGAAGTATATGCACAAGTGAAAGTTTCTAAGTTAAACAATCTGAAAGGCAAGTGGGAAAACATGAAAATGAGTGAAGATGAAAACATTATTTATTTCATGCAAAAATTGAATGAACTAGTGATGGGTATTAGATATGTCGGTGTAATCTTGGATGAAGAAGAGATTGTGGCTAAAGTGCTCAGATCATTGACCACTTCTTACAAAACAAACTCTCATGCTATTGAAGAGCTCAGGACAATCACAAATGTGACATGAGACATGTTGATTAGTAATCTTGTTGCCTTTGAATTGAGTGAATTTGGTGAATCTAATCCTAAGACAAAATTTTCATTCAAGGCTACTATATCTGGAAGAAACCAATAGAGATATGATCCAAGAGAAAGTTATAGAAAGAAATTAAAGTATGAAGATGAGATGAAATAGATTGAAGATGAAGAAAGAGAGCTAGAAGAGATGGAAGCATTGATTGTGAAGAGAGAAGCCAAAGGAAAAGGTAAGTATAGAGGAAATTTTCCTATTAAATGTTTCTCTTGCAATAAGATAGGTCATTTTGCATCAAGGTGTCCTGAAAGAGTTCCTATGTTCAAACTTGATAAGCCTATATTTCAAAATGAATTTGATTATGTTGAAGAAGGTGATATTGATGATGAATCCGATAAGGAAAATGGAAATGAAGATGGATGGGTATTCATTGCTATCAAGGAAAATGGTATAGTGTCCACTGGATCTGTTAGTGATAAGAATATTGAGAAATCTCTTGTAGCCAAAATTGAAGAAAAGGATGAATGGGTGATTAACATCAGATGCTCACATCATATAACTAGTGACAAAGGAAATTTTATAAGCTTGGAAAAATATGATGGTGGTGTTGTAAGATTTAGAGATAACAATGCTTGTATGATTTGTGGCAGAGGCAGTATTTCTCTTGGTGGTAAATATAATACTGATGATGTCATTTATGTTGAAGGATTGAAGCATAACCTGTTGAGTGTTGGAAAAATGGTAGACAAGAGATACAATCTTTAGTTCAAAGATGGTAAGTGTGGGATACTATGAAGTTCAGGAAATGTAATTGCTTTAGGCACAAAGACAAGAGGTAATATTTTTCGCCAGAGTGTTGCTAGTGAATTTTTTTTAATTTCTCAAGTTGATGTAAGTTGGTTATGGCATAGGAGGTTGTGTCATGTGAATATTGATAAAATTGTCAAAGTAAGCTCCACTCAAGAAGTTAGAGATATTCCTAAGTTAGTGAATCTTACTAACACTATATGCAAGGAATGTCAGATGGGAAAGAAAACAAGAATTTATTTTCAGAGCAAACAACATCATTCTAATGGAGTACTAGAGTTGGTGCATACTGATCTATGCAGTCCCTCCAGAATCAAAAGTCTACAAGGAGAAAGGTACTTTATGTTGCTTATTTATGAATACTCTAAGATGATATGGGTTGCTTTCTTGAGAGAAAAACATGAAGCATTAGAAATTTTCAAAATTTTCAAAGCTATGGCTGAGAATGAGATGGGATTGGGGATTAAATTCTTAAGGTCAGATAGAGGTGGTGAATTCACTTCTTGAGAGTTCAATTCTTTATCTGAAGAGCATGGAATTAAAAGACAATTATCTGCTCCTTGGATCCCTCAATAGAATGGAGTTGTTGAGAGAAAGAACAAAAAAATTCTAGATGCTACTAGAACTATGATGTTGGAAGATAATGTTCCTCATATCTACTAGAGAGAAGTTGTAAGCACTGTTGTATATACTATCAACCAGGTAAATGTCAATGGTAATTATTCTAAGACTCCTTTTGAGTTGTGGTTTGGTTATAAGCCTACTGTTAAATATTTCAAAATCTTTGGAAGTAGATGCTATATCAAGAGAGATGGAGATATTGGAATGTTTGATGCTAGAAGTGATGAAGGAATCTTTCTGGGTTACTCTACTAAGAGCAAGGCCTACCAGAGCTATAATAGAAGATTAAGGAAAATGGTTGAAAGTGCAAATGTTAGAGTTGATGAAGACACTACTAAGATCATCTAGATATTGTGGATATGATTTAGATGACCAACATAATAGTATTGATAATGGAAAGAATGTGTAGAGACAGAATCAAGTTCAAATTTTTTCAATGAATCAAGACAATCAAGAAGGAGAAATCAATGGAAGTGCGGAAGAAAGAACAGAAGAACCAAAAGTTCAAGAAAATCCTAAAGTTATGAGGTATGTAAACCTAAATCATTCCAAAAAATAGATTATAGGAGATAAGAAAAAAGGTGTGTAGACTAGAAGAAAAATTATAGAAGAGTATTTTCTGATTTGCAAGACTATGCCCAACAATGTCAATGAATCATGTAAAGATGAATATTGGATTGAAGCAATGAACGAAGAACTAATGCAGATAGAGAAAAATGATACATGGATTCTTGTTCCCAGACCTCAAAATAAAAATGTGATTGGAACTAAATGGGTATTTCAGAATGAGTTGAAGGAACAAGGTGAAGTGGTTAGGAATAAAGAAAAACTAGTATGTAAAGGGTACTCATAGATGGAAGGTATTGATTTTGAAGAAACCTTTGCCCCTATTGCTAGAATTGAAGTTGTAAGATTATTTCTTGATTATGCTTCTTTTAAGAACTACAAATTCTATCAAATAGATGTAAAGTCAACATTTCTTAATGGTGAGCTAGAAGAAGTATAGGTTGAGCAACTGGATGGATTTCAACTGACTAATAAAGAAGATATGGTTTTTCAATTGAAGAAAGAACTATATGGGCTCAAACAAGCCCCTAGAGCCTAGTATGCTAGATTGGATAAAAAAATTGTTGAAGCTTGGATTCAATAAAGGTACTACTAATAGTAATTTGTATTTCAAGTTAGATCAGGATAAAGAGTTTATTATTGAACTCTTTGTTGATGACATCATTTTTGAGGGTGATGATGACTTATGTATGAGGTTTGTTGATGAAATGAAAAGGGAATTTGAGATTTCAATGATTGGAGAGTTTAAATTCCTTTTAGGATTGAAAATTACTCAGTTAGATGACGGAATCTTTATATGTCAGTCCAAATATGTAAGAGAATTACTGAAAAAGTTTGGCATGGAAGACTCAAAGCTAGTTGGTACACCCATGGTAACCAGATGCAAATTAACATAGAATGATGATTCTCCTAAAGAAAATAAAACAAGATATAGATCAATGATTGATGGATTAATCTATTTGACCTAGACCATACTAGACTTCATGAATGTTGTATGTATGGTTGCTAGATATCAAGTTGATCCAAAGGAATCCCATGTTACTGTTGTGAAGAGAATTTTCAAATACTTGAAAGAGATAGTTGACTTTGGTCTTTGGTATCCTAATGACAGTGATCTTAATTTGAGCACCTTTACAAATGCTAATTGGGTAGGAGATGTGGATAAAAAAAAAAGTACTAGTGGTGGTGCATTCTTCCTAGGGAAGAAGTTGGTGTCTCAGTTAAGTAAAAAAGAAGAATTCCATTTCCTTATCTACTACTGAGGTAGAATCTATTGTTGCTGAAAATAATTGCACTCAAGTAATGTGGATGAAGCAAATACTGAGAGATATCAAAATTGAGTATGATGAGCCTATTGCTATATTTTTTGATAATTCAAGTGCCATAAACATTTATAAGAATCCAGTGTTGCATTCAAAGAAAAAACATATATCTATCAAATATCACTTTTTGAGAGACAAAGTGAGTGATAAATAAATTAGATTGGAGTATGTTCCTACAAAAGAACACATTGAAAACATCTTTTCTAAGCCATTTCCTAAGGATACTTTTGAGTATCTCAGAGGGAAGTTAGGGGAGATTTCCCCTCCTAATATGAACTAAAATGCAAGTCTTTGCATCAATCCTTGCACCCATTGTCATATCTTGTTCTGGATTGATGTTGTGGTGGCTGCTACTCAAGGGGAGTAGTCAGATGATTCAAATATGTGGTTCAAAGCTTGTGTACCTTTTCCATTGATGTCGAAGGGAGAGAAGAGTAATGTGAAAAAAAATTGTAGAAGATAGGCGGAGAATACTAATAAGTACTAAGGGGGAGAAGATGGAAGAGCCTAAAGTAATTGTTATGTAGTTTTACACACACACCCCACTAAAAGTAGGGACCCTCTTTTGCCTACCCTTTTGGCCCTTTTTTGTGGCCTTGCCCCTTTTTGAGCTTATCTTTTAAAATTTGGGTATTTTTGGTCTTTAGTGCTTGTCTTAGTTATGGGTGCCTTTGTGTTGAGTTCTTGGTGGTTTTGGAATGTTGCAAATGTCCTCTTTGGGGGTGGGTTTCATTTTACTTTTGTTTTCCCTTGGTGTTTTTGTTCTGGGTCTTGGGAGTTTTTCTTTTCCTCTTAGGGCCTTGTTTCTTTCATTCTATCAGGGGCGGAACTGAGATGGAACTGAACTTTGAACCTTAACAAAGTTCACAATCCGATTCTCATTCTAGTTCCGGCTTTGCTTCTCACTTTCTTGTTTCCTTTGTTTTTTTTCCTGTCTTTGTCCTTTGGGTTGGTTTCCTCCCTTGGGTTTTCTTTGGCTTTCCTTTTCTTTCATTTTTCAGAGATGGAACTGGGATGGAACTAAACTCTGAACCTTAAAAGATTTCATAGTCCCATTCCAGTTCCCATTCCAACTCCACTTCCTAGTTTCTTGTTTCCTTCGTTGTTTTGCCTATCTTCGCCCTTCGAGTTGCTTTCCTTTTCTTTCATCTTTTGGAGGCGGGATTGGGATGGAACTAAAATTTAAACCTTAAAAATTTTCATGGTTTGGTTCCCATCTCTACATCTTTGTCACTTCGTTGTCTTTTCCCTTCAGGCTGGTTTCTTCCCCTTGGGTTTGTTTTGGTATTTCTTTCCTTCATCGGAATTGAAACTAGGGTGGGATCTGAACTCAAGAGTTTGTGAAGATTCCCGTCTATTTTTGGTTCCGCTTTTGCTGGGTTTGGTTTTTCCTTCGCATGTTTTGTCTTCATTCTTGTTTTAGTATTGGCTTTGCCTCTGCCTATTTTTGTCTTCGTTCCTATTTTGGTTCTGTTTTCATTCGTGTTTGCTTTTGGTCCCGCTTCCACTTTTGTTTGTGCATGGTTTTCTTGCCTTATAAACTTTGATGGATCACCTTGGATTTTGATGATGTATTGAGCATTAATTATGGCCCTTTTGAATGAAAATTGGATTGAGCTGAAGGTTGGTGTTAGGGCCAAGGGAATAATTAGTGTACTTTGAAGATTTGGCGAGATCCGTGGGGTGCATTTGAGTGCATATTATGGTCTTGATTAGGTGAAACCCATCCGTACACACAAATTCATCGTGTTCGGTGGCCATTGATCCAGGGTGGATGTGGCATCAAAAGCTCAAGCTGGTTTGACTCAATCTGAGTCATCTGTTTGCCCAAATTGGGTTTGATCGATGGCTCATGTTCAAACTGGTGTTGCACGCACATTGTTGTTCTTTTGTTGTAGTGTCTAGGGCCGATTTGAGGAGGGCACCTCATGCATTCAATGTGGGGAAACAATTTATTGTTGGCAACCTGGGCCCATTTGGTTGGTGGTTGGCCCTCTTTGTAACCCTAGCTTTGGCTCGGGTGGGTAGGATTCCTATAAGTATATCCTTTGGCCTCATTTGTAAGGGTTGGTAAAAGTTTTTGAAAATAGGTTGGTTAAGTTAGTTGTTAGTTGGTTTTAGACGATGAGTTAATTTTTTAGTATTAGAGCAGAAAGTTAGAGTCAGAAGTTAGTCATATTTCAAGAAAATGTTGTAACATAGAACATTTGAATTATTGTAATCACTGATGATTCAATGCAAGTGAAGACATTGTGTCATTACTAGTGTCTTCTTTGAATTGATTCTTCCTGCATGGTTCTTTTTCTATCTTTGAAATTCCTTGGGGATATCTGAATGCATTTAGATTAAAGTTAAATAATTTAGTGGTGCTTGTGATTTGATGCTTGGAGTGTTGTAGGGATCACTAGTTCACACTTTGGGTAGCTTCTTGATTATGGGATTGTTGTACAAGTTCAACATGTACCTGATACTTGTGTGCTTAGTTCAATTGTAAGCCTTCATCTAGTTCTAGAGAATGAATGTTTATAATCTTAAAAATCATGAATACCTTAGAAGATTGCCCTGTTTCTATGGGATTGTAGGTATAGCCTATGTTGAATAGATATCAGTTTTGAGGGATTGGTCCATTCCAATTATTTCATTATTAGCGTTGTTGGTTTTAGGAGTAACTTTAATCTTAGGAATTCTAAAATCCTCATCTTTTATTATTTCTTTGAACTTCAGTTGGGACCAGGAATTTGTGTATCATTCTATTATTAAACTTGATAAGTTTAGAGCTTCCATCACTTATTTTGTAAGGTCCCATTGTGATTACCATAATTTTTACATTTATCACTGAGTGGTTCTATTGCATTGTCATGACCTAACACCCGAGAGACCTTGGGGTTATCTCTTTTCCCATAGAGATCAACAATTCAAGAGAGAGGATATTCTATATTTTGTCTAAGTTGTTGCTATGTAGAAAACACCCATCAATAAGATTGGCGCTAGAGGGAGGGCCTGAATAAGCAAGTTGAAGTGTTTTCTAAATGCCATCTCTCTTGAGAGGCTCAGAAGGAGAACCAGATCTACACTAGGAGAAGAAGAAGAGTTTCAAGAATTGGCACCTCCAACCAGGTCAAGAATGACCATAACAAGGGAGGAGTCATCATCCAACCCATCATTGCCACCATCCTCACCCTCATCCACCTCATCTTCATCTAATTCTGAGGTTGGTTCCATTCAACAACCCCAACCAATCATCAATCAACCTTTACCACCTCCACCTCCACCAATGGCTTTCTTGGCGAATAACCCATCACCTCTGACATTCAATAATTACAATGTTTTTCCCAAGAACCTTGAGCATTTTTTCTCTAAGTTTCACACAAATGACCCTAATATATTGGTAGAGGAGCATATTAGGATTTTTCTGACTTGTCTGAGAGATAGAGGGATTAATCATGAGGATGTTACATGTAGAATTTTCCCTTATTCTCTGGGAGAGGAGGCTTTTTACTAGTACAATCATTTACTTGCTGCATCCATTCATAATTGGGTTGAACTTGAGGTTGGATTTCTGCAAAATTTTAAGATTCCCATTAGTGCTAATGAGCTCTACATGTAGTTTACTAGAGCCAAGAGGGAAGTTAATGAGCCTATAGGATCATTCAACAATAAATTCCACCAAGAATACACTAGAATTCAAGCACCTTATGCTAGAAATTATGCCACTACCCTAGAGGTCTACTTTGAAGCCCTTGATAGCCTTACATCCACCCTACTCACTGCATATACAGAGGCCATTAAGATCAGTACTGACCCGAGACAACACTTGTCTAGACCCCTGCCATCTCTGGGATCAGTTGCTCACCCTAGGCAAGTCCAAGATCTTAACTAGTCTCTAACTAATCACATGCCCATCATGAGTCCCATCCCACATTTGTCTTTGGTCCCTCACCTAGGTCATCCAATAATTCAAACTCACTCAATGCCCAATTATCCGCAACAGGGTGCCAATCAACCCCTTTATTCATAGTCACAAGCTAGTTTCCCTACATATTTGTAACTCATTTTTTTTGAATCAGTTTGTGGATTCTAGAGCAGTCTCGGGATACCCTCCAAACAATGTGAACTCAGTGCCTTACAATAGTCCTTATAAGGAAAGGCTAGATGAACTAATTGAGCAAGTAAAAAAATTGAATATGGAAGTAACCCACTTGAGGAACCAGAACCACCAACTCCAAACTGCTCAGAGGAGCATGCAATCAAGTCATAATAGGGAGACCTAAGGACAAGGTTTCAGTCAGAACTTTGATAGTCACCAACAAGGTGTACAAGGGTTTGAAAGGAGACATCCACCTAGGAAGAATAGGCCATGGAATACTAGACCTAACAATGGAGGAGTTCCCACTGCACTGGATCAACCTTCCAATCAAGAGAAACCTTTGATTGGTGTATACCTAGCAGAATTAGCTTTGTCAGGATGGTGCAGAATTCACATGACAAGTCAACACTCTGAGCTTGATTGTCCTAAATTTCAAACTGCTGCTTCCATATTTCAATATGAAGTTGAGAACAACTCCCCTGGTCAGGAATTGGTACCCTCAAATCCCTATGATTCCCCAATTTTGGTGTTGAACTAGGCTCCTTTCTTGAGACATGAAGAGAATGAACCAGAAGAGGAGTCAAGCAGCCAAATTGAGGAGGCTGAACAAGTGCTCAATGAAGATGAAATTTCCCAGTTGTTTGAGGGGGAAATTGAGAATGATAACGGTCCCTTAGATGAAGAATAACTTGGTGTTGAAGAAGTACAAATGTTCTAGCAACCCACAAGAAAGTATGATTTGAGGAGTAGGCCTAACCAGAATCTACAAGATGGAGGCCCATTTACCACATCTATTCCTCCTAAAAACTTTTCCATTCCACCAGACCCACATGCCAGCAATAATCCATCTTATCCTTAGAGGCCAACATAGTACTCTACAAAAGGAGGACAACCTGATATGTCAAAAGGAAGCAATGTCGACGCAACAAAATATAAGAAAACTAGCCATTTTAGGGAGACCCACACTAACATGAATGTGGGAAAATTAGGTGAATATGTGACTGAAGAACTCAGATAAGTAAAGGTGAGTCTTTTTACTTTTGAGTTATTAAGAGTTCCTGAAATAAGAAATCTACTCCTAGGGTCTTTCAATTCAAGAACAACATCACTAGGAGTAGCATTCAATGAGGCAAATGGCATACCTCCTAGTTCATAGGCACCTAAGGGTCTAATTCAAACACCACTTGGATATAGAGGGAAGGAAAAGGATAAGAATCAGGTTGCACAAGATGACATTCAGTTGAGTTTGTTCCATGGAAAAATAAAAACCCCTACCTTTTTTATTTTTGTTCATATCTTTGGAAAGAATCTGAAGAATTGTCTGTTGGATTTAGGGGCATCCACAAATGTTATTCCCTTTGCTTTTTGTAGGGCTTTAGTCATTACCCTTATAGCTTCTCAAAAAATGATCACCCAATTGGACAAGATAGAGGTGGATATAGTAGGAGAATTGAACATGATTCCCATGCAAATTGCCTCAGATCCTAGAGTGCAACAAGTACTTAATATCTAGGTAGTGGATATTCCTGACACTTATGGTTTGATCTTGGGTCAATATTTCACCAAGGAACTAAATGGATACACATCCACTAATCATTCTCACATGTGGCTCCCTTGGAAAGGAGTCCCAAATAAAATTAGAATTGAGAGAGAACCCAAAATGAAGTATGTGATCACTGAATATCAAAATACTTTGAATGAAATATCAGTGTCAGAGGTCAGCATGGGGAATTATATCCTAGCCTCTCTTGTTTCTGATACATAGGAATTCTTTATGATTCAAAGCTCCTCTAATGAATTCACATTAGGAACCAACAACTCCAGAGTATAGTTTGGACAAAAAAGGGAGCTCGATGATCAAGCAGATAGACAAATTATTTTGCTGGATAATTTCCAAGAGTTTATCTAGAAGTGTGTGGAAGATCAAATTCAACTGGGCAGACATGTGAATTTGGAATAATTGTTGCTTCCCAATTGGTGTAGAGTCCATGATGCCCCTCACTCTGAGCTAGAATGTTTCTTGTACCAAGCAGCCATGGGGTAGATACAAAGATGTATTAATCCAACCCCAGCTATCAAGCTAGATATATAGGGCATTCAAAATGATAAGAAAATAAAGACCCCAAGGCCTGTTGAAGAGCTTCCAGGCAGTAGCAAGAACAAGGTTAGTTCAAAGGAACTGGGGGTTGATGGTTGTTGAATACTGATATTTGATGGATCCAAATGAAAGTAGGGTGATGGAGCAGGATTAGAGCTGATCAGCCCTAGAGGTCAAACCTATTTTTCTACTCATAGGCTCCAATTCTAGTGCACCAATAATGTAGTTGAATATGAAGCTCTTGTTCATGGGTTATTAATGGCCTTAAGAAAGAAATTTAGAACCTTGCAAGTGTTTGGAGATTATGAGTTAGTGGTTAGGAAAGTAAGGAAACAATACTCATGTCATGATATAAGGATGGCTAATTACAGACATCGAGTATGGGATCTCATTGAAGGGTTTGATGCCTTCAACATTTAGTTGATCCCTTCAGGTAAGAATCAAACTACTGATTCTATGGCCCAGACAGCTAGCACATTGTAGCCATTAACACTTTCAAGCTTGAGGAGGTTTATTGTGGAACTTACTCCAGTACCCTCAATGCCTGACAATGTAACTAATTTCCAGGTATTTGAATATGATAAACATATTCTTGATTTTATCACTAGTTATGATGTGTTTGCTTGTCAAGTGATTGATGAAGTAGAGCCTCAAGAGGTGGAAATGGACCTAGAAGGAGTCATTAACCTGAAAACTAACACTATCCTGAGAGGTATGGTGTAGTTAGAGAGGATATTTGATCTAGATAAAATAAAGGATCATGAACCACAAGTGAAGAGGGAGTCTCTTAGCAATCAATATAAAACATATAACGTGGGAACTCCAGAAAATGCAAAGAATGTATTCATTGGTAAAGTGTGTACTCCAAGGGAAAGGAGAGGGATTATTGATGCCTTACATACATATCAAGATGTGATAGCATGGAGTTACAATGACTTGAAGACATATGATACCTCAATCATTACACATACTATTCCCTTGAAGTCAAATGTCAAGCCATTCAGGCAAAGGTAGAGGCCAATTAATGCTCTACTGGAGCCCATCATTCAGAAGGAGGTGTAGAAGATTCTCTCAGCACAGATCATATTCCCAGTAAGACACTTAACATGGGTTGCAAACTAGGTTCCAGTAAGGAAGAAAAATGGAGAAATCAGATTGTGTGTTGATTTCAGAAATCTTAACAGGGCATCAGAAAAGGATAATTATCCAGTCCCTTCACTGGATGAGGTACTTTAGAATGTCAACAGATCTTAGATGATGTCTTTTCTAGATGGGTACTCTGGGTACAATCAAGTTATGGTGCAATATGAGGATAGGCACAAAACAACCTTTACTACAAAATGGGGAAATTTTTCTTACAGGAGAATGCCCTTTGGATTGATCAATGTCGGAGCTACATTCTAGAGAGAAATGGATATTACTTTCAGGGACATCATTGACAAGTGCATCATCATCTGCATGGATGATTTGATAGTCTTTTCCAAAAGGAGAAGTGATCATATTGCAGATTTATGCAAAGTATTCTAGAGGTGTCGGGAATCTGGCATCTCCCTTAATCCAAGGAAATGCATCTTTGGAGTCATAGAGGGAAAGTTGTTGGGACATGTCATCTCGGAACAAGGTATTTCCATTGATCCAGAATGGGTGGAGGCTATATTGAAAATTCAGCCTCCTAAAAGAAAAAAGGAAATGAAGTCATTCTTTGGGAAAATTAACTTTGTCAAAAAATTCATCAATGGATTCACAAAAATAGTAAAGCCATTGAATGCCATGCTAAAACAAGAAGCAAAGGTTGAATGGATTGTAGAAGCTAGGGAGGAATTTGTAGAGATCAAGAGAGATATTTTTTAAGCTCCAGTACTGATAAGTCCAAATTATGCCAGACCCTTTTATATATACTCCTTTTCTTTTGAACATTCTTGTGTTGGCATCCTGACCCAAAAAATTGACCAGGGGAATGAGCATCCCATAGCTTTCATGAGTACTCCTCTGAAGGATGCTGAGCTAAGGTATCCCAATGTGGAAAAATAGATCTATGCCCTGGTCCGAGCAGTAAATAAATTCAGGCACTATATTTTAAGAAATAAGGTCTTTGCCATGGTGCCTAATCCTGTAGTTAAGCTGTTAATGCAGAATGAATTGGGAGAGCACAGAGCCAAGTGGGTAACCATGTTGCAAGAGTATGATATTGAGATCCAACCCATGAAATTGGTGAGAGGGAAAGGACTAGCACAAACAATGGTTGAGATGGGCCCTGACCACACAACTCAACAATATCACCTCCAAGAAGTGTCTCCAAGAGATTGGTATGAAGAAATTATCTATTACCTACTGAACCAACAGTGTCCCAAACACCTTAATGTAGTATAAAGGAGAGCTCTACGTTTGAAGAGTGGCAGTTTTATGAATTAGGGAGTTGTTTTATATAAGAAAAATCATGAAGGGGTTTATTTGAGATGCCTAGGAAAGGAAGAATCTAGGAGAGTAATCACCGAATTTCATGACAGATATGGCATAGGCCATGGCTCAACACCTTCCACTGCAAACTAGATCTTGAGGGAAGGCTATTATTGGACCACCTTGTTTAAAGACACATAACCATGTGAGGACCTTCCATGTATGTCAAACTGCGGCAAGTAGGGAGAAGCATGTGGCCCTTCTACTTCAGCATGTTATAGAGGTAAAACCATTTGCACAATGGGGAATGGAATTCATAGGCCCAATCAATCCACCTTCATCTGCGGGCCACAGGTATATTCTTACTATAAATGATTACTTTACTAGATGGACTGAGGCTCTTTCTTGCAAACAATGCACCTCTGAGGTGGTAATCAGTTTCATAGAGTCAAGTATTATTAATCGCTTTGGTTGTCCATTAGTTGTGGTATGTGATAATAGTCTCGCATTTATATCATTGAAGTTTTATAACTGGGCTTATGATCATGGAATTGTTATGAAATTTGCATCTAATAACTACCTATAGGGTAATGTTCTGGCCAAGTCCTCTAATAAGAACCTTTTGATAGTCATCTAAAAGCTATTAGAGAAAAACCCTAAGGATTGGCACACCCAGCTTAGATTCGCTCTTTGGGCAGATCGTACCAGATAGAAAATGTCACTAGGAACCTCTCCTTATCACTTAATGTATGGCTTGGAACCTGTATTTCACATCCAACTGAAGATCCCTACCCTGCAATTTATCAATGAATATTATGGTGTAGAGGATAACCGTGAATCCTGCTTAACTGAACTGCTACACCTTGAAGAGAAAAGAGATGAAGCCCTAGAAAAAAATTTCAAACATCAGGGTGTAGTGAAGAGATGGTTTGATAGGAGAGCCAAGGTGAAAGCTTTTAAAATCTCTAACTTGGTTCTCTGCTAGGACAAAGCCCATGACCGAAAAGGGGAGAATGGAAAATTTCACAAACTTTGGCTCAACCCTTATCAGATTGCAGAGATTCTGGGAGATAATGCTTTTCATTTAAAAACCCTCACTGGAGAACATATCTCATTGCCTATGAATGGGTGAAGCATTATTTTAAGTCTTGAGTTTTTTAAAGCTCTTCCCTTGTATATAGGTAGATTAGGTTCCCTTTCTACTATTCTATTTTTCTTTGGTTAGGTTAGGGTTTCCTTTGTTTGTTTTTCTCTTTTCTTCTCTTGGTTTGGGTTGGTGTTCTTCATTTATTTGTTTTGATTTCTGCTCTGCTCCTGCTTTGGGTTTCCTTGCTTCCCTTTGGGATTGTTGCATCTGTATGACTGGTTGCTTGTTTGGGTTGTTCTAGAGGTCTCTTTTACAAATTCTAATCATCTTTTTAGAGTCACTTGAACTGGTGGAATTCCTTCATATGATGTTGCATGTACTAGGAATTGGGGTTACTTAATTAAGTCAAAATTCTCGAATGTATTTGGGTCTTATATTTTCACACAAATCTTGAGAATTCCAAGGTTGCATATGGTCTTTATGGGGTCTGATCGGGTGAAAAATATTATATTCTACTCAAGTGCCACTGTGGTTCTCATCCCTGAGTGCAGGCTTCATTACCTGCAAGGTGAAAAGAAAAGCTTAAAATAATCTCAAAGAGAATATCAAAATAAAAAGAAAATAAAATATTGAAAATCAGAAGAAATGCTCACTTTATCCAGGGTATCCTAGTATCTCTACCGGGGCTATGGACGTCTGGCTAGAAGTAGAGCTATGTTGGGGAGGGTCACAGTGATAACTTCATCAGGGCTATGGATGCCTGACTAGCAGTGAGGCTCTATCCAAGTTGCTTTTGGAGTTACAATACTTATGTAACCCTATTAGACTAAGTTTGGTCCCTGTTGCAGCTAAGGAAAGGGAAATGAATCATGTGCACACACTTTGACCTTAGTGTAGGAAAGGATTATTTTTTTGTGATTTATGAAACCTTATCCATTGGTAACCTAATGCTTGGACCAAAACCAGAGATTTGGGGTTCATGATTACAATTTGTCATTAAAATGCTCTGGGGCATTTCCCCAGCGAAGTCGCCATTTGTTATGCAGTTTTGCACACACGCCCCACTGAATGTAGGGACCCTCTTTTGCTTACCCTTTTGGCCCTTTTCTATGGCCTTGCCCGTTTTTGAGCTTATCTTTGAAAATTTGGGGGGTTTTTGGTCTTTGGTGCTTGTCTTAGTTATGGGTGCCTTTGTGTTGAGTTCATGGTGATTTTGGAATCTCGCGAATGTCCTCTCTAGGGGTGGGTTCCATTTGCCTTTTTCTTTCCCTTGGTTTTTTTTTTTTGGGTCTTGGGAGGTTTTCTTTTCCTCTTAGGGCTTTGTTTCTTTTGTTCTACTTGGAGTGGAATGAGGATGGAACTAAACTTTGAACCTTAACAAAGTTCACAGTCCAGTTCCCATTCTTGTTATGACTCCTCTTTCTGATTTCTTATTTCCTTTGTTGTTTTACCTGTCTTCGCGCTTCGAGTTGGTTTCCTCCCTTGGGTTTTCTTTCACTTTCCTTTTCTTTCATTTTTCAAAGGTGGGACCGGGATGGAACTGAACTCTGAACCTTAAAAAAGTTCATGGTCTGGTTCTTGTTCCTTTTCCAAGTCCACTTCCCGTCTCCGCATCTTTTTTGCTTCATTGTCTTCGCCCTTCGGGTTGGTTTCTTCCCCTTGGGCCTTCTTTGGTCTTTCTTTCCTTCACCCGAACCGGAACCGGGGTGGGATCCTAACTTAGAACTTTGTAAAGATTCATGTTTTTTTTTTGTTCCACTTCCACTGAGTTTGGTTTTGCCTCTGCCTATTTTGTCTTTGTTCCTATTTTGCTCTTGGCTGCACCTCTGCCTATTTTTGTCTTCGTTCCTATTTTGGTTTTGTTTCCATTCTTGTCTTCTTTTGGTCTCTCTTATGCTTTGGTTTGTGTGTATTTTTCTTGCCTTAGGAACTCTGATGGATCAACTTGGATTTTGATGATGTAGTGAGCATTAATTATGGCCCTTTTGAATGTAGATTGGATCGAGCTGAAGGTTGTTTTCGAGGTTGAAGGAAGAATGGGCATACTTTGAATATTTGGCAAGATCCGTGGGGTGCAGTCAAGTGCATATTTTGGCCACAGTCTGGTGAAACCTATTCGTACATGCAAGGTCGATGCGTTTGGTGAACATTGATCTAGGGTGGATGTGGTGTCGAAATCTCAAGCTGGTTTCACTCGATTTGAGCTGTCCATTTGCCCAACTCGGGTTTGATCGGTGGCTCATGTTTGAACTGGAATTGCGCATGGGCGAGGCATTAATGGCGGATGGGACCTGTGGATTTGTTCTACCTATATCAAGATTTGCAGAGTCTAGGGTCGATCTGAGGAGGGCACCTCATGCATTCAATGCGAGGCGGTGATTTATTGCTCATTGTCTGGGCCGATTTGGTTGGTGTTCGACCCTCTTTCTAACCCTAGCTTTGGCTTGTACAAGAAGGATTGCTATAAGTATGGCCTTTGGCCTCATTTGTAAGGGTTGGTAAATTTTTTGGAAAACAAGTTGGTTAAGTTAGTTGTTAGTCAGTTTTAGATGGTGAGTTAATTTGTTAGAACTAGAGTAGAAGGTTAGAGTCAGAAGTTAGTCATATTTCAAGTAAATGTTGTAACACAGAACATCTAAATTGTGGTAATCACTAATGATTGAATGCAAGTGAAGACATTGTGTCATTACTAGTGTCTTCTTTGAATTGATTATTCCTACATGGTTCTTGTTCTATCTTTGAAATTGCTTGGGGATATCTAAATGCATTTATATTAGAGTTAAATAATTTAGTGGTTCTTGTGATTTGATGCTTGGAGTGTTGTAGCGATCTTTGGTTCACACTTTGGACAACTTCTTGATTATGGGATTGTTGTACAAGTTCAGCCTGTACCTGATACTTGTGTGCTTAGTTCAATTGTAAGCCTTCATCGAGTTCCATTGAATGAATATTTATAATCTAAAAATCATGAATACCTTAGAAGATTGTATTGTGTATGTGGGATCGCAGGTATAGCCTGGGTTGAACAGAAATCAGTTTTGAGGGATTGGTTTGTTCCAAGTATTTCATTATTAGCGTTGTTGGTTTTAGGATTAACTTTAATCTTAGGATTTCTAAAACCCTCATCTTTTATTATTTCTTTGAACTTCAGTTAGAACCAAGAATTTTTTTATCATTCTATTATCAAACTTGATAAGTTTAGAGCTTCCAACACTTGTTTGGTAAGGTCCCATTGTGATTACCAACATTTTCACATTTATCATTGAGTGGTTCTACTGTATTGTCATGACCTGTCACCTGAGAGACCTTGGGGTTATCTCTTTTCCTCTAGAGATCAACCTTCCAAGAGAGATAGGATATTCTATATTCTATCTAAGTTGTTGTTGTGTAGAAAACACCCACCAATAGTAAGGAGGAGAAGAACAGTGTGTAAAGAGTTAGTTGTGTTGATGGTAGTTTTGACATCATGTGTTACCATCAATTCCAAAGGCGCAAATTTTTGGATTTTGTGGTTATGTTGTTGATATGTGGTTGTCATTGATGTCAACACTATTATCATAGATTGTTTTAAAAGTTGTATATGTCGAGGATATTGAGAAAATTATAATAATATGTTGAAGGTTGTCTATGAAGTCGTGAAGTTCAGCATGGTGGAAAATTCAGTATGTTGCTATTAAGGTGTTGGGTTTTAAAGTGTTTTTTGATGAGCCTATCTAGTTTATACTCTAGAAGTTTCAAAGGTGCGCATCAATATTTGTGCAAGTTGTGTGTTTTTGTGCTCATATAGTTATTATGTTATTGTAGCTGATGTTTCTAGAAGAAGAGAATGTGATTATGGTAATTTTAGTTTTTGTGTATGCTCATGCGATGTTCGTTTATGTTTCTAGATTGTGCTCTCTCCTTTTTGTGCGTCCGCGTTGATTGGTGTGATTATGATGGAATATTTTTTTGTTGTGTTTTCTAGTTTTCATCTTCTTGGCCGACATGGTGGTCGTAGTGTGTTGTGGATCCTTGTGGATTAATATTTTAATGTTTGGAAGGTTTGAGGAAGTTTTTTTAGGTCTTAATTATGTTGTGACCGACTTTAGTTGGTGTGCACTGAGATTTTTTCAAGAATTGGGCCGTCAATTTTTAATTTATTCTTTTATTTTTGGCTGAGAGAGTTTTTGATGTAATTCCGTGTAGCAGATATATAAGAGTGACCGTTTCTTTATTTTGGAGTGTGCTCAATGTATATATGATAAGTGTGAATGAAAAATGTGTGAATAAAGATTAGATCATTTGATTGTAGAGAAGAGTGTGAACAAGATTGAGTTAAGTGTGAAGAAGTATTTATGTGCCTAACAGGAACTTTCATCAGGCTTTTGTAGAAGCTAATTTCTCAATTGAACCTCTTCAAATGGATTTAATCTGAATGTTTTTGTAAGGCAGTGAGCTCTAGGCAATGTGCTTGAATGCATGAACATTCCTTATTCATTTTCATTATAATTCTAATAGGTTATAATATTGTGGACTAAAATCCACCATGGTTTTTCCCCTAATAGGGTTTCCATGTATAAAATCTTGGTGTTCTTATGTTTGTGATATGTTTTTGATTCATTCTTTCATTATTAATTATCAAATATGAGATTAAAGGTTAATAAAGATAAATAAGTGCCAAATTATATGACAACTAATTCACCCCCCCTCTCAGTTGTCTATTCTTATTTTTCCAATGGACACATCCACTGAGCTAGGATTGAATCACATGCATAGTCTTCATAGACTCTGATAGAGTTTGAGAGACTAGAGAGAGAGGTGGCATGGCTACAAGAAGAGAGGGATCAAATAGTAGGAGAGAATCGGATGGCACTTGCATGGATGGAGGGGATGGAGTTCATGATCATATATAGTGGATCATGATCACAATCATGCACAACCATCTCTGAACTACTAGCTATAGATGTAGTGTGAGTACCAGATCCTAAGGGATCTGCTAATCACAGTCCTCAATGACACTATATATTTTGATGACATATACAAAAAACTCTATATATATATATATGCATCTTGATGTTATATGTTTTGGTTTAATGTGTGAATGTTAAATGACAATGTGATTAATTAAAATAGCCTTAATAATATTACTTAATTAATGTGTACATGATTTAACAAGATTTATGTGATCTAATTAAAAACTTATGAGAGTTTTTATTAGATACAACATCAAGATTAATTATTTTATGCACTTATAATTTAAATTAACATAACACACAAGAGGGTAGTGTTGAATAGTATGAAACCTAAATCAATTATAAAATGAACTAAATAATCACTTTAGTGTTCAAGACACATACATACCAATTTTTCAAGAATGAAGCAATGAGAAAGCATAGAGGATATAATCCAATAGCTTTAACAACACTATTTTGTAAGTCATACCATTCAAAAGGGGATTTGAAATAATATTGATGCATATGCGTGGCAATAATAGAGTGTTTAAGAGGAGTTTCATCTCGCTATGTTAAGGTGTAAGCACCTAATCCATAATTTGTATTGACCACATAGGGGCCTAACCAATTAGGACTAAACTTTCCTTTTTCAGCATATTCAATGGTAGTGTTTCACTAATTTTCATATAAAACTAAATCACCCTTATTAAAAGTATGAGGAATGACACCAGTATCATGTTATTTATTGTAAGCTTGAAGATGCCCAAGAGCATTAATGAACTGTTCATCAAGCATTTCAAGCTGGTGCAATCATTGTTTCCTATAGGTGTCATTATCGACAAGACCTTGGAGAGAAATCCACAATTTGGGGATTTCTAACTCTAAAGGTATGATAGCCTCAGTAATATAGACAAGATTGAAAGGTGTATTTCCTATAGAAGAGAAAAAACTTGTGTGGAAGGCCCTTAGCGCATATTGCAATTGTGTATGCCAATACTTTTGGTTTTTGTTAATAGTTTTCTTGACGATTTGTTCAAGGAATTTATTAGTGCTTTCAACTTGACCATTAGATTATGGGTAGTAAGGTGTTGAAAAGTGATGTGGAATATGAAAGGTCTCTAGGAACTTCTTCACATCATTATTTTTGAATGGTGTCCCATTGTCTGAGACTAATGCAGAAGGAAGTCCAAAGCTAGTGATAATGTGTTCTAATAAGAATGACATATCACATCAACAGTTACAAACTAGAGAGGAATAGACTCTACCCATTTGGTGAAATAGTCAATGGCTATGATGATAAACATATGTCTAGTTGAAGAGGGTGGTCAAATTTTTCCAATTAGATCCAATCCCCACATAGAGAATGACCAAATAGGGATTTGGGCATGGAGCTCAGAAGTAGAAGAATGAATCAAATTGCTATGTTCTTGGCATTTGTGACATCACTTAACATACACATAAAAATATTTTTCCATGTTCTTCCAGTAGTAACCCATGCGAAGGAGTTTTTGCACTAATATTTCTCCTCCAAAATGGCCTCCAAAAGTGTCAGAATGGGCTTGTTGGAGGGAAAGATGAGTTTTAGAATCCTTGAGACATCATAGGATAATTCCATCAAAGGACCTTCTATACAATGTATTAGCAAGGATTATGTACTTAGTGGCTAAATTTTTTAGGCGAATGTGGGTGTTTCTAGTCATAGGTTCAGGAATAGTACCATCTTTTAAATAGTTATATATGGCATCATACCATGCACACGAATTATCCAAGAATTTGGGAAGGACATCATAAATTTTATCGCTGATGGAAGGTTTCATGATGGGGTGGATGGTAATCATTCCTTTCTTAGAAGGATCTACATGAGAGATAAGAGAAGTCACACTAGCCATTGTATCTGCATGTCGATTATCTTTTCGAGGGATGTTATCAATTGTGAACAATTCAAACTGATCTAACAAGGTTGATATGAGATCCTCATATTGTGATAATTTATCATGTTTAGTTCGATAGAGACCATTGATTTGTCCGATTACTAATTGTGAATCACCATAGATCTTAATATATTTGATTCCCATGACTAAGGCGGCACACAATCCAACAATTAATGCTTCATACTCAGTTGTGTTATTCGTACATAGGAAATTTAGGTGATATGATAAGGGAATAGGCTTTCCTATGGGTAGAATTAATATAATTCCAACACCAGAGCTTGTTCGACAATTGGATTTATCAAAGTACAATTCCCATGTAGGAAGTTCTATGGTCAAGACACTATCATCGAGAAAAGAATCATTGATAGGTAACCCTAAAGGGGAAGGAGCATTGACTAAGTGGTCAGTTAAGGCTTGGTCTTTGATTGATTTTTGGAAAAAAAACTTAAGGTAAAAATTGATTAACAACATTACCCATTTAGCAAGACATCGTGAAAGGTCTGTTTTGTTGAAAAGATATTTGAAAGGATCAAAAAGTTTCATCACTTATATTTTTTCATTTAGTAAGTAATGTCACAACTTACTAGTATCGAATACAAGATCCAAACATTGTTTTTCAATTGTTGAGTAGCATGTTTCATATTCTATGAGAGTTCTACTAATATAATAAATATATTGCTCTTTTCCATTGTCATCTTGTTGAGCCAATAATGCAGCAAGAGCATGGGCCGAAGTTGCAATGTAAAGGATGAAGGGTTTGTTTGGTGTAGCAGGTTGTAAAACAGGTGGAGTTGTAAGATATTATTTCAAAATCTCATAGGCATGTTTACAATCATCATCCCAAACAAAATTGACATCATTTTTGAGGAGGTGAGTAAAAGGTTATGTTCGGTCAGCTAGGGATACGACAAAATGATGGATGGCTTGAATCCTTCCTTGTAATGTGCATAATTGGGAGATGTTGCGAGGTGGTGGCATGTTAATTATAGTGTCAATTTTCTTCATGTCCACCTCAATGCCTCTATGAGATATGATAAATCATAAAAGTTTACCTCTATCTACTCCAAAGACACAATTTTTTGAATTAGAGTGCATGTTATACTTACGCATGCACTCGAAGATTTTTCGAAGAACATGCACATTATCTGGTTGGGTTAAGGATTTAGCTAGAATTTCATCAACATAATCTTCTAAGATTTTATGTATGTAATCATGAAATATTAAGTTCATTGCTCATTGATAAGTAGCACCTGTATTCTTTAATCCAAAAGGCATCATAACCCAACAAAATTTTCCCCAAGCAGATATAAAGGCCATCTTGTATTGATCTTGTGGGTTGATGAAGATTTGATTATATCTAGAAAATCCATCCATAAAGGATAACAAAGCATGTCCAGTAGTTGAATCCACGATCATGTAAATGTTAGGAAGCGGAAAATCATCTTTTAAAGAGGCTTTGTTCAAGTCTCAAAAATATGTGCATATCCTAACATGATTATCAGGTTTAGAAACTGCAAGAATGTTTGATATCGAAGGAGAATAATCGACAGGGTGAATGAAACCTGCGTCAAGGATTTTTTAAAGTTCTTCTTTAACATGCAAGGCTATCTTAGGGTTCATCTTTTGTATCTTTTGGTGAACGGGCTTAGCATTTTTATCAAGAACACTGTTATGAGTAACTATCTTTGGATATATTCCTTTCATATTAGAATATTTCCAAGAAAATAGTTCAGGAAAAGCATGAAGCAAGGTTGCAAGATCCTCTTTTTCTTCATTATCAAGGCACTTCACAATTTTAATGACTTTCTCTTTATCATCGATATTCATTGGTATGCCAAGGGTATCCCTTAAAGGGAGTGCATTTGACTTAGGAATTTTAGGATCATATGGTTCCATGGTTGTGGGAGTGTCATTAATAATAACATTGAGCTCAGAACTTATCATAGCAAAAGGGGCATTTCCCTTGGAGATAGAAGGCTTATTTGAAGCACCTAAAAAAAGTTTCAAAGCTTCATCATTATCAACATAGATGAATGGTGGGGAATATTATGTCAAGGAATTCAAGATGCTTGAGCATAAGGTTGGTCCTTAGTGTGCATGTGATAGTGTTGATGTTGAGGGAGGGTTGTTGATTTGCTTTTGTATGTTTAGAAAAGGAAAACCCTAGACTGGTCTCAGTTCCTTGTGTATTAGGTTCAATGGGAACATGAATTCCTTGCTCATGATTTCCACATCCTTTACCATTGTAGCCTAATTGCTTCACAAGATCATAACCCCGTCCATAAATTATTTCCATTTCCTCTGGGTTGTGTGGTTGTTGGTAATCTATCTCATCAAATTTTGTTTTATTTGTTGCATGTTCTTCCAAAGGGGGTGAGATATATGTGTGGGAAGGCTTGTCTTCATTCTAGGTAGAGAGGACTACTAGTTGTTCTTGTCATTCTTCCTCTTTTTGTGTAACAATACACTCACCCATAAATAAGGGGGTGAATTATAATGATCCCCAATCATCACCAAGTAAGTTAAACTTGGATTCATCTTTTGGTTGATTCTTCTCAGAAGGGGTGATGTTGGAGGTAGGAATTAATGTGTTAAGAGGAATTGATGTGCCCTTTTTAGGTTGTAAGCAATTGTCATGCTCGGGATCTATGTCAATTTGATAAACTTTGTTATTATAGAAATATTTCATTTTGCGATGAAGGGTTGAGGTTAGCACGTGCATCTCATGAATCAATGGTCTTCCCAAGAAAATATTATAGGAAAGGTCATAGGGCATGACATGAATAGGAGTTTGCAATGTAACCATTCCGATGGTAATAGGTAAAGTGATGAGGCCAAGGGGTTGCTTTGTAATATTATCAAATCCTCTAATGGATAAGGAATTGGATTTGATTTGGGATTTATCCACACACAATCTATCAAGAATATTCACACCACACACATTTAAGGTCGAGCCATTGTCAACGAGGGTCCTTTTGATGCCTATTTGATGATATTGAGAAATTATCATAAAGGCTTCATTTTTCTTTCTTAACTCAAATGGAGGGAGCTCATGTTGGTAGAAGGTAATGTATACATTGATAGTATTCACTTCTTGTAGGAGAGTTGCCACATCATTAGCATTTGTACTAGGAGGGACCACTATCTATTGCAATGTCATTTGAAGCATGGAATGATAGTTGGGGGAGTTTTGGAGAAGATCCTAAAGGGATATCTTGGCAAGAGTATTCTTAAGTTGTTCAACCAAATCGTACTCTTTAAGTTGTGAGTTTAAATGAGGTGCCACAAGTAAGATGGGGTTGGGTAATGGTAAGGCGGTTGAGGTAGCTTATTGGGGATGTGGGTTATTTCGAGTATAATGAGTATGGGCCCCAATATCATGCTTGGGTGGGTAAAGGGTAGATTCAAGTTTAGATGGGGGTTGGGGTTTATGGGAAGGTGGGTAGAGAAAAACCTAAGGTTGGATGACATTGACATCTTTTATTTGTGGTTTCTCACAACACCCCTTAGCGCATGAGTTAGGTGAGATGAAATCTTGAAGAACTTCATCTAAAATACCCATATCATCACAACTAAAAGGTTTGGGATATAGGCTATCGGTGGGAGGTTTGAGTTTATTATCACAAACCTTACTAGATGAAATTAGTGAGAGGAAGCCCTGTAGAGCTTCATCTAGCTTATCCAATCCATCACTACTTAAAGCTTTAGATGATATAGTTTTCCTATACTGAAGAAGTGTGTGCATTGTTTCATGTGATGTTTCTACAATGTTGTTGTCATGTTCCAATGAATTTTCTTTAAAAGAACTAGGAACTAAAGCTGAAAATAAAACCTGCAAAGATCTAATGCTATTCATAATTGTCATCAAAGTAAAATATGTTTATGCTAATTATAACCATATAACATAAAGTAACTAACTATAAATGGAGCATCCACTGAAACAAACAAAAACTTCAGAAACTGGAAAGTAAATGCATAAATTACTGTTGCAAAATGAGTATTGAGACTAGGTCGCCCAAGATGGTGACTTTCTCCCAATAGGGATATTTTTGAATTTACTCTAATATTTCTGATGAAAATACTATATTCTAGATTCTAAAGTGCGGATCTAAATGGCATATTCAAAATTTCTCTATTATGCAAGGAAATAAATGCAACAAATGAAATTTTTCACTAATGTAAAGTATGAAACCCTAGAATGTATCTTTAAACAATGCAACATGCAATGCAATGTTAAGAAAGGAGGCTCCTAGGATGTAAATACAAGTTGAATAAGACATAAGATGTGTCTAAATGCAGGTTCACCTAAATGAACCGCAAAATTTATGTTTTTGGTAAAGGATAGGGTTCTCTTCTACTTCTAGAGTTTTTCACCTAGAAGGAAAGAGAGTTTTCCTTTGTGAACATAAATCTCAACATTCATTCAATATTAGGACTGAATATGATTGAAATCTCTATATGAATTATTTTAAGTGTTATGATCTAATAAATAAAATTAACTATTGCATGCAAGCTAATGAAATCTACATTGTTTGAAAAAACATGATGTTTTGCATAAAGACAAACTAAGAAATATATAATACAAAATAACAAAATAGATAAAACAAGTGCACCTAGAAATTGATGAGGATTGAAGTAGATATTACAGAAGCCTCTAGAAATTTGGAAAATCTGAGTTTAATGCCCATTGGGACACTTACGCCAAGTTGGGCGACCTAGTCCCAATTCTGGTAAATTGCTTTGTGCTCCGTTCCAACCAACTAGGTACTCGAATCTACCAAAAACTTTGACTGAAACCTCTAGTGGGACTAGGTTTCCACCATTGGTGACCTAGCCCCTTTCAATTATTCAAGAAATTTGAAAGTGGAGTCAGAGGTCTATAGTTTGCTCTCTGATTCTTCACTGAAATCCAGACTCAGATCCATAAAATCACCTACAAAACAGAATGTATTTTGGTTTCTAATGTGGGGTTTTCCTTGGTCAAACCCCTATTTTTTATTTAATCTTTGAAATAGATAATAAATATGCATAAACCCTAACCCTAAGTGTGTCTAGAACTAGGAAAATCTGAAATATGGCAAAACCCTATTCTATTATGCTAGAATAATATTTATAAGTGAGATTTGAATTATGTAAGACTTCAATCCAAGAAACCCTACAACATTACAAATGAGTGCAAGTGAAATTTAAATGGAATGTAAACCTTACATATAAATATAGAGAGAAAATGGAAGATGGAATCACTTTGAAAACAAGTCTGTAGGTGTGATTTGGTGGCTAGTTGCACATCCTCAACCTAGATTTGTCAATGATTATCCATAGGAATCCATGAACAACCCTTTGCAATGTGAGATATTGAGTGAGAAGTGAGCTTGAATACCTACAAAAACCCTAGTTTGCTTCCCTAAGCTCCTAATTTTCTATAGAAAAGAGAGATGAATCTTCATGTGGAAGATGTTCAATGCTTGATTCTTGAGTTGGCTTTGTGAAAAATGATCCAAAAGTTGTGAAAATGACCAAAAAAAACTATTTATAAGCAACAATACCTAATTGTCGATTATTTTGACCTAAGAGGCTGACACCCATCAGGAATTTTTAGCAAGATAGACATTTTCCCACTCAAAAATGCAAAAATCCCTAAAAGGACTAGGTCGCCAACTTGGGCGACCTAGTCCCAATAGGGGTTTTTGAGGTGGGATTTGTGATATTTGAATAATTTTGATGTTGTTTGTTAGGACTTTTATAATTCCTTAGGTAAAATAGGCCTCAAAGTCAAAAATAACTAGTCTTAGGGGCCTATAAATGTTGTTTTAGGAGGGTTATTGATGCAAGGGTACTTAAAGTAGGACCGAGATAGGCACAAAATTGTCCATTTCTTCAAAGGTATACAATTTTTGGTGACATAGTCTCATACATTATGTCTGATGGGACTCATTCTCCACTTTGGGTGAATGAGTTTCATGTGGCCCAAAATCAAATTTAATTCCAAATTCTAGTGGGATTTAATTCTCCTCTATCTGAGGTTGGCTTGTAGTGTTGTAATTTCAAGAATTCTTGCATAATTGAGTATAAATACAAGGTTTTTTCTCTCCTATTCAACACCTAGCATTCAAGTGAGTTTGGAAGATCATTTCAAGCATTCAAAAGAGAATTCAAGGAATTGAAGGGCAGATCATCAAGAATTTACAACATTCTTCAAGCATCAATCATCATGTCAAATATTTCATCCATCATGTTTGTTATTGCGCTAACAATTGTGATGTGGGGTTTATGATTCAATCAAGTGCTTCAAGAAAGATCAATATCAACCAAGAAAGATTCAAGAACCACATCCATTATAGCCATCTCAATCATATTCACAACACGTTATTGCTAGGGTTTGGTGAGTTACAACATTGTCTTTTCATCATTTTCCATTCATATTTTCTTTCATTTCAAGGATTGCTTTCAAAAATGGAGTTTGACCAAATAAAACCCCTATCGACTAACCCAAGAATTTTTTTCCCTCTCCTTTGTATGTGATTTGTAGGGCTAGGTTGCATATTTGATAAGGAGCAAGATTGGAGAAAAAATTTCAAGTGATGAAAGTTGTCAAAGTTGTCATCAAGCCTTGGAGAACCTTGGAGAAGACCTACAGGTTGCAAATTGGAGATTCAGATCAAGAAACCAATAAGGAAGGACAGACTAGGAAAAGAAGAGAAGAATCAGCTTTGAAAGTTGTCGAAAAGCCCAATTAGATTAATTTTCCACTTCTAGCGAATGAGTCCCTAGTTCTAGTACATTTTTAGGATTTTGCAGATCTGGATACCCTTTTGGCAGAAACCTATTCCTGTAAAGTTTCCCAAAAACAAGATTGATTCACCCATCTTGGTGAATGAGTCCCAATAAGTTGTAAAGTTTGATTTTCTAGAATTCCTGACCTCCATTCAACCTTCTCCAGTTTCCTAGGTGCACTTTCTATTTTTTAGTTTTTTGTTGCATTTCAATCACTTTTCTAGGTCATTTAGAGTTAGTTTGCATTCAATTAGGGTTTTACATTTCATCTTGCATTACATTATCTTATCTAAGTCTAAACTTGGTGGTGAACCCCTCATTAGATCATATTGAGTTCCTAGGACGACCCTATTGCAAGATCTCTTTGTCTTTTGCTTTGAGATCTCTAGGGTATCCTTGAGTGGAATTACTTTGAAAGTGGGTGTGATAGCACTTGATCTCCCTATCCCCCATTTTTAGAGGTTCCATTTTGGTGAACCTTCCTTTAGAACATCATAATTTGATTTGGAGTGCATTTCATTCTAAATTTAGCTTTCATTAATATTTCCTTAGGATTAAAATTGATTAATTTGCATTCTAGGGTTTCAAATTTTCAATTAGTGAAAGCTGATTTAGCTTGCATTTTTGCATTTAATTTCATTGAAAAACATCCAAAATCTCCATTTTCATCTCATAGATAGATCGAAAAACATAAAAAGCATAAAATCAAATTAATTGTTTTTGAAAATTTTCAAAAAAATCATCACTAGGACTCATTCGCCACCCTGGGTGAATTAGTCCCTCTACATATTTTGCATTTCATTTTCTGACATTCAAAATACTATTTCTGAACCTCATTTTTCTATTGTTACCTTTTTGCTCCAGTTTATAGATTTTTTGTTTCATCCAATTCATTGCATCTAGTTTAAATCAGTTCATCTTGTGCATTGCTTAAATTCAAAATTGCATCTACATCATTTCATTTCTAATTGTTGAATAGTTTAAAATCTGAAATTTTCATCATGGATATGTGCTTTAGTAAGATTTGGATGTCATTAAAGTCCTTAGTGGATGTGTCAAGATATGCTTCAGGAAATGACCCTAATGAAATTAAACTCACTCATGCTCACTCAAATCCTAATGCATGTCCTCCTCATGATGTTGAAATCAATGGAGAAGATGAAGACAACATGAATAATTTCCTAAATGATTATCTTAATAACCTTGAAGCTAACACATTATTTTATCCATCCATGAAACAACCAAATCCTCCTACCATACCACCCCTTCATATGTTTGGTTACTTACATCTTGAAACAAAAGTTGAATCTAATCTCCCTACAATAGGTGAACCTAGATCCTCCAAACAAGCAAAAACTCACCCATTTTATGATAACAAAGTAACAAAAATTCCCATCAATCTTGAAGAAACATATGGAAAAGGATTCACAATATTGAATAAACAAGGATGTGATACAACAAGTGAACATGAGATCCACCAAATCCTAGAGCAAATACCAACTAATGAAAACACAAAGGGGTTAGGATATCAAGATCCCTCTCCCTAAAAAACAACCAATGATTCATAACAATGAAAACGATGATATGACCACCCTAGGTCCTCTTCCCCAACTTTCAACTAGAGAAATTAGTGAATCTAGCAAGCGCAAGAGGCCTTACAAGTTACAAAAAGTAAAGTTTCCTTGTTCACCACCTAAAAGTGAAAGGAAACTACAAATGATTTTGAAGAAAGAACTAATAACATTGCCACCAATGAAAGAAAAACTAGTGTTATATCCTAAAGATACAAAAGTTTCACATTGCTAATACTACAGAACTCTCAAACACAGTACTGATGAGTGTCATGAATTCAAGTTAGTATTGAAAAAATTTCACTCTAATGGAAATGATTTTCATCAAGTGATTGAATAGCCTATCTCTTTCCAACCCTTGTCATGTAATCATTGTAGAATATTCTATTCTCACAATTACATGACCTTTCCCATCACCTACCTCTACTTATTCTTGTCTTGCACTTAGTGGGGCAAGAAGTAGATAGCCTTATCCTAGTAATGCATTTATCGATATCCCTTAGTTGCATCATCCACCTTTCACTTATATAGACTAATATTGGGAGGTGGATGAATTTCTCATAGGTTGAATTGCATGTGATTTACTAGTCTTTTGCATTATTTCTTTCTTTTTCATTTTCTTTTATGTAATTGCATGTGCATGATGTGATGCCCCTCATGATGTTCTATTCAATTTTCTCTCTCTCTT